>CM073427.1:63558277-64158277 GCA_037114965.1 Monochamus alternatus
TTAATACAAACTTCACTGAACCGCTCCTGAGAGAAAGGTTTCTCATGCTAATAATTAAAAATTTTGATTAACTTGTTTCATAAAATAAAAATAAATAATAATGATAATAAAGAATATTAATGTCTGAAGCAAAATAAAAAAAAATACAATTCAAGAACTTTGTTGAAAATTAAACTTAAAAAGTGTTATACTTTAGACTGGTGCTTTAGAAAAGAACGGTAAGTGATATAATTCTGAGCTATCAAACACACATACACATAAAATTTCACATCACAATATATTAATATTCAATTCAATACCGTTAATAGATATTAGTAAATGTACAGTTCACCTTATCCACTGCCTCTTGAATTTACAGTTTATATGGTTGAAATATTAATCAATAATTAAATCAAATTTTGTTTCAGCATGTCACAAAACATGAATGCGAAAAATGAAATGTCTAAACACGAATCGGCTCCGCCGCTAGAATGCTGGGACAACGCAAACCAATCGACTCCGCCGGCGGAAGAATGCTGGGATAATAATAATTGTCCATCGTATGATCCCTTGCCATATGTTAAGAAAAACATTATTATTAGGGTTCCTCTATCAGGAAAATCTAAGTTAGAAAAGAAGAAATTTCGAAATGGCTGCGCCTTAAAAATTTAGATTATCAAGAACGACTGCGTCTTAAAAATTTAGAAAAATAAAATGTAATAATTTAATCTAATCTTTTTTTCACAAAAAAGTATGCCGTAATCTGGATTTGAACCAGAAACCTCTAAATCTTCAGTCTAATGCCCTCCCATTGAGCTATTTCGGCTTATAAAAATATGTTATTAATATTTATTAAATATTTAAAATTGATTTAAAAAAAAATAAAGTGGATTATTACATTTAATAACAGCTATACTAATGCTATACTAATTTAATATTGCATTTTGAAATAAAGCTATTGTTTAACTTAAATTTTATCAGTCGTGAAAAATGAATGAAAGAGAAAGATGTATTACTGAGAAAACGTGGCAAGCTATTTATTCTCACATGAAGTTAAAGTGTTTATTAAAAATGGATTTGCAACAAATATATTACTTACCGAAAAACTACATCAAAACAATTAGTGCATGTGATCTAGAAGACGGATGGCATTTATTACCCGATTACATACAAAGTGACCCAGTGATACAGAAATATAAATCTTGTAAAAAACATTATTTATCCAACACCAACAATGATTTTATAGACGGTCCACCCAAAAGAATTATTAACTGTGAATATTGTATTCAAGAAGAAAGAATAAATTAGGAAAATGCGTAAGTGGCAGGTATAGGGTAAACAAAGAAGAATATTATTAATAATTGTCTTTTAATAATTTACATACAACAGTTTACACGTGATAATCATACATTTTTTCAATATCACTAAGAACTAGATTTTGGTTAAAGGTTATGTACTCAAACAAACAATAACTTTGTTCACATTTGTTTAAGCCCTAACAGATAAATCTATATATTGTCTCGGAAGAGACTCGTACGCCTCGAGATACTCTTGGTAGGCTCGGGTGTTTGAAAGGTCTTGAAGAAATAGACACTTTTGTTCAACTTCTCGGTTAATCAATTCCTCACTGTCTTCTTCGTTCGTTTCATTTTTTTCTTCCGGTTCATATCGATATGTATCTTCCAAAAAACTGAGCATGTTCATTGGTAAATATTTACTGTATGTATCTATATTAGTTCTTTTAGGTGTAGAAGCAGGCGATTCAGTTTTGATTTCTTCGGTGGGTTCTTGTTTGATGGTTACATCTGTCTTAATGGTGGAAAGTAGTTTTTGTAGCGGTTCAGTTATAGGTTGATAACTCTTCTCTAATTGAGACCTGGATTGGGCTGTCAGATTTCAGACTTTGATATTTTTGTTTCACTGATTTTCTGGTTTTCACCAACTGTCTTTCTAATTCCTTATTCATGGTTGCTATGTTAATGAAAAGCGTCAATAATTTCACGTCTATTTATTCGTAATCTAGAGAAGGATAAATGCATCAAAATCTTTTCTATACCTTCTATTCGAAATTCCACCATTCGAGGTGAATCTTTATCTATAAGCAGGAACCCATATTTATCTTTCCAGCATTCGGCACAGATATTTTTAAATTGTTCAAAAGACATATCGACGTTAACGTGATCATCGTAAACATGTTTTACGTTAGTAGCGTCTTGTTTGAAAAGCACCAACAAATTTGCATTATCTCGTATTAGTTGTTTTGGAATGGATGAATATGTTTGACTTAAATAGAAACAGTCGGTATCTTTGTGACGACCAAAGCAAAAATAATCTCTCATAACACTCTGGCATATTACGTCATCGAATATTATAACGGAATTAGGTTTTATTTCGCTTGGAATAGACTTTTCAGGTACTCATATTTCGGTTGATATAAAGATTTTGAGTACACGTATTCATTCTCAAACCGTAGACCATTCGGATGCTCCAAAAGACTTATTATGACGTTCGTTTTACCACTTCCACTACCTCCGGCTATCAACGAGCGTTTTGATGAGCCTCCCAAAAGTGGGCCGTGTTTTTTAAAAGCACTTAATGAAATATCATCATGACTGACTACTGGTAGTGAAGTTTTCTGTTTCTTGATCATCATTCTCAAAGTAAATCGTATGTACTGTCCGATTCACGAATATAAAAAGTATATATAAGGTATAAGCTTTCGAATAAATTCAGTTGTATTTTTAGATCACCCCGGAACCTATATAAATGCTTGTGCTTAACTCGTCTGTAGTTAATCGTCCAAAAAAAGTGTAAAGAGAGGATCTGGATTTATTAATACGCTTATAAATAAACTTCCATTTGAACTACACATTCCTGGCTATAATTTTTGCGGACCCGGCACCAAGCTTGACAAGAGACTTTCAAGAGGTGATCGAGGAATTAATCCACTGGATAACGCATGTCTCGCTCACGATTTATCTTATAAAGACAGTTCTAATTTAGAAGACCGTCACAAGGCAGACCGTGACCTTGAACATCGTGCTTGGGAGAGGGTTCAATCTAAAGACGCCAGTCTTGGAGAAAAAACTGCGGCGTGGGTAGTTACCAACATAATGAAGGCTAAAACCAAGCTGGGAATGGGATTACAAATAAAAAAGAAGTCCAGGAAATACCGGGGTGGAGCTCTAAGTTTTAAGCAAGCAATACAAAAAGCTCGACTTGGTATGCGGGGTAATCCATCTAGTAACCTCAGTGAAATGGTGAAGCAGGCTCTGTCATCAATAGGAACAAGAAAGGTAGCTAAACCACGAAAGCGGATAATTCCGATTCCAAAAGCTGGCGGATTTCTTCCTCTCATTCCACTATTTGCCGCACTAGGTGCACTTGGAAGCATTGGGGGAGGAGCTGCTGGGATAGTCAAAGCTGTGAATGACGCGAAAGTTGCAAGGGAGAAGATGGAGGAGGAAAAGAGACATAACTTGGTTATGGAACAGATTGCTGTGGGAAAAGGTATATATCTGCGCCCCTATAGAAAAGGAATGGGATTGTACCTAACGCATTATAAAAAAACTCCCAATAAAGCTACCTCGTCGTGCATTGACTAATGTCGACTTAATCAAATTTATTAAAAAGTTGGGTATTACACATTTCCGAGGAGTGTTTATGCAGGATGACTTACCAAGAAAAATAAGGGAAAACGAATGTGGTATCGTTAATTTGGATATTTCATCAGGACCAGGCACTCGCTGGACGTCTTATGTGAAGAAAAACAATATTATAATATCTCTGTTTAAATATTTTATATAACATGTGTAACTGATAAAACTGGTTTATTGTATAGTTCTGAATTAAGCAACATGTCTTTTACTGTTTCTCTTTCTGGTAATTCCTCAATATTAAGCGCAAATTTTAATCCGCCGATCTACCTGGAGGACGACTCAGAATATGTAATTGGATTATCCAATTTCGAAACTTTTAATGTAATACTTAATATAAACGAAACAAATAATAAATTTTATTATGGCAAATATAAAAATTTTGTGGAAATTCACACGGGATCTTATGAAATTACAGATATAAATGATTACCTAGAAACCCACCTCATAGGAGTACCTATAATTATTAAGGGCAGTAACAATACTTTAAGGTCAGTGGTAAAGTCTTAAGAAGAAGTACATTTTATTGACGATTCCATAGGTAAATTATTGGGTTTTAAAAATCAAAGAATTCCTGCAAACAAATCAGTTGAATCGGATGTTCCGGCGGATTGTAACTTAACGGTGGGTTCATACTCTAGCGGGAAACCAGATCACATCATTCATATATATAAGATAGTTGAATCCCCTCAAAACATCCTGTATTTTCAGGATGATTAACAACTTAACCGTTAGAGTGCTGGACCAGGACGGAAAACTAATAAGTTTTCGAGAAGAAACCATCACAGTCAGACATATTAAAAAGCTCTAAACATGGTAGTTCGTTACAATTCAATTACCTTCCAAATGAGTCTTGGACAACACGTAGTTATAAAAGAAGATCTAAAAAACAATCTTTCGTTAGTTTCAAGAAGAACGTTATTAAAGTCACACGTGAAAACAAGAAATTTATGGAGTCTCTTGGTTTTGAAGTTCTTATATAATGGATATACTAAATGTTATGCAACAATCCCTTGTCGATACTTCCATCGTCGAATTGGAATATCACAATTATAAACCTTTTGTGACCTCTAAATTTGACTATAATGATGAAGGATATCACTTCAAGAATTAAACATATACACTTTACCGTGTTAGAGCTTGCTATATTTAGAGGGAAATTTAACTACAGAGAATGGAAAACTAGTTACAAAATTGCAATTTATAAATAATGCCTTCAATTTTCTCTTCAGAGAAATTCGATATAAATGAATGGGGTAGTCATCGATTCTGTTCGAAACGTAGGACTCACGACCACGTTAAAAAGATATCTAGCGTACAATGAAAGTGAAAGCGTTAAACTGTAAAATTCCGGATGGTTCCCTAAAGAAAGCAAAATCGAAAGCGATAAGTTTAACGTATGCATCCTCCTTAAAATGGTACTAGGTTTATTTGAAGACTACAGAAAAATCATAGTAAATCCTAAGTGTAAAAACGCCGCTAATATTGGATATGCAGGGATTTCAAGATGATAAAAATAAATTTATCATTAAAGAGTTAGCGGCTTACTATGATACCAAAACAGCCCACTATATTTTTAAGGCACCATTTTCTATGAAGCTTTCATCACCCGACTTACAGAAAAAAGCCATATGGTTGTCAAATAATCATCATTGTTTAAACTGGAACGAAGGATATACATCATTCCACGATTTCTCAATTATTATGCGGAAACTGATGGGGAAAGAAGATATCGTATATGTGAAAGGAAAGGAGAAGGCCGAATTTGTTAGACAATATTCATCGACTGTAGTGTGCGAAATGGACGAACATCCGCCTCTTCAATTTGCTAAGTCTCGATGTTTTTATCACAAAAAATCACCGAGCATGTGTGCTTTAACGAATGTGTATTATCTTTATGAAAATTTTATTAAAACAATTTTTATAAAATAAAAAACGATTAATATATCAATTTGTTTCATTAAAATACAGCACAAGCTGATTTCCATGAAAATTATTATTTTATTTACAGAATCAAGTCTCAACTTGCAACATGCAATTAGAGGAAAATGGGTACTTCACAATATTAAAGATAAATACATATTACTATATAAAAAATAACATTCCAATACAAGTGTAGAAATTTCAGTAAAAACATTAAAGTGTTGAATAATGCTCATATGGCAAAGTGTCCGTACTATTTTCTTTTAAAATACTTTTATCGTCAAAAGGACTTAATGCAAGTTTAATTTATTTTATTGAATAAATTTCATGTAAATAGGATCTAATTAATCTTTGAGTTCTATAGACCTGTTTAAATTCTCTTAAACAAGTCAAGTACTCTTCAAATTTAATGTTTTTTTACAATATTCTTTTTTAAGCCTTTAATTTTGGTAATTTCGAATTTGGTGTAGTTCTATGCTCGGGACATAAAGGTAAGTCTCTATGTAAATCATGAATATTATCCGGATAACTTAAATCAACCTCCAATATATAACCAGTATCTGAGTCATCAGCTACCGAACATACATCAAAATTATCAATGTCTTCGACCCATTGAAATTGTCTATATGGTAAATATTGCCCAAGCATAAAGCCCATTTACATCAAAATATAATAAATAATTAGAAGGGTTACTTGGATCGTAGTTAGACATATATTTGTTGTTTGCCTTTGCATATCTATTACAACATTGACTTACTCCTCCGCGAATTGATTTTTCTAAAAACAATAACATATCGATGTCTTGCAAAAATTCTAACTTAATATCTGTGTATTTTAACATACAATCCCATGTATATCCCGTATTGAGACACCGTTCCCTAAAGTTTTCAAAAATATCTACCAATAGTCAGTCTTTAAATATAGTTGAGTATACTCTTCAAGATTACCGATTTTAAAAACTCTCCAAACATTTTGGGCGTGATTATAGTCATCAACTGAAACATCCTCATCGTTTAACTTATTATAAAAATCAGTCGAACTAGGAAGTGATGTTTCTTTTAAAACTTTCGTTGAATTTCTATAGTCATATGGATATATTCCCTTTCGAGTGAGCATGTTAAAATAATCAAAATTCAAATGGGAAAATTGAGTTTTTAATATTCAATCATTTTTCTGTAATATAGATGCTAATTTACCTAATGGAGATGCTAACAATCTAAATGAATCTATAAATCTAAATTTAACTGAAGAATTTGGAATGTGTTTGGTAAACGAAATGTATTGTTCTTTATTCTTCGCTAACAGCGTTATACGATCTGGATATAGCTATGCTAAATCTTTAATCAACAAGTGGCTGTCATACCTCGTAAAGTTATGAAAAACCACGGGAACAATGAAGGTATTTTTATAATTCAAGTTGCAAATGGAGTGACTCCACCCCCTAAATTGGCCTGTGAAATGTGAGTGGTCACGAACAGGTTTATCATCTTTATTAAAAGGTTTGGACACATGTGACAGCAATTTGTTTTCTTCAATTCATTCTGAGCTTCCTCAGAACTGATTTCCATGGGAAAAACAAACTTTAATTTTTCATCAACAAATTTTCCAATATTTTCAAATTCTCTCACAAACCACTGCACACAGTCTAATCCTACATAACTTTTATAGTACGATAAATTTTTATCATAATTACAACAGAAATAATAACCCACGGCAAATGCTTCATGTTTTTGATACCTCTTCATTCTACTCACTAATATCATCCACTGGTTTCAATAAAGCTTCAAAATCACAATAAACAACAAAAGGAGCAGGTTATTTATATTTAAAATTTTTGAAAAATAAATATTTATCTTCCGGGAACAAAATTTTATAAGTATTAACTCGCTCACATTCCACAACATGTTTATCTAACTTTGGTTTACTTCTAAAGTAATTTAAACACCTGTCACAAATAAATAATGCACTCTTATTTTCAGTAAGCTGCTTCGAAACTAATCTTGAGAAATTTTTAATCCAGGTGAAATGATATTTGATTTTAAAATATTTTTTATTATTCGTATCATTATTATCCGCACAGTATTTGTTTTAAATCATAAGCAAATTTACATGCCTCGGTAATTTTTGTTTCGTAATATATGCTGGCACCACGGAATATTCTTTCCCATTTAATTTCAATATGTACACATTAATAGATATATTATTTAATTTTTCAAATTTCGGTATTTGTTCTATAGTCACCGGAAAATTTATTCCTGTAAAGTTAAGTACAGTTTGAAAATCGAGATATGAACTGATCCGATCTGAATTTCTTTGTGCGGGATACATACAACTTACAATGGCATAAGCAAAACAGAATTGATCGGTGTTTTTTATGTTTATCACAGCATTTTTCAGTTTAATTTCTTGTGGCAGTTCAATATACGATGTACCTCCATTAGAAAATTCATATTTATTAATATTAATTTCTAAGCTTTGAATACGATTGAGTGACCATCACTCTATTTTATCACTAATATTATCTCTATACCACTGACATAAATCGGTACCTAAATCAATTAAATTATTTTTCGTAATAAAATATTTAAATTCTCTAACTTCCTTATCTTCATCAATACTTTCTTTAACAAATTCTCAACACAACACCGCATTGACTTTAATTGTTGGATCCTTTTTTAATTCATTTAAAATTCTAGGTTTAAATAAAAAAGATGAATCCTTTAAAAATTCCAGTGGATCGGTATGAAGAATATTTATTATTAAACCGCTTCGAATTCTACTGGCAAAGACACAATTTTCATCTTCCCACCAAATTCGTTGACTTCGCTTTGGTGTTGACTTTATTTATTTATTTTCAGATATACCGCCACCCAAATAAATGTTATCTAGAGATCTTAGCAACTGTCTATATTTTCTCAAGTGACCGATATTTGTCGAAATTTTAGTTTTTAGTGAAACATTATTTTCAACAAAGTTTCAGTAAAGTTTCATTTGAAATATTTTTCGAATTACTTAAATTTAAAAAAATTTCTCGAACAATTTTTACTGTCATCACTTGCGCTGTCCATCTTGAAATTTTATATATTAGATATTTTTCATAAATTCTATAGCCACAGTCTTTGAAAAATTAGATGTTTAAACAATTTTCTCACCATGACTTATGATGCTATATTGGTGGTTCTCGAATTCCTCCAAGTGGTCTCCTATTTCTACCATCAATCGATTAGGTAGGAACAATTGACAATCCTCCAACTCCGCTACCAAGCTTTCTCCATTTCTTGTCGTCACTTTTTTGATTTTGCAAATGGAATATGTGTTACCAATTTCCAATTCATTTAATGACTTTGTTGGTTTGAAAGCTAGAAGGGACCGTTCGTTTAGTTTGGAAATATCCATCTCTAGGAATAAAATATTTACTAGATTAAAGTTAAAAGGAGTAGACACTTACCTGTTTTATATTACGGGACTGTTATATTTTGAGACTACCACAGAATAGACACTAATATTTTCAAATCTGCTTTTATATTTTAAGAACGAGGTCGCAGTATGCCCCACCGTATTTATTTTCATACATAAAGTTACTTTAACAAAAATCATAACCTTGTGTAAATGCAGCTGCACCTATTTTACATATTTTCAATGCAACGCCTTTCTATTTAGTGGTTATATGACGTAGTTTAGAGTGGACATTGCTATATAAATGTATGACTACCAACGAAGCGAAAAGTAAAATATGAGTAACTTCACAGAAGAAGAAGATGATTGAACTGTTCCAATAAGGATACGTGAAATTAATGTAAGTATGTATTTTGTTTTAGTTCGTTGCGATGCATTTCCAAGTTTTAAATTATTACCTACAATATCGGAGCCGAATGTACCGACTGCTTCCCAGATACAGTATTGTAAAAAAGAAGAATATCCATATTTCTATTTATTTAAGTTAGACGTGTTTGGATTATACAAGACCTATATGCGGGCTTTAAAACACAGTTTTTGTGATTCTGACTTTGTTTCTTGCAGTTTACTGTTTTTATTATGGAGTCCAAAAAATTCATTGGCAGTTTTAATATTATGTTTAAAATGTAAAAAACATTGTTGGAAGAAACAAATTTATATGACGACTGGTTAAATACATCAGTGAAATATCATATTCTGAACAATGAAGAACCATTAGCCTATCTAGATTTAATTCACAATCATTTTGACGGCCACGCACATTGTGGTGTTTGTGGCTTCGACGTTATAGACTTCAGTTGTAAACAAGATTCCGTTGAGGAAGACTCCGATAACATGCTTTCTATGAAACGTGTAGGTACTTTTATATTTTATCAAAATAGTTCAAATACTTTTTGATATGTTGAAGACAAAACTTGTAACATTTATTATGGTTTCAATAGATGTGTATGAAATGTACCTTTGTAATTCATAAATAAATTTTAAATATTCTATAATCATTTGTTTTATTTTTTTTAATAAAATTTAATAATCCTATAATTTGTTTCAACAATATATGAGATAAGAATAATTATTTTCAACATAATTTAATAAACATCGATAATCTGTTATACGTAAAAACATTCTATCTTAAAAAAATCACTTAATATTCATTGTAATTGTATATTCAACTATTCAAAACAGGTAGATTGTGGTAGTTAATTGGTTACAATATAAATAACGTAAAAATTCATCAAACATTTTAATTTTCATAAAAATATAAGTACGTTATATTTTAGTTTAAAAAACAACTTACCAGATATATTCAGTCTTTCCAGACAATTGAATTGAGTTGATTAAAATATAACGTAAGAATTCTTCTTCAAAAATTGAAATTTTCATGTAAATCATAATATATGACACTTTGTTTTAATAATAGATGAGATAAGAATAACAATTTGGATATATAAGAAGTAAATTAAGATTATATGTACTTACCATGATGCTGGAATTAAAAGTTGCACTTTGATTATAGTCTAACAATTTCTCATTTATATATATATATATATATATATATATATATATATATATATATATATATATATATATATATATATATATATATACAGGGTAAATCTTAAATAAGTACAAATATTTTAACTGCTGGTGTAGTTCGTCATATAGATCAGTCTAGTGAAAGCCATTTTTAAAAATTTCTAATATTTACGGAGATATTATTTTTTTTAAAAAATACCCACATTTTGAGGACCGCTGGCTGATTTATCATCCAACAACCTAATGAAACATATGATTTGTTGCGAGGTTGCCATATCTCCTCCAATATAAATATTACGTTTCCTTTAACGTAATAGTTCTATTTTAAAAATACTTGTTTTAAGCATAAGTACAGTAAAATTGGGTATGTAGTATGATACGCAGCAATATTGACATAAATTTTAACATCTGAACTAACCTTAAAATACTTAAAACGATTAAAAATGAATTTCCGCAAGTTCAATACTACCGTAAAATATTTAGGAAGATATTACGTGATATTACTATGTCCAATGTTCAAAAATTATACATAAACATGCACACAAGCTTACCTGTTTGTTAAAAAATTAACTATTTAATCAGTAATCCACATTTCACAAGTTAAATGTCATTGTACACTGTTAGAAAGGGACACAAAACACAATTTCCTTAAGTTATTTTATGAAGAATAACGAAAAACTATGATTTTCACACATTAAATTTAATTTTCGCCACATAACCCGAAATTAGTCAATATTAGCTATTTCGAATACAGAACCATAAGTGACTTCGCACTTTAATCAGTGAAAAAATTTTTAAAAATAAAGGTACACACAATCACAATATTAAATCACAAAATAAGCAGCTTGAAGTATGCGTTTAATATCAAGAAAAAATGTATAAAATGCATACATTTAGACGGCAGATCCAGCAAAGTAAAATATTTTCTTCTAATGAAATGTGTTGTGGGTTGCCGGTACAAATGGGAAAGGGAAATATGCTGGACGAATTATTAAGAGGTCGATTTATTATGGGCTTTTCAAAAGGCGCAGCTCGAGACAGATTTCATGAAGATGTTTAAAAAAGGTGTATATCGCATATAAAAAAAGTTTTCAGTAATGTGCCTACGACAGGTAGGTATCACGGGCAGTAGGCGGAAACGTCGAGCAAGCAAAACTATGCCTTAGGATTGACAGTCAGTGAGATGCCGATGAGGTTATGTTGATACCGATAAAAGAAACACAAGTGCAAAGACATCTAATATTTATGGTAAGTGATTTCATAATTCCACTACATGTAAATATAAGAATATTGGATGTTTATATAAATATATTTTACAGAGCACTGAGAAGACGTTCGATTTACTAGCTCAACTAGTTATCCACTAGGATACATTAAAATTCCAATAATCTAGTGACTTACCAGGATGATCAATGTTATTGTGCTGAAAAGTTATGGTGGACTACCCTTATTAGGAAGAAATTTTTATTATGGTTTTAAGTATTCATTCACTTCAACACAGTTACAGTACTGACGACGATATACCAGATGTTGGTAAAATCTGAGGTAAGATTAAGTAAAGTGATGTATTATTTAAAATATAGTCAGTCAATATAAAAATGAATTTTCGACTAAATTAGGTGTTTTGTAGAGATACTTTACATCTGGCAGCTAAGGATACAATTGTACCCAAATTTTTTAAAGCATAGCCGTTTCCTTACGGAATTAAGGTTCAAGCAGATATGGAATTAGAGAGATTAGAGGGAGTTAATATCATTCAAATCCTAGACTATAACGAATGGAGTACGTCTGTAGTACCAATTATTAAATGTGATGAAACTATAAGAATTTGGGGTGACTGTAAGGTAACAGTAAATATTATATTAAAAATTGATTCTTACTTGCTAACTAAAATAGAAGATCTATTTAGTCAGTTACAAGGTGTGTTACACAAAGGTCTGTTTAAGTACACCAGACTTTCTTATGGTTTATCGTGTATTCTTTCTAAATTTGTCTAAGAAGAGTATTAGTAGTAGATATACTTATTACGGAAACCAGTAGAGATGAACATGGTTTTAATGTAGAAAAAAATGTATGTAGATTGTCTGATTAACTACTTTATTAAGTAAAACTGATTTTTTTAAAGAATTGGTAGTTTATTTAGATCATAAATTTAATAGATTTGGATTAGATTAGCGATTAGTAATACCGATTGATCAAACACAACTTAAAGCTTTTGGTTAAGTATTATCCGAGGTATTATCATAAATTTATACCAAATAGTTTAATTATTTTGCAACCTATAAAATTTGTTAAAAAAATATATTTATTGGAATTTGCAAGAAAAATCAGACAGCTTTCATTTATATTGTTTTGTGTTCATTTCAAGTATTAGTACATCATAACCCTAATTTACCTCGGGGCTGTAATTTCACATGTTAAGGGATAACTCAGAAAGGCCGATTGCCTATGTGTCTCGGAGATATAATAAAACACAACAGCAATATTCACAAATAGGAGATACTTTAGCTATTATTTTTGGAATCATAAACCTTTGAGGACTATTTTTAACCCATTAAAATGATGATATTAAATATGTGACTTATTACCCATTAAAGACTATTTTAATGAGATATTGATGTAAAACAAATTAAAAATTAACAAAAAAATAGATGTTTTATTAAGGCAAGTAATGAAATTTGTAAATGATGGATGGCCGAAAAAGTTTTTTTAGCTTTGTTTTGTACAAAAATAATTTCTAATATTGTTAATACTTGTAAAGGTTGTCTTTCTCACAAAAATAGCCCACCAAAAGCTCAATTAATACTATGAAAATTTCCTAAGATTGCTTGGGAACCTTTACATATCGATTAACTTGGACTATTTCATAGTAAGTTTATGCTAATTATAGTTGATGCCTGTAGTAACTGGATAGCAGCATTTGTGACTAACCAACTAACACTAAAACTTGTACAACCATTAATATTTTACGTAATGTTAGAACCTAGATCATACTTGGTATTAGTGCCAGAAATGCAAAAAATCTGGAAACGTCACTCAAATCAATGATCAAATCGTAGATCATATGTTTGGCACTAAAATCAATATGGAAATTGAAAATGTGATACTGACAGTGCAGTGACAGTGATGTACATTCTTAGTAAAGTGCAGTGATAGTGACAGTGGAGTGTAGTGACAGTGTAGTGTAGTGACAGTGGAGTGCAGTGACAGTGGAGTGCAGTGACAGTGGAGTGCAGTGACAGTGCAGTGCAGTGACAGTGGAGTGCAGTAACAGTGGAGTGCAGTGATGAGTTCAGTGATAATGATATTAGTCTTGTGAGAAATCAGTTGGAGTGTAGAAAAAATGATTATAGATCACATTCTGGATCTGTGAGTAGAGAATCTGTTTTATGTTTTCAGTTTCATGTTTGTACATAGATGTACAATAGTATGGCAATGAGGGGAGGTGGTCATACACATTTTTTATAAACAGTCATTCTTTGACATGTCTAAAAATTCTAGTTAAGCCTTGTCTTCATGAACACGAAATTCGGGAAAATGCACGTGTTTTTTATTTAAAATGGAAAAGTGTCAACTTTTAGCAAGTTTTATTATTGCTCTTTTCATGCATTATGTGGGGTTAGCAAGTTTGACTTGGGCTTCCGATAATCTGTCATGACAGTCAATGACAGTTTGATAATAAAAATAATATAAAATGTTACAGTTGACGAAATTCGCTAAAACACTGTGAACCACACGTTCAGTCTGCAGCACTATGACTTATAAAAGTATGAAAGGGTATGTCTAGGCCAGCGGCCCTCAACAAGTTTTCTGCTGAAAAATTACGAAATTTATTTAAAATTTCACTTTTTTATTACTGATTTGTTTGTAAAAAAACTATTAATTATGTGTTCTACACACCAAACTATACTGTTGGTTAAAATATTTGTATATATATATATACAGAAACATATAGGTTAGTTACATTACCTGAAGTAGTTTTAAAAATATTTACATCCTAAACCACACATTAACAATTAAATGTTTAAATTATACAGCGTTTGAAAGGTCAGTAGAACAGCCGGCTAGGTGTGAGCAATTTGCGCCAGGTGAAAGACACGCTAGCTCCGGGGCTGCCGTTCGCGATCGAGATTTCAAGACGGTCGCGGCTTCGCGGCTGGCGCCTACATTCTACAATTACGGTGTGGCCCAAATAATAAAGATGCATTAATGATGATCCTATTTTCGGCTAATTGGAACCACAAATACATTTTTTAAATTTTCTAAAAAATCGAGAAGACCGAAAATTTGGGGTCGTCATAATTAGGGGTGGGACGTTAGGGGTGTGAACGATGATCCTATTTTCAACTAATTAAAACCACAAATATATTTTTAAAATTGTTTTAAAAATCGGGAAGACTGAAAATTTGGGGTCCTCATTTTCAACCCTAATTAGGGGTGGGTCGTTGTGAGCTGGAACCCGCATATCATATCTACTAGTAGTGATCCAAATGATCCATTGGTACTCACTCCAGCACACTTTATTTATGGAACTCTCTTAAATTCATTTCCTTCAAAAGACCAGTCTCTAAAACCTTAAGTCATTTAGACAGATATAAACTTTTAGATGCAATGGTGCAACACTATTGGAAAAGATGGCATGTAGAGTATTTACATACCATACGTTTAAAATGGAATACAGATTCCAACCCTGTAAAGGTAGATACCGTAGTCGTTATTGTGCAAGACAATATTCCGCCTTTAAATTGGCCCCTAGCGGTTATTAAAAAACTGCATCCTAGTAACGATGGCATTGTACGTGTTGCAACAATAAAAACCAAAAATGGCATGTATATTCGGCCCATTGTGAAACTATGTCCGTTACCTATTCCATAATATTAATTAATTAGTATTAGTATCGCTGCGGTATTTTTGTATTGTATGTGTAGTAGTTTTAGTTTAATTTGGTTAGTATTAGTTAATATCATTCATTTATTTACAATTAAATTTAAAATTTAATCCGCGCCGCCCCAAGATGTTTAGGCGTCCTTAAATCGTTTTAATATATCTGCAATATTAGTTGCCTATACTTACCGAAAATAGGAAATGTACTAAATAGACCTAAACGAAATAAATCACCGACAATCCGAAAAATAGTGCCGCACCGATCGAACAATAATTCGAACCCAAAACCGCGATATATTTTGTTTTCTGGTGATTTTGTACCGCTATCTTGGAGTCTGGAACTCATATCCTACTTTCCCATTTTCCTAACCCAAAGTTCTAGCAGTTGCCCACGTCTTCAGGATAGAGGTGAGTCCTTTTACCAATTTTTTGTACCAATTAATATACAATCCGCTAACCGCCGAAACACTTGTAATTACATCCAAATTTGCATTAGGTTGTCTATTATTAAGTAAAAAGACGGAGCGTCTAAATACATAAATCGTTGGATTTATGCATAGCGTACAGTCAATTGCTTGACTTGAATAAAATCATGATCAACGGATTTTTCTAACGCGTACAAGCTGGCTAAACTGTTACGTGTAAAAAATTGCCGGATCGGTTTCCCTTATATATTTTCTTGCTTGTATTATATTGCTTCAGTAATTGCTGCATAAACTTTAGTTTTAGACATATTGCTTTTGAACAATTTAAAGACTGATGATAAACTGAATTATAAAACAGTAGGTCTAAAGATATTATGGGTATTCCCTTTTACTTGACGACTTATAAATATACACGTAAAACAGATGAAACGTCTAAACAGATAGAAAAAAAGATATAAACCAAACTAGTAAATATACGAAAACATATCACGCAAGAATACTTTAAAAATACAGGGTGTCCGGAAAGGAATAGGACTCAGCTTAAACATAGCTTCCTGTGATCAAATAAAACCGATTTAGATAAACTTAGCTTAGTTCAAAGGTGCCTCGTTTAGAAATTACAGGGCTTCAAAGAAAAAAAATTGTTTTCTTGTTATGAACATAATTATGAAACGAAACGTCCAATCATGTTGAAATTTGGTACAGTTATGCTTTAGATAAGTGCAAGCATTGCGAAGGAGTAAGTGCCGCATATCCTAGGGCGCTCTTGGCAGATTTTTTGTAAATCATTTTTATCGTATCTATTTTGATGGTCCTATTCTGATACGCCTGACTGGAAATTATGATGGAGAAACAAATTTTGCGCAGAAAAGCTATACCTCTTCCATGTTGATTCAATCATTAATAACTGAGGCACAGTGTTGTATGTCTTTTCCAGATAATCGACAGCATTTTCAGATAAAATTAGAGTTTTTCTTATGTAGTCCATTACAAGATTCATATGCAATATCTGTTTTTTACATTATAAACTTTGTTCTATATTGTGTACTTTTTCTTTAATTCTACTTTACGCTTTTTTAGTAACTAACGTTGCATGAAACATGGTCATATTTTGTTACCTGTGGTTTGTTACGTATTTCGTTTGTCTTTATATTATTGTAGCTTAAATCACTTCAAAATATAGCCAATATCACTTTATTATATACGAAATTTTCATTTTTAAATATTCAAATATTTAAAAGGTTCTAGGTTATTGACATTAGTTCTTAATTGTTTTTTTGTATACTTTGCTTAGTTGCATTTAACTTCCACTTATTGTATTGCCAATGTGTGTCCCGAGAAGTCTCGCTGGAACGGGAGGAAGTGGACGTCGACTCGCTCTTAATCCGCTGAAGATATCGCTGAAGCTAATTTCATCAAGCCTAACAACACAGTTTGCGTAAGTATCTTTATTATATTACAATGCGCCAAAAATTATATACATACAAACGAGAAAACAGTAATACCAACAAAGAATTATAAGTGTTACGCGAAACGCTGCCTTCTGTAACTGAAGAAAAGGACTATGACAGTGACTGACAAAAGTGACAGTATTTTTAATATACTTTTACAACTGTAAACTTGATTAGTCGATTGGCTCGTACAGCTGATGCAATAGTTGCCAGATAATTCAGGTGCACAAGCTAAATCTCTAACACTTCCCCTCGAGCCCACAGGCCTCTAACATATTTAACTCAATCCTAGCAATTCCACACATTTCATGTGTTTGGAATGTGGCACGCACTTTGTTAGAATGTCCGCTATCATATCATTCCCGACGTGGTTCAATGAGATGTGGCACTCTTTTAAAACTTTCCACATAAAATGGAATTTGATGTCAATGTGTTTGCTTCTTGGTGGGTAGGTAGAGTTGTTGGCCAGCCTAAGAGCACTCATGTTATCGACGAATAACGTTGTGGTAGGGAAATTAGCCAAGCTCAATTCTAGTAGGAAATTCTTCAGATACACGGCCTCTCTAGCAGCCTCGATCAGGCTCATCTACTCTGCTTCCATTGTTTATAATGCCACTGTACGCTGCTTCTTGAATTCCTATACGATGGGAGCTCCAGATAATGTAAAACAATATCCTGTAAAAGATTGTCGGTGTTCTGTACAATTTCTTCAATCGGCAACAGCAAACCCTGTAAGTCCTTGGTCGCTTGATCCCACACTCATTAAACTTATATCAGGACGTATGCAAATAGGTTAACGCTCCGATGTTCTCTGTTGAGCAATTTCTCTTCTTCGTTTGTTGAATTTAGACAATTTTACATTCCTGTCCATAATAATATAATTAATAATAATAATAGTAATAATAATAATAATAATAGTAATAGTAATAGTAATAGTAATAGTAATAGTAATAGTAATAGTAATAGTAATAGTAATAGTAATAGTAATAGTAATAGTAATAGTAATAGTAATAGTAATAGTAATAGTAATAGTAATAGTAATAGTAATAGTAATAGTAATAGTAATAGTAATAGTAATAGTAATAGTAATAGTAATAGTAATAGTAATAGTAATAGTAATAGTAATAGTAATAGTAATAGTAATAGTAATAGTAATAGTAATAGTAATAGTAATAGTAATAGTAATAGTAATAGTAATAGTAATAGTAATAGTAATAGTAATAGTAATAGTAATAGTAATAGTAATAGTAATAGTAATAGTAATAGTAATAGTAATAGTAATAGTAATAGTAATACTAATAGTAATAGTAATACTAATAGTAATAGTAATAGTAATAGTAATAGTAGTAGTAATAGTAATAGTAATAGTAATAGTAATAGTAATAGTAATAGTAATAGTAATAGTAATAGTAATAATAATAATAATAATAATAATAATAATAATAATAATAGTAAAGTAAAGTAAATGTTTATTGACCACTCATTCATAGAGATACACGTACATTTGTAGTCATAACTAGGTATAGATTCAAAGTATAAATCAACTCAATAATGCACACATTAAAATCGTCACTAAAAATACAATAAAAGACACAAGTAATGCACGTAAAATATAAAATACACATACGAATTGTCAGTAAAAGAAATAATAATAAAAGAAATAAATAAATAATAATAAGTAAATAAAGCACAACACGACAAGACTAAATCACTTAAGGAACACAATAAAGTCGTCAATAGTGTAAAAACAATGACACAGCAAAAAATCTCTTGTAAAACGGCGAAACCCTTGCAGAGACATCTGATTTAATTGTTTTTCCTTAAAATAATTTTGAAATTTATTATATAAGCCAATTGTATATTTATTGTTTTTTGTTATGTTTATACGAGAAAAAGGAACACAAGATTCTCCGCATACCTGGTCGCATGTTCATGTATATCCGAATGTTTTAATAAATTAGGTACGTTCTTATGAACTAATACTAGAGATTCCAAGATGTATAAGCAAGGCAGCGGTAGAATCCTCAGCTTCACAAACAAATCTCTGCAAGGAACACCTCTAGAAACTGCTGAAATGAGGCGCAACGCAACTTTCTGTAAAATAAATGCCCTACAAGCGGAGCTAAAATTGCCCCATAAAGCAACGCCATATGTCAGCCTACTGTGAAATAATGAAAAATACACCGTTCTCAGGACATTATTGTCCACAACAGGACGCAACTGTCTCATCACAAATATCTGTGATGCAAGTTTCTGACATAGTTTAGCAATATGAGCGGACCAATTTAAGCCCGAATCGAATGTTATTCCTAGCAATGTAGCTGTACTTGATCTTGGATGCCATTTATCTGAAGTAAAAGTCAACGTTTCTGTCTTTTCGATATTAAGTTTAAGCTTATTAGCTGAAAACCACATTTCAGCAGTTCTCAGAGTATTCTCCACTGTATTCAGATTACCACGAGTCAGCAGGGTTGTATCATCGGCAAATAAGACACATATACTGTCAAAAATATTTGTCGGTACATCATTAATATAAATCAGAAATAGCAAAGGCCCTAATACTGACCCCTGCGGAACACCATTTAATGTATGGCACATGGTTGAGTCAACATTGTCAATACTAACATATTGCTGCCTCTCTGATACGTAAGATTTGAATAGTTGTAATTCTTTATTACGAATACCGTAATATTCAAGCTTTTGCAGCAAGATGGTATTATCAACGCAATCGAACGCTTTAGTAAGATCACACAATGTTGCATGCGTTGAGGTACACCAATCAAGAGACTCCACCACCTCATCTGTCACTGTCAAGAGCGCTCTAACAGTGGAGAATCCCTTTCTAAATCCAAATTGGACTGGCGACAAAATCGACTTATCCTCCAGATAAGACAGTAGCCGCTCTTTTACAAGTTTTTCCAAGATTTTAGAATAGCTATGGGTCGAAAATTTCCAAGCACGAACTCACCTTTTTTGTGAACGGGCAAAATTTTTGTAATTTTCAGAGCGCTAGGCCAGCAACCTTCTTCTATAATGTTGAATAACAGAGCCAATGGAGGAACAAGATATTCCAAAGACGATTTTAATATTCTTGTATTCAACCCATAATAGTCCAAGCAACTAATATTTTTCAGTTGTAAAATAGATTGACGTACATCGATCTCTAATATTGCAGACATAAAAAAAGAAGACGAAGGCTTAGGACAGTTATTTAAAAGATGTATAGGATCAAAGTCAGGCGAATCAATGGTCCCGAGAATAACATCCGAAATTGAAGAAAAATAATTATTAAACTCTTCTGGCGATATATCCTATCTATTGCACGAATTTTTCCTCGGTCTCTCCCCATTCACAATATTCCATTTAGCCCTAGATTTGTTATCTGCGTTATAAATTATGCTAGAATAGGTATTACGTTTGGCAACCTTAATAGATTTTTTATACTCTCTACGAAGTTGACAATAAAATAACCAATCTTCGTTCAAATTTGAAGCTCGAAACCTTTTTTTGCTGGTATTAAGTGTACGTTTCATTTTTCTAAGCTCATTGGTGAACCACTTAATATTATTTTTCTTAGAAGTATACACATAAGGAAAACAATATGCATAAACTGGTTCATGAACCTATCAGTTAATTGACAAGAGTTCATATTATGGTTAAATAATGCAAGCCAATCCTCTGATCTTAAGCTATCTGTAAATTTACTAAAGTTTGTATTAGTTAAATTACGTTTAAGTGACTTTTTGCATGACCGAGACAAACAACTAACAGTATGACCCTTGACAGTAACAAAGACTCCAAGATGATCTGAAATATTTACATCAAAGATACCCGAGTCAATATCAGCATGAGATATATTAGTCAGTATATTATCGAGAGTTGATTTGGTAGTTGGAGTAATTCTTGTGGGTACGCTTATACAATGCTTTATGCCATACATCAAAAACATATTAACCAAATCTTGTACATAATCAGATTTTGCTTCAAAATCCAAATTGAAATCACCAATCACAATAATAAACATATACCTATTCAAATAATAATCAATTACATTTAAGATACAATCCTTAAAAATTGCTAAGTCACCATTCGAGGAAGACCTATATAAAGCTAATAACAAACAATTTCTACCACCAACCTCAGCCGCACATAACTCTATATGCACCGATTTGCAATAACCACTCACGTCTACAGGTTCTAATGTCATATTAGTAGAAGCAAAGATTGCCACACCACCATGCTTATTCTTCCCATCTCTACAAAATGAAGACACCAGACGATACCCAGGCAAAGATATCTGTTCCAAATTGCCATACTCCAACCAATGTTCAGAAACGCACAATATGTCAAAACGTTTATCAGTAAGAGCAATTTGCAGTTCGTCAGTTTCGTTGAAAAGGCTTTGGACATTGATATGCAATACCGAAAAATTAGATAAACCGGAATTTATCTTGTTAAGAATATCATCTTCTTTAAGGATGACGTTTGGTAACACTGCTTGAATTTTTGGAGAGAAAAAAACGATTCACAGTCACACCTTGTGGCCATATGTTACTATTCAGTATATTCTGAGATTCCGCTGCTGCAAGGGACACTTTAAAAGAAGAATATCTTTCAGGATTCTTGCTTATCAATTTTTCCACCAGTACGTTTGGAGCAAAATCTCTTAAGTATCCATTAAGTGAAGCCAAATCGGTGCTTGGTTCCAAATTAGTAATATGATATTCATAAATTTGTTGTTTGGGAAAGTTTGGTGCAGTTTTAAAGGGACAATTTAAAGAATTATCTAGATCGCCACTCAAGATTTTTCTGGATCTAGTCTTTAGAGTTGGAGTTGATCGAGGCTGAGCTGAGATTAATAGCATCATTGTCCAAATTTATAATCTCTTTACATATAGTTTCAGCTTTAGCATTATGCGGCCACAGCGTATATCCAAAGACACGATTCAGCCTTACGGGTGTTGTATTATCATTTACGACACTCGTATGAGATAGACGATACGCCAGTGCTGCCTTATGCTCCGGGGGATATAGAATCCGTTGTGGGGAATGAGAAGTGCCGAATTTATTGGAACTATTCATTCCCCACCCTCAGGCAAATTCAAGCCAATAAGCCTGATGTAGTCCTCCTCGACCACCAACTTAGGACGATGTTTGTGATTGAGTTCTTGGCTCCCGCAGAGAACAACATCGTCCTAAAAGAGGAGGAGAAACGGAGGAAGTATCGAGATCTTCTCTCCGAGCTCCGCAGGCTGTATCCAGACCACTCTGTTAAGATTGTGGTGCTCATTATAGGCGCCCTGGGTGGAATGAGACATACGTTGCTTTCTGAGTTAAAGATCATACCGGCTTGCCGAAATTCGGCAGAGATCTTAGCCGGCAGAATGCAGAAGGCAATCGTCCTTGGTTCGCTACGTCTGCTCAGAACGCACGATTTACGGGCGCAATGATTACTGACTCCACGGAGTGGAGAGTGGTCATTGCTCGACTCTTCAGAACATCTCCGAATGTGTCGGAGCTTCGGAAGGTGTTACTGGAAAAAAAATAATAATAATAATAATAATAATTTGTTGTTGTTAAATTGTTTCAAAGTAAACAGTTCTATTTTGTTTAACTGCCAGAAACAGTTTCTGAGGTGACTTGATTTAATTTGTTGTTTTTGCTATCAAGAGATGTAATATTCTAACATGCAATCTAATAAAACAAAATAATAAATTAGGGGGTCAAATACGATTGAGGCAACCAGAATTTAATTATCAATTACTTAATTAGTTGTTTATTGTTAAATTGTTTTAAAATTAAAGGGTCCTTATTGTGATACTGCCGATTAATTCACTATATCCATTTTACTCTCAACCAGCTCATCACAGACACAAATGGGAATAATCACAATTTTTTAAGCCGATTTTATTGAATCGGTTATTATTTTTTTTCTCGGAAAGTTGAAAGAATGAAGTATTGAAATTATACATTTTTAATTCAGCAAGTTAAGCTCTACAAGAATCCGATGAAAAAATATAGGGGTTCTATTTAAAAAAGTATCCAATGACGTTATCACGCGAAAACAAATGAACAAATGAACGTCGGAAATGCGTTGGTATAGAAAAAAGAGTCTTTTTAAAAAGCAAAATCGACGTGTCCGATGAAATTTCATGAAACTTCTTTGTTTTAGAAATAATTAATTTATTCCATACTTTTCTTCCACACTGTATAACAATAAGAAAGTAAGTAATAAAATGATTATTTGTAAATATTTAATTTTTAATCACACAGGTAAGTAGAAGTGTATGTATTTTTGGTAGTGTTTAAAATATATTTTAGTTTATGGCAAAATATCTCACAACTGTTCTGAAGGAGCTATATTTTCTGAAGACCTGAATATACAGGGTGGATATATATTATAGAACTGTAACGAAAGGAAAAGAAAACTTTGAAGTAATCACAAATAATAAATTACAATAATCCAAGATATATATTACGAAAATAATCATGATGAAATCCGAATTTTGTACTAAAATAATATACTCTAATTAACGCTTAAAATCTAAAAATAGTACTTTTGTTGTAGACTGGAGAAACTATACGGCGAAAAGGAAGTTGAAATAAAATATAAGTAATATTTAAAATAAATTATTATTTGTATGTTAGGAAAACCATGAGCTGAGCTTTTCAAATATATATTATACAAAATATTTAGCTTTTAGATAATAATAATCTACTTTCTAGACTGACATTTAGTTTTTTAATAACTGTTAAAACTCGTATACCTAATTAAAAATTATTCGTATCTTTCTGGATATTTTAAGTATTTGTTGAAAAAATATATTTTCCTTAAGATATATTTCCGGATCTACTATGGGGATATTGTACGTATATTAACAATAAATACGCAATATATCAAATACCTTAAAAGATAAGTATCATGTATAATATATTTCTGAAAAGCCCAGTTGTCGGTTTTTCCAATACATAAAAACACAAGGTATTATATTTGAAAAAAAACACAAAATTTAGGCCTACATATCGGAAATTCAATTACCTTTGTGATATATGCGTTAAAAGGTTTATTGTATTACTGCATGTGAATTTAAAAACACTGAAATTATTTAGATTACATTTGGTTGTGTCTACTTATGTATTAAATTTTGAACAACTAAATTTTGCAAGAATAATACCGTTAGGTTAGAATAAGGTGCCTAAAAAATCATTTATAGAATTTATTTTACTAAAATCATGAACAAGATTAATTTTCTGGAATTTACGGTTTATAAAAAAGGAATTGTCACTGTGACGTATGGCGCATGCGTCGCACACATGATGCACGCCAGATAGCAAGGGCTCCGACTACCGGCATGAACGGATTTAGATCAAAATCGACCGGAATAGCGGAAATTTTTAAGCACAGCAGATATCGAGATGCGGTTTTCTACATTGTGTTCAGGAAGGTCCTAGGAAAAAAGTCTATATCGTCTGGTTTAGCAATTTTTTGAAAAATGCCTTCTGGGCCGGAAAATGCATTTTCCAATTACATCATAACTTGCACCATTATAGGAACGTCTGGAAACTCGGAAAATTCGCTCGGAAATCGTTACTCGGGGGTTTTCGGGGCTGCCGAACTCGATTCTGTTATTAAAATTACCCGGGGATGCAAGGGGGTGGCTCTGTGGGGTTGTCTGGGGTGAATTGGGGGAGAAATGGCAGCGTGCATGAAAATCGCTTCAAACTCGTTACTCGGGGGTTTTCGGGGATGCTGAATTCAATTCTGGCATTGGAACTACCCGGGGGCGGTTCTGCGGTGGTATCCGGCGGCTCATTCTGGGGAGGAACTTGCATAGTCCATGGGAAGCGCTCCAAACTCGTTACTCGGGGGTTTTCGGGGATGCAGAATTCAATCCTAGCATGGGATTTCCCTGGCGGCGATCGGGGGTCTCTCTGTGGGGTTGTCTCGGGGTGATTGGGGGGGGGGGGAGAAATTCAACATTAATAAAAACTCCTATTTGTTATTTGAATAAAGTATTACTTTCATAATTTGTGATTTTTCACTTTCTCCTTTACCATATACCAAGTCTAATGCCAGAATTGAATTCGGCGTCCCCGAAAACCCCCGAGTATCGATTTTGGAGTGATTTTTATGGACGCTGCCATTCCCCCCCCCCAATCACCCCCAGACAACCCCACAAAGGGACCTCCGGGCGCCCCCGGGGAAATCTAATGCTAGAATTGAATTCGGCATCCCCGAAAACCCCCGAGTAACGAGTTTGGAATGATTTTCATGCCACCCCCGTGCATCCTCGGGTAATTCTAATGCCAGAATCAGTAGCCCCGAAAACCCCCTAGTAACGATTTCCGAGCGATTTTTCCGAGTTTCCAGTCGTTCCTATAATGATGCAAGTAATGATGCAATTGGAAAATGCATTTTCCGGCCCAAAAGGCATTTTTCAAAAAATGGCTAAACCAGACGATATAGACTTTTTTCCTGGGACCTTCCTGAACACAATGCAGAAAACCGCTGGACTAGTATAGTCTAATTGTGATAAAACTAAATAAAGTATATAGTTTCCAATTGTACTGTCATTACCAGCCACGCGGTTGGTTATCGCGACGAATACAAAACTGGTTCCACGTGTTCGGAATGGCAAAACCCTGAGTTTTGTTTAATTCATATTTGGCACGCAAGGGAAAATAATGTTTTATAAAAGTTTGTTTCGATGCAACATATATATATTCAAAATATATTGTCACAATTAATTTTTTTTATTGTGTAATATAAATAAAAAATGTAATTTTCATATCAGGCAGAATTCAAAGCAAATACATGTAAATTTAATTTTGGAAGGGTTAGTAGTTTAAATAAATTATAACTTGCTGATACAAACTTCACTTACTTGACTTGAGCACAAGACATATTGTATTTGGTAAAACTGTTGAGTTAGAATTGTAATTCTAATATAAAACAATTTATCTTGACAACTTAATATTATTTGACCACAGTTCCACTTTGTTCGATTACTACTATTTACTACTACTATTTATGAAATCTTACCAATTTCGACTCAGTAGTATGCAAAACCATCTCATTCCTCAGTGTGCAATATCCCATGTAGCCCGAATTTCCAGTTTGATGTAACAAATTTTGACTGGAGGAAGTTTCTATAGTAGACACATGCTGTTTTTTTATTGCGTAATTTAGACTTTCCGCGACATCCACTGGCTGTGGAATAATATCAGGGTTTCTTTCATCACTATCACATTCACCAGCACTCGATTCATGTTTTGATATTGGACTGCCACCTGCAACATGATATCAGCCTTGATGGTGATTATTAAACAGGGTGTTTAAAAAAATACACATAAAATACGCTGCTTGTTAATAGCAAATATAATGTTATGCATTTAAAGAATGCATAGCATATTGAAGACTTAGGCATCATTTTGAGTTTCTTGCAGAACATTAACAGTGCATTAACCGATATGTGTAGGAGTCTGTGATTTGTTTTGTGTAACTACATATTTCAGAAATCAGTCTATGTTACGATTATTATTATACTTAATTTTTGTAAAATCTAGACTTGGATATGGTTCTATTATATGAAATCTACTTTATATTATACATTTAAAAAAATCTTTGTTAGACTCTTTCTAGTAATGAGACTAAAAAGAGTAACAAAAATTTGCTACATTTTTGTTACCTGAGATTTATCCATTTCGAGATACTCCATAATAATTGTTCTACAAATATCCTTTTTAATCTATAAAGACTTGCCAACAGATGCAGTATAAATTGTGTAATACTTATATGGATTTATTACTAAGAAATTGTTTTATAAAGTTCCCCGATTGAATTACGGGAATTGTGATTTATTCGTACTATTCAAAAAAGTTGCTTTTATATCAAATACTGAAAAATAGTAAAAATATTGAGTGATTTGACTACTTCTTTTAGTGTGCGATATAAATATTTTTAATAGGTAGGTATACTCGCGACAAGAATTCAGACGACTTACGTCATACGAACAAATGAATAATTCATCATATTTTCATCAAAATATTTAAGAAACTGCAACTGACAGAAATAAAACTATATACTACACTAAAAGTTTGCATTATATATTGCACTAAATTGCAAAAAAATATTGTTTTTAACGCGACCAAATATCGAAAATTACGTTGACAATAAAAACAAATGTGTAACGTCAGCTGTGACGTAAGACGTCTGAATTCTTGACGCGAGTATATATACTTTTGTTTATTTTAATATAAAAATAGTAATACCTAGTAATTTTAATATAAAATGTTGTGTTTTGACATTACTTTTTTATTGTGCACATAAAAACATTTTTAATAGATGTATTGTGACGAACCTACGTCGTGATTGCAAGACGACACAGTGTCACTATGACGCCTGAGCGGTGGCGGCGGTAATCTCGGGCGCCAGTTTCTGTTTACAGTGCAGAAACACCACTACTCGGGCGGCTACAGTGAAGACACGGTATGTCCAGAGAGTCTTGAGGGAGGAGTTAGACTTTCGGTGTCCAGTAAAACAAGGCACACTTGATAAATATTTACATTTATTGAGTGCAAACCTAAATGTACAATTCTAATGATTATCTTAAATAAAAAAAAATATCACGGGGCAAATAATTCGGTACAAAATACGAGGTAAACAGGTACGGTACAGAGTCAGCGGTGCAGTTACGGGGTAGCGGTTTCTACAAGCGGTTAATACAAGCTACGTGCAAAATCAGGCAAGAGGAAGCAATCAAGCGGACAAAGCAAAGTTAACCTACTAAACTAAATACTTGGCCACTATTACTAGAAATAGAAATAAAACGTTGACGGTGGGGCTCCTCTCCAGGGGTTGCACGGCGTGGTCAACGGGGCTTGAAAAACGGCCAGGTGTAAGAAAATGTATGGTTAGTTACGACCCACGTTTCAACTCATGCAGACGGATTGGGAACAACATCCTATGAGCCAAACGCGTGGTAAGGTGAGGTACGCCGGATAAGGACAACAGCGTCTCTACCTTGTTGTAGTACGGACGGTAATCTGAAAGGCAAGGTATTATTAGCACAAAGTTAACAGTGGCCAATTCTTCCCTAACCTTCTACTTAATTCCTCTGCTTGCGGACAGGCACGTCGGTACAGCTTGAACAGCGGAACGGTACTGACTCTAGCAACGCCGGTAGTTACCTCGTCAAGCTTTCGTTTGGCTTGGTGGACATGCGCAGTAAGCGTATGCGCAAATTACCTACTATGCTTCGTTGACGGTGTTGGACTGGACTCCTGGCGGTGCTGGACTGGACTGCTGGCGGTGCAGGACTGGACTGTTGCTGGTGCTGGCAGGACAGGAACTGACTCTCCGGCTTCGACGGTGAAACACCTAACACTCCTAGGCAGTAGGCGGTTGCGCACTAGTTCCCAGACTCGACTTAGTACAGTCACCAAAGGCGGCTTCTCTGGTGAACTGGACAGGCAGGACTCCTCTCGTGGACGGCTGGCCAGGAACTGAATCGTCTCTTCGGTGGTAGAACGGCTTCAATGCTGGTCACGGATTGGCGGTTGCGCAATAGACCTAATACAAGACTTGTAAAAATCTTACCAACACCTACGGCTAGTGGTCCTGGCAGAATTTTTCGTTCCAGAAAAATCTCAAACAGCTCCTCTGGTGCGGAAGTGGTGGACAGGCAAGACTGCTCTTGTGGACGACTGGCCAGGAACTGAATCGTCTCTTCGGTGGTAGAACGGCTTCAATGCTACGGATTGGAGGTTGCGCAGTAGTCCGAAAACGAGACTTGTAAAAATCTTACACCTACGACTAGTGGTCCTGGCAGTCGTGTACTCACTATTTAGAAGCCTTCGGTGCTGTAAGCAAATTGGCGGCGGCGCACTGCTCTCCCTTTTGAACTTGTAAATTTCTTACCTTAGCTCGGAGTCTTCACGAAATTATTCTAAGTTGATTTCAGGCTCTCGCGTGGCAGCAGGTGGATCGCGCAGCAGATCAGTATGCTTGGGCGGCCGAGACAGAACTCGCCGACCGGCGCGCTGCGACGGGCTTGGTCTCGATGCGGACGGTAGCGGGTGCGCGGGCTAGTGGTAATTTAAACACAGGTCGGCGGTCGGTGATAATTTTATTAATGAAAATTCACTTTATTACAGTATGTATATGTGTACTTTTGTTTTTTATCTGTATTTTATTTGTATCTGTTCTGTTGCTATTTTTATTGTGTACCAATTTAATTAAGATTTTATATAATTATATTTTTAATTGAATACTTATTCTATTTATATTTATTTAATATACTATATTTTTTACTATTGCCTCATACACACTTTGATATGTTAAGCGAGGCAACGGAATTCCGCCAGTCAGCAGCCAGCAGCCAGCTGTTAGAGAGAACGAAAGCTAGCACTACTGTTTTTCGTGAATGTATGTAATGTGTAAAATAAAAAAATAAATTAATTAACAAGCTTACAAGTATTCTGTTTATTTTCAATAAATATTCATTTTACTTCAAGCCAGTCATGATGGCCTTTATAATGAAATTACATCGTGTGGTAGTACCTGCCTACGTTGTAATCCTCGTTAACCAATGCTTTTGTTGTGTGGAACGTTGAACGTTGAATAAGTGTTTTATAAAAGCTTTCTCGTGGGGAACATTATAAAACTTTGTGTCTATTCCACACAACCAAGTGTTTACTGCCGTTTGAAGACGATTGGCTACGTTGAATAAGTGTTTTATAGTCTCCGGGAGGAAAACAGTATAAAATTTGTGTATTCAGCTGGTCGTTATTCAGTGCACGTAAGTATTTTTATTTATTGTACAAACTTAGTCATCACGGACCGTTATCCATATTGGTCCAACTCCAGAAATGGTGGAGAATACAGTAACTCTTACACAAGAATAAATCAATCGTACTTGACATGGTTTATGGATTGCTTCATAGGAGGGTTAGAGAAAAGGTTCATCGAGATGAAATAAAAACATTTTCGAATTTACTAAACGAATGCCGTTTAGCCGAAGAAACTTTTGTAGAGAAACTTTTGTAAACCGTTTTGAAAATAAAAATACTAATGACAGTAATCAACGTGAAAAATGTAGTTATTGTAGAAATTATTGCCACTCGAAAGACGATTGTCCCAAACTTGCTTCAAAGAACAAAAGTACGTTTCAACCGATCCCTGCTAAGAATACAGAGCAAAATCCAGTAACTGCTACGTCATCAACCACTATACCAGTAGCAGTAGGTTTATCGCTTAAGTGTCTAAGTTGTGGGAAACCAAGATACATTAGGTCCAACTGTCCTACTTGTACAACTGTTTGTACTTCATCTATTGATATTTATTGCCTTGATAATGTGTATCGATCTTGTGCATCAAGATCTCGACAAATTCTGACTATTCAAATTCTCGGCTTCAATGGTACAGGTTTAATGGATACTGCTGCTAAACAGTGTTGCCAGCATCAGTCTAGTGGAGCTTTCTGAGGAAAACGGAATTACATTTTCAACTCAGACTATCCGTTTAAAACTAGCAGATGAACTAATTAGACAAATGGATGTTCGCGTCGTTACAGTAGATGTCATGTTGTGTGAAAGACGAATCAATACCACTTTCATCTGTCTACTTGATGTTGATACTACATTACTAGGAATGGATTTTCTATATCAAGCAGGTCTTACAATAGATATGGGTAAAAAGATATAGTACTTTGCTGATACCCTCGCCACCGAATATGAATTCATAAGAAGGCACGCCTTTCTGCCTTGATAGTAAAAAACTCAGATACCTTCACATTAGGGGGAGAGCCAACCCCTTATGCAGGGCATCAAATCGATACTGGGACTCAACCACCTACATCCGTACCGCCGTATCGAATGACACCTGCCAAAGAAAGACGGAGAAACGCGATTATGTGTGGACTGCCGAGCCCTAATGCGATCACAAAGACGGACTCTTATCCACTTCTGCGATTGGATGGTTTAATTCACTCCACTAAACAAACATTTTATATGACTGAATGGATTTGCGTGCCGGTTATTACCAAGTGCGTGTGCGCGAAGAAGACCGCGACAAAACCTCGTTTGTGACTCCTTTTGGGACTTGCTGTTACCGAGTTATGCCATTTGGACTATGTGGAGCTCCTGCAACTTTTCAAAAACTTTTGGATCGCTTTCGTGGCTGACTTCCAGATATTTTAATCTTGGCATATCCGAGTTTTGATAGTCATATTTGTGATTAACAATTACGCGCTAATCGAGACAAATGTACTTTCGCGAGTGCGCGTGTTGAATACCTTGGTCACGTTATCACTCCCAAAGGAATTCAAGTGGACCCGGACAAAACGGCAGCCATTGCTAACTTTCAGCCGTCGCGTAACGTAAGGTATTCAGTCATTCCTACAAACGTGTTCATGGTACAGACGATTCATCGATAAGTTCGCCGATATTTTGCGGCCCCTAAGCGAATTGAGCAGTCTGCAAATGGGAACAACCTAAGCGGGAAGCTTATGAAACTTTGAAAACCGCCTAATCACTGCACCAGTTCTTCAGCAGAATGATGATGATGGCTCAAAATCCTACACATTACGTTCCGATCCATTCGTTTTTGCTCTAGGTGCTGTACTTGTACAAGGTGAAGACCCAGAGGAACACCCAATAGAATATGCTTCAAGATTACTTACTGCTGCAGAAAGGAACTACAACACGCCTGAAATGGAGGTTTTAGTATTCGTTTAAAACGTTATAGAGGATATCTGTATTCTTCTTCGGTTATCGTGATGACAGACCACCAGCCGCTTAATTGATTGCTAAGTTTGAAATCACCGACAGAGTGATGCCCGATGGGTTCTCGTTATAACATCAAAATTCAATATGTTTCTGGTAAATGCAATGTGATAGCTGGCATGATATCCGGACCACCCTGTGATCATGAAAATACTTCCATATGTGACATTTGCTCCATCACCATTGACTTACCCCGAAGAACTCCCGTTGAAATACGTTCCGAACAACTAAAAGATCCGGAACTCAACACAATTATGCAGAGTTTTGAGAATTATCAAGATTGTGATGTAGCTAGATGGACAGCACGTGGATATATTATGACTAATGTCGTCTTGTATGTATTCCGACACCGAAGATCTGAAAGGAGCCCTATTAGTGGTGCCTACTCATGAGCGTACTAGAGTATTGCAGGAACACCATGACGCTCACACCACCGCACATTATGGGACTGAACGCACCATACAGCATATAGCGAAACAGTATTATTTCACTGGAATGTGCAGATTTATCACCGATTATGTTAAAAACTGTGTAGAGTGCCAACGGCACAAAACCAGTAATCAAAGACCCGCAGGACTGTTGCAGACACCCGTTATGCCCAAATGTTCGAGGTGCTTCCCATTGACTTATTTGGCCCTCTTCCCGAATCAACTACAGGTCACCAATAGATTTTTACTGTGGATGACACCGCCTCAATATGGATAGAACTTTTCCCTCTAATTCGAGCTAGTGCAGAAGATGGTGCTTACGAGTTCTTATTGATGAGATGTTCTTACAATATGGTTACCACGACGTATAATATAGGACAACGGAGTGAAATTTGTGTCTGCCATTATCTTGGGTCGGTCAGTGGTCGCGCGAGATAACTTTTGTGCCGAGCGGGTTTGGTTTTTAAAAACAAATTTTTATTCTTAAAAACACACAAAAGTATCGTTTGAGTTAAAGAGAAGCGTACAATAGTTTCAAAGGCATGAATACTGTATTTACCTCTGACGATAACTGCTTAAACAATAAACTTGACCCATATATATAGACTATGAGTAAGGAATGTGCAAGGGTTGCACTATCAGCACATTGTTGGTAAGATAACTCGTCCACCCTGGGATGAGACCTTGGGGATTTTCTCAAAAAATGCCAAAGTTCGAAACTTCTATTACTTCTGGAGTATATGCACTTTGTTGGACTTCCACTTCTTCTAGGGGTTGAATCTGGAATCTGGATCTTCTTCTTCGAATAATTCTTTTTATATTCTTCCAAAAAAGGACTAGGATAATTATCGCAATCAACAAAATTAAAATGTATGTAATCCAATGAATAGGTTCATTTATCATAGTGTTAAGATTTTGATTTTCAATGTCTTTTTGTAAATTCTCTGTACGTCTTGATAATTCTGATAATTCTTCTAAATTGACCTTGTTTGATAGGGTCAATTTTTGTTGATAATTTGAAAATGTGATATTATTTGTTACATTTATAGTTGGCACATTAACAGTTTCTACATTTTCTTGAAAATTTTTATTTGGAGTTAATTTGTAAGTGTCGATTACACAGGAACATGTTTCTGGAATTGTAATAAGGTAATTTCCTTGTAGTAGTTTCTTTTTCTTTCCTTTACATTCCATTTCGATTAAAATAGTCGATATCGTTGATATTATCCAAGAATTTGAATTTTCGATTCTTTGTATTTGTGGACTGTCACTGTATAATTGTGTGTATTGACAATTATTTTGGTTTGAAGTAAAACTGATAAGCTGTATTTCACACGGGTCATTAGTATTTCTTTTTAACACAGGATTATAGGTGCATAAAAAGTTATTAAGTTCTATCTCTATACAGGGTATATCAGCAAAGGAGTACCAATTTGTGTTTAGTATCAGATAATTTCTATTTGGAATAATTGTATATAACAAAGCATTGTTGCTCACTGGTAGAGGATACAGCTTGTAGTAATCATAGGAGTTCATTTCCATTAAGGGCACTGCTATAATAAAGTAGATTTTGAAATCTTTTTGGAAAACAGATGTTTTGCATATTCTTTCATATTTTAAAATATTCTCCAAATTTGGTGTAAAAGGAAGTTTTTCATCTTTTAGATATTTTCTAATTCTTCTTTTAAGTTTTCTGGTCTAATTATGGTTTGGTGAATTTTTCTCATTTGGGCAAAGGAGATTGCCGTTGATATTTCTTCCAAAACATCAACAATTAACGATATGGAATGTGACAATTCAGTTAGAAATGATTGGGTTGTGAGAATGTGAATGCAGAAACCCAAATTTTTAATTTTCTCTCCAAGCTCAGTAATTCTGTCATTTAATTTTTCTTGATTTTGGACTAGTGTGGCAATTGATTTTTTTGTTGTTTCTATGACTTCTTTAGTCAAGGATAAATGTTTTTCTACATCAACTTTTAATTGTGCCTCATTGTTATATAATCTTTTAAAATTTTCTTCGTATCTTTTTCCGTCGTTAGCATCTAAAGATCCAGTGATGGCTTTTTGAAAGGTTCCAATGAAGTTGAAAAGTCCTCTAGGTCTTCTAGTATGTGTGGGTGATACTTGATTAAATAACAGAGCGGTTCTCTGAATTTCATATATTAAAGTTTTATTTAACTGATGTAATATATCTGCAATTATAGACAGTTCAACTCCTTCTATTTTACAGGGCATTTTTGGGTAAATGGATTTGCTTATCTCTGAAAGAATTTTAAGAATTTCATCTTTTTCTTGTATAAATACTTCGTATAGGGGTTGTAAGTCGAAAATATTGATTAATTCCCATTCTGACATGACACTGTTTGCTTCTCCTAAATGTACTGGTAGAAGGCCTGGGTTGTCTTTTATCTCTTTTAATTCGATGTTCCTGGTTGTGGTGATGGTAAAGGTGAGGGTTCCACAGAGGGACCTATAACATTAGATTTTAAGTTTGATAGATGTACTCGTTTTTCTTTATTATTTTGTAATTTAACGACACATGTGTTATCACCATTTAAACGAATAATTTTGAAAGGGCCATTAAATTTAGTTACGGTTTTTGATCCACGTTTTTTCGGTGCTTTTATATACACTTTTTGACCAATTTTGAATTTTTCTTGGAGATTTTTTACATTTTTATTAACTCTCTCAACGTTTGTCTTTTTCCGACTTTCTGTTCTTCCTTGTATATTGTTATACATATGAGATAACGACTTTCTATGCTCGTCTAAGGAATAATCGAATATTATTTGGCTAGATTTTGTATCCATGATATCTTTACTGTCATGATTTATGAAAATAAGGAACTCACTAACCCCTCTGATATAGTTAATGCTTTTGGAGAATTTTTTAACAGTGTTTTTATACGGTCGCAACCATTTAATTCATCTAGATTTTCAGAAAATGAACTTTTGGGTACACCTTTTATAGTACCATCGGTCAAGCTAGAAGATGTTCTGTGTTCCCTTAAAAATTCGAAAGACACTTTCACCATGGGCGTAGATGGAATACCAAGCTTTATTTTGAGAGACTGCGCGCACGCATTTGCTGAGCCTTTATGTTTTCTATTTAACTCTATTTTGAAGCATTGTACTTTCCCTTCACTTTGGAAAAAGGCTTATGTGTGTCCAATTTTTAAAAAAGGTTATCAGAATGAGGTAGAGAACTATAGAGCTATTTCGTTGTTGTGTAATTTCTCAAAAGTTTTTGAATCTGTTTTATATAGGGAAATTTACTACTTTACTAAGCAGTTGATATCTATACATCAACATGGTTTTATGCAGAAAAGATCAACAATTTCTAATCTTACAGTTTTTTCCCAACACATTTCTGAAGTATTAGATGGTGGTGGCCAGATTGATGTAATATTTACCGACTTTAAAAAAGCTTTTGATCAGATAGATCATTATATTTTATTAGCGAAGTTGCATCAGTTTGATTTTTCCGACTCATTAATTAAACTTTTAGAGTCTTATTTAGCTAATAGACAGTTTGAGGTTAGATATCAAAACTTCACTTCTCGTTCTTTTGTTCCATCATCTGGTGTGCCGCAGGGCTCTAATTTGGGTCCACTTTTGTTTTTACTATTCATTAATGACCTTCCTGATGTTGTTTCCTGTGAAAAATTATTATTCGCTGATGACTTTAAGCTTTATTCTAAAATTAATTCGGTTTCAGATTGCGAACATCTTCAGTTCTGTATAGATCGCTTGGTTGTATGGTGTGAATTAAATCATCTGTCACTTAATATTTCTAAGTGCAAATCTATGTCTTTCACTCGCAAGATTAATTTTGTTGCATATGAATATTCTATTGACGGCTACATCATTAGTCGTGTAGCAAAATCTCCTATTTACTTAATGTGTAATTTGTATAATAAAATTGCTAAGGATTGTGATATTTTTAATGGCAGTTTAAAGTCTCTGTGTTATTGTGTTTCTCACTTAGTGTAACTTATACATTTTTTGTGTGTTATATGATTTTGTCTCTTTATTAGTGTATATTATATGTGTATGTACGTATATTATATGTATTTATTTTAATTTCTTATTACCACTTAGTTATGTTTATTACTTATTCCTGTAATTGGGTCTTCCTGTTGGAATAATAAAGATTTATTATTATTATTATTATTATTATTATTATTATTATTATTATTATTATTATTATTATTATTATTATTATTATTATTATTATTATTATTATTATTATTATTATTATTATTATTATTATTATTATTATTATTATTATTATTATTATTATTATTATTATTATTATTATTATTATTATTATTATTATTATTATTATTATTATTATTATTATTATTATTATTATTATTATTATTATTATTATTATTATTATTATTATTATTATTATTATTATTATTATTATTATTATTATTATTATTATTATTATTATTATTATTATTATTATTATTATTATTATTATTATTATTATTATTATTATTATTATTATTATTATTATTATTATTATTATTATTATTATTATTATTATTATTATTATTATTATTATTATTATTATTATTATTATTATTATTATTATTATTATTATTATTATTATTATTATTATTATTATTATTATTATTATTATTATTATTATTATTATTATTATTATTATTATTATTATTATTATTATTATTATTATTATTATTATTATTATTATTATTATTATTATTATTATTATTATTATTATTATTATTATTATTATTATTATTATTATTATTATTATTATTATTATTATTATTATTATTATTATTATTATTATTATTATTATTATTATTATTATTATTATTATTATTATTATTATTATTATTATTATTATTATTATTATTATTATTATTATTATTATTATTATTATTATTATTATTATTATTATTATTATTATTATTATTATTATTATTATTATTATTATTATTATTATTATTATTATTATTATTATTATTATTATTATTATTATTATTATTATTATTATTATTATTATTATTATTATTATTATTATTATTATTATTATTATTATTATTATTATTATTATTATTATTATTATTATTATTATTATTATTATTATTATTATTATTATTATTATTATTATTATTATTATTATTATTATTATTATTATTATTATTATTATTATTATTATTATTATTATTATTATTATTATTATTATTATTATTATTATTATTATTATTATTATTATTATTATTATTATTATTATTATTATTATTATTATTATTATTATTATTATTATTATTATTATTATTATTATTATTATTATTATTATTATTATTATTATTATTATTATTATTATTATTATTATTATTATTATTATTATTATTATTATTATTATTATTATTATTATTATTATTATTATTATTATTATTATTATTATTATTATTATTATTATTATTATTATTATTATTATTATTATTATTATTATTATTATTATTATTATTATTATTATTATTATTATTATTATTATTATTATTATTATTATTATTATTATTATTATTATTATTATTATTATTATTATTATTATTATTATTATTCGGTGGTCACGGTCTACAACCTCGCATGCTATTTTAGTGAGTCTGGTGATCTATGTGATAATTACGGTTTAAATATTAAGTTTTAAAACAGTAAAGTTTTGTAACTGTATATCTAGTGGTTGTGTATACCAACAAGTTAATTAGAACAGAAGTGGATAACTGCAATCTGTGACATTACTTTGTCGTGTTTGTGATAAACTTGATAAAGAAAGTAAGCAATCTTTTTTGTCAGTATTTGTAGCGGCTGTTTTACTTTAGCACCAACGGTCGTCTCACGAACTTGAAATGGATTCGAATAATATAAATTCTGATTCAGGGAGCTCTTGTAAGCGTTGCTTTAAACGAGCCCCCAATGGCTTTAAATGCATAAAGTGTGGAAGAGTGTCTCATCCCAGCTGCCTAAAGAATTTTAAAAATGTTATATATATGGATAACAGTATGATAAACTGTTGTGAAGGCATTGCAGTGACTGAAAACACATCTTCCAATTTAGAAAAACCATTAGTGCAATCAGAGATAATATTTGATAATGTGCAAAGTATTGATAAAATTACAATAAAATATTTGGAAGAAATCATAAAGCAAAAAGATGAAATTATAACTAATCAGAAGATTGCAATACAGTCACTTAGTGATCAGGTGCAGTTGTTAAAAAGTATATCTGCCAGTGGGAGTGCTGCCTCTTCAGTCAATGTGGAAACAGTGCAAGAACCTTTGGCCAAAAAAAAATTAAATAATTTAAAGAAATTCAAACGAGATGCTCATAAGCAAACCATACCTTCATCTGAAAAGACTGTGTCTGATGTTGCATCGTCGTCGCATGCAACGTCTGCGACAGGGGCAAAGCTCATGTGTGAAATTATAAATTTAAATAATGATGTTATCAATAATGGTCCATTAACAAAGTCAGAACCCTCAAATAAAAAGGGTAGGACAAGAAGTATTTTGGTTGGGTGTTCCAAAAATTCTGATTCTGACGAGTGTCCGTTGAGAGCAGCGTCAACTACTCGTACAATTTATCATGCCTACCACGCATCAAATTTTGAAGTTGGAACGGATGAAAATATTCTTTGCAATTATTTGTGTAACTATGCGCCCAGCTGTAAAGTAGAAAAATTGATCTCTCGCCAACCATTGCGATATGCTTCTTTCAAGGTTACTGTGTTAAAGGAAGAAGCGGAGCATATTCTCCAAAATCAAATTTGGCCTGAGGGGGTGGTGATTAACCGGTTTTTTCCTCCCAGAAGAAGAGACTGATGTCAGTAATGTACTTCATAATGTAAGCAATTGTCAGTGTTCTGTATTTCATGTCAACGTTCAAAGTCTCCCAAGTAAAGTGAACGACTTAAATATTGTTCTACATGATAACCCATTTGATTTAGTTTGTATTTCGGAGCATTGGCTTGAGGACAATAGCTTGAAATTAATAAAAATAGACAATTACGCACTGGTTGCAAGCTACTGTCGTCAAAAGAACATTTTTCATGGCGGTGTTGCCATATTTTCTAAAAATAATATTATTTCAAAAGCTATAAATCTTGAGGCATACTTAGTGCCTGTTCATGCTGAATTTTGCGGTGCTGAGGTTTCACCCAAGAAAGTGTTTGTTCTCGCAGTATATAGATCTTCGAGTTACGGTGATTTGGCGGTTTTCAAAGTAAGATTTCAAAATGTTATTGAGTATATAACTCGTAAATATCGTGAAGTAGTTATTGTAGGCGATATTAATATCGACTTTAACGGCAACACTGAGCATGCTATAGATATAAGAAATATGTGTGCATCATATGGGATTAAACATTACATACATGAACCGACTAGAATTACTCCAACCATAAGCTCTTGTCTTGACAATGTTTTGAGTAATATAGTAGTTTGCTTACAGGCACCTTTGATCCATATATATCTGACCATCTGGGAGTATATTTAATTATTAATAAACTCTGGGACAATGTATGTGAAAATTTATATCTTAGAAGATTAATAACGAAAAACAGAATTGATAAATTTACTCAAAAATTAATTAACTTTGATTGGAGTAATTTGAGTCTGATAGATAAGTGTTCGAATGAATGTACTAAGTTAATATTAGATCAATTAAATTATTTTGTAAATATCTGCTTTCCCATGACATCTGAAAAATGTAAAAGTAAAAGGATTGTGTGGTTCAATCAGAGATTGAAAGATATGAGGAGAAAATTAAATGAGCAGAAAAGAAAGTTCAACAACTCTAATGCCAACGAAGACTGGATATCTTATAATGTAATTAGAAAAGAGTATAGAAAAGCACTGAAACAAGAGAAGAGGAACAAATTTAGTAACGTAATAAATAATGCAGATAATAAGAGTAAAATGGCGTGGAAATTAGTTAATAACGAAATTAATACACAAAAAAAAACTAATTTTAAGACACTGTAATGATTTTAATACATATTTTGTGAATATATCTGAACGCATTATAAATAGTATAAGTAATCATCGTCGCCTATGTCTTTTCTAAGTTTTTGCAATAAACCCTCTTCATCTTTCTTCATGCTACCAATTCTGCCGCTAGATGTAAAAAACGCAATTTTCAATCTTAAACATACATCCTACCTAGATTATTATGGATTAAATAGTGCTATGTTAAAAACATCTGTACAGTCTCTGATTGAACCGCTCACTATCCTATTTAACAAATGTCTAGAAGAGGGCAATTGGCCTGATTCCTTGAAAATCACAAAAGTAATTCCAGTCTTCAAAAAAGGTAATGTGAGTGACGTTGACAACTACAGACCTATTGCAATTGTGCCAATTATTGGCAAAGTATTTGAAATAATAATTAAGGACAGATTGATTTCTTACAGTGAGAATCAGGCGATCTTCAGTGATGCCCAGTATGGTTTTAGAAAACAAAAATCTACAGTTAGGGCATTAATGGCTTTAATTGAAGATGCAGTCCAGGGTCTGGAAGAGGGCTCAAGTACATTTCTTACAATATGTGACCTTACTAAGGCCTTTGACTGTGTCATTATTGATGTGTTATTGTCTAAATTAGAATACTATGGCATCAGAGGGAGATCGCTTGCTCTGCTTTCCTCATATTTGTGTAACCGGAAACAATATGTTGTCTGTGAAGGTAAGGAATCAGACCTATTGCCTGTTAAAAATGGAGTTCCCCAGGGGTCGGTGTTGGGACCGATACTCTTTTTATATTACATTAATGACTTGCCAGTAACTCTAAATGGGGAAGGTAAATGTATTCTGTTTGCTGATGACACCACAATAATAGATAGAAATAACTCATATATAAGTGGTGATAGTCTGGAAAATGCTAAATTGTGGTTCACTGCTAACAAATTAAAATTAAATGAAAATAAAACGCAATGTTTGCAAATAAACTCGGACAGATGGGTGAATAAATCTGAGCCAGTAAAACTTCTGGGAATTGTTATTGACACTTTTCTCAATTGGATACCTCATACAGACTATCTCTGCTCAAAGCTGGCCTCGCAGGTTTTTTTGTTAAGGCACCTAAAACAGTCTTTGAATAGTCATGTACTGAAGATGGTGTATTATGCAAATGTACATTCTCATTTAACGTATGGTGTTTTGCTCTGGGGAAATTCGGTGAAAGCGGATAGAGTATTCGTGTATCAAAAGGCGGCTGTGAGGGTGCTGTGTGGTGCCTCTTTTGATGCCCCATGCAGACCCATATTTCTTGAATTGGGCATACTTCCGCTGCCTTGTATCTATATCTTTGAGACACTTAAAGAAATACGTCTAAACTTAGATAAGTTCCGAACGCATTCAAATGTTCATAACTATGATACAAGGTATGCGGAAAATTTAATTCAGCCGTATTCTCGAATACGCACAACTAAAATTAACAAATTGGATATAAAGCTGTACAATAAATTCGTTAATAATTACCCCCAAGTTAAAAATATGCACTTTAACCAATTTGTTAAATATGCTAAAAATGTCTTAATCGAAAAATGTTTTTACACAGTAAATGAATATGTTGACTATTTAAATGGATGTGACTGTAGAACAACCACCTAAATTTAGAAACTACAGGCTATACTCCTGCCTTTTCCCTTCGCTAGGAAATTGCGTACCCCAGTCCAAGTTACCAATAATTTACGTTCCTTCGTACAGTCACAGACATTCATAGTTCAGATTACTTCCTTCCTTCTTTAAATGAGAAGCAACAAGATCGGCAGAAGGAATACACTGAGTTACGTCGTCAACCGAGTCCAAGTTACAAAATCGAAGATGGATTACCACTCATACGCGCAGTAGTTTAGATAAAAAAGTGACTACTAAATTTGATAAGAAACGAGACGGACCATATGTGATTACACTTCCTTTGAAGTGCCTTCTATTGCCAATGAGGAATCACTTGGAGTCTACCAGGTGTCCCTTCTTGACATCCTACCTCGGAGGAGAGGAGGTTCCCCTAATAGAAGAATTCCAAATGCACAAGTTTTTGTAGATGTACATCGTCGATTTTCAGAATATGGTTTGCGCCGCTACAATAATCATAATCGTAATGTACCGCCAAGAAATAATCAGCGAATTCTTAATCTTTTGATATCGATAGAACTTTAAGCACATGCCGAGCAGCTCGGCAATTCCATTTATCTCAATCAAAAGTACTGAGAGCACTCAAACAAGATCATCGAAGGGCTTTCCATCTCCAACCAGTTCAAGGTTTGTTGCCAGGAGATGCTGAAAAACGTTTAAATTTTTGTAGATGGGTTTTAGATTCAACAGAAATTAATCCATAATTTCTGCATAACGTGAATTACCACAACATTCACGTTTGGAGTGAAGTCAATCCTCGATGTGTCAGACAATCTTCATTTCAGCAACAGTTTAGTGTAAAAGTGTGGATAGGTGTTTTAAGTAATAACCTCTGTGGGCCGCAAATTTTTTCCTCCTCGTTTAAATGGGGATTTATTTCATGAGTTTCTGTAAAACTCTCTCCCCGACGTGCTTGATGATGTCCCCTTAAATTTATGCCAAGTGAATTGGATGCAGTTGGATGGTGCCCCTGCACATTGCGGAAGGCAAGACGGCAGTGGTTGGATGAGAATTATCCTCGTCGATAGATTGGACGGCAACCCAACAACCACCCAAATATGTGGATTCCTTGCGAAGGACCAGTAGCTTGGCCTCCGCGCTCACCAGATCTGAATCTCTGGATTATTTCGTTTGGGGCCATCTAAAAGAAATTGTATATGATACGCCAGTACATACCTGTGAGGAATTGATCCAAAGGATATGACATGCTTGTGATGACATAAAAAACAATCCTGTTCAAATAGCAGCTGCGGTTAATACACTACACTACAGACTGGTTCCACGAGCAGTCGTCTCCCAGCCACCTCGGCTATCGCGGCGTCCAAAACGTCAGTTTACACAAATCACTGAGTTTTGTTTTCATAGGTTGCTATAACGTTAAATGAAATTTACGCGGCTGGTGCGCTACACTGTCACCAATTTTTTTGAATATCTCAGACACAAGATCAAACGTCGAAAAAAAAACAGGAGACGAAAAAGTTTCAAAATTAATCAGGTGTGTAGATGTTTTATTGAAATTATTTTTTTTTTGTAGTTTTAAAATAAAGTAAGAGGGAGGTAGCATACAAAATTCAAACTTAAGAAACTTATGTAAGATCATAAGGAGTGTTTGTGTTCCGAATTTCACTTAAATCGGATAAGTGGTTCAAAAGTTATGAGGGAAAAACGAAAAAAAAATTCCTACTTCAACGCCCTCTTTCTCGGAAATGATGCGTTTTAGGAAATAAGTTTATATCACAAATGAACATTATTTTAACCTGTTCTATCGATTCCTGAAGTAATCAAGATTAAACCTGAATCACCCGTATATCAAATCTCCTACAATTCCTATCAATGGAGTCATACCTTTCTAATACAGTAAAAATTTTTACAAAAGCTAATAAAGAATATATGGGTAGATATTGTGGATATAATTCAACGCTGGTTAGGGCTTTAGTCCACAGAGTAGTTAGTGTCACATAATATTGTTAATACCTAAAAATATATAAAAAAACAAAAACTCTTATCGTACATTCCTTACAGCGTCAACAAACATAAAATAAAAATTTGTGTTAATAAAATCTATGACTCCTCTAAATAAATCATTTAGTGAATATTGGTTTATGCATGATGGGGCACCGCCACCTGTTAAAGCCACTGTTAGAGACTTTTTGAATTTTAAGTTTCCGAATAAATAGTTATGATGAGGAAATAATTTTCCTCAAAATTGGCCGCCGCGATCGCTAAACCTCAACAAATAGGATTATTTTCTTTGAGTAACATTGAAGGATTTTGTTTATTCCTCGTCAATTGAATCCCGAGAAGATTTGTGGAATCGTATAACGAATAAATGTAACGTTATAAGAAACAATTATCATTTTAGAGTAAATTTATGTTTCAGAGAAAATGGTAACCATTTTGAACAATTTCTTTAGGTTTAATTTTATTTTTGTTTTATAGTTGTATTACTAACTGTCTAAATTTAAAGACAAATCCTACTTCCGATTTGATTGATTTCTTCTAATAACCACTATTAAAATCTTGTTTTAATTAATGCATATTTCCTTTTAAAATTTAACAAGAGTAAAGAAGTGTTTAAAATTCAATTCTGCGCGGGTTCTTATCATTCTTTTTAAATTCCATCAATGGAAGAAAAAGTTTGGTATCATTTTAGGAATGGACTCATAGTCAAGAAATACCAATAATAAATCTAAATCATGTACCAAATTTGGTTATTCCAAGTTAAAGTAATTCAGAGATATTAACCTGCAACTCCGCCTATGTGCAATTTTGTATATAGGTATGTTTGATTAAATTGCAATATTTTGGGACCCCCTACAAGCATCTGCTCTGTGACGGTTCTTATGCGGAATACTATAAGGTTTCCAATATACAAACATATAGCTAAAATATTCATTTTATATTTCATTTTCAGTTCAGTTGTTTCAGATTCCGTTCTACATTTATTTATTTATAGGGTGCTTCGAAAATAACTGAGGTAAATGAAACAGTAAATTCTTTAGCCTATTTTAGAGGGGGTGTTTCATGTAAAAAAAAAATAAGTTTAGCATTTCCTAAGAAGTAACAACCCTTTAAAAGCAAGTGCTGAAATCTAGTTTCCATGTTTTTTTTTAAACTTATTACAGTGTCATAACATCAGATAAACTTATCATTACAATAATATAATCATAGGGTTCAGATGATGGTTTTTATTTTTATTTTATTTTTGGTATGAAAACTAGACGACATTTTGAAATTTTTGTGGAGAAAAAAAGTTGTTTTGAACAGGGCTATTCAAATTTTTTAAGCACGTAAAAATTCTAATAATAAACATACAAGAGTTGCATTATTTCATTGCAATTTGATTCTAACACCCACTTTTAAAGGAATGCTAAAATTTTTGTTTTCTACATGAAACAGATCTTCTAAGTAGAGTAGCTATGCTGATTCTGCTCCACAATTCAAGATGATGACTGGAACAGAATCGGCATAGCTTCAGCCGTCTACGTGATAATGGTTGCGAGGTGATACATCTGCGTTGGTATAAAAATAGATGACGCTAAGCTATTTAAATAATAATAATGGAAAGGAAATCTACGTATATGTTACGCTTGAAGTTTATTATTTAATCTATTACGAGATTTTATAGTAGCATTTCTTCTGATACAATGAATGGCCAGAAGCGGATTGTGTGACTTAGGCAATAATATAACCAATATACCTATGGATCCTGATGGCTGGTTCGAAAAAGCAAGAAAATCAAATTGGATTCAGTTGGCCAGAGATAGAGCCCGCTTTCATAGAAGAATCAATTATGTATTATTTATTATAACTAGTGTTTTAAATAATAACCATCGACCACGTATTACTATGGAAGGTTTTGTTAGCATGTCTATTACTATAACATAAAGTTTTATATTCATCACTCTGTATATTATTTTGAGGATACCTAACCGTCTTGTGTCAGCGCTGTTATAAAAATGGGTAAGTTACTTCAGTTATTATCATATTAGAATGGTGCTGAGCGGAAGTGTAATTTATTGGCATAGTGGTTATTCATTGCAATGTGCCTGTTCCAGTAAAGTATAAGTGCATCAAATGTGGAGGAGACTGCGACTACCAAACAGAAAATGTTTCCCATGTGAAACTAAGGATTATTTTGGGGGTACTGATGGATCGAAACATCTTCTTACTTTGATAAAAATGGTTCTAAGTAACTGTTGCTGCTAGTACTTTGCACTGTTAATTAAAGAATATCTAACTAATGAATATTACGTTATAGTCTGATTAAAAATCACATAAAATTTATGAGAATTTTATTACTTTTTGTTATGTAAAAATTGAACACAGTGAGGATTTAAAATATTTTAATTATTAAAACAAACAATAGAATACAATTCAAATATAATTTTGCTACTGATTTAACCCCATTCTCTTCCAGTTCTGCTGTTAGTGTGGTATCCAATCTGGTATTTCTGTCTCCTGTTGCCCATTGTTAACAGTGCTTTGTTGTCTATCATCGACACTCTCCCGCTTTCGATCATTGTTGTTGACCTCATGAAGTCTCTGATTGAAATTTTGTTGCTGATACAGGATGCGTCTAAATTTTATCAAATGCTTTACAACCGATGTCGTAAGACACAATGATGAACAACTAGTGGACAATTGAAATCTGTAATAAATATATACGGATAAATTTGAAGACAAATTAAAAAAAATATGTTACTTACCATTGTGTTCCATATTAACAAGAAAATATATTTTACTTTCAAGTTAAATGATTGAGGGTTGAAATAATGATACATTTACTTATTCGAAGGAGGATATTTATATTTATACTCCGACAGCTAAAACTTGGTAGCCCCACTCCTATAAAAAGTAGGAAGGTAAACTATAATTGAAAATGTAAAACAGAGGAGGTACTGGAGAAATATGGCTACGTAAGATATATATGTTTAATGACATCTTTGGCTACGCGTATATATATATATATACTGTATATATTTATACGTATATATTTATACTATTATACTGTATAATGCAACTTTCCACTACACTGAAAGTTTAAAAATATATATAAACATTGCTTTCTTTGGCTACTTTATGAAATGCGTCGGTGAAGGGGGAAAGGAGGGTCAATGAATAATTTTAAATAATATTTATAAATACATAATATACCACCAATGGTATATTCTTCTTCTACAGGGTATTCTAAAAGTCCATTAGGAAACTCCAGAAAGTGATTCTATGGATTGAAATAATATCAGTATGTAATGAAATTTTTTTTCGAATTGTCAATTGTTTACAAGTTCCAGCTTGTCAAAGTTCATTTATTTTTACTTTTCTCTTTATTAAATGACTTCCTTAATTCAGATTCGATTATTCTCTCATTTGGCACATTCACTAAGTAGATGAAGCTCTATTGGATCAGTCAAAGAAAAGTTTTATTATGCGCCGCTAGAGGGCACTTTACCTAACACTCATAATTAGTTTTATTCATTAAGAGCCGTTTGCACAGGAAAATATATAAGGCTGGCTTGGTTAAGATCCATTAAATATTTAAGTATGGCTTTATTCTTCACATGTTGCACCGCCCGTATTTTACACCGGCTTTATTAAGCGGGGTAAACTGAACTACTATGTCGAGATTAGTCCGTGTGGTTCGCGTTTAATTTCGTTTTATAACCTAATTCCTTAACAGAAAGATAGAAAATTATTTTATAATCTATTCCGAATGGTCTCTTTAATTATTCTGATTTATTCTTTATGGTTTGCAATAAAAAAGTAACAATTAAATCACAAGTATACAATCTTAGATTTTTTATATAGTTTATACCTTACTAGGTGTTCTGTGGTTTATACCATATCCCATAGCGTATTATACAGGGTGTCCGGAAATTATGCGTCAAGACTTCAGGATGATTCCTCACAAGAAATTAGGGTTACGAAGTCCTATAACAATTTTTCGAAAACTCAATATGGACAGAGATACAGGGTGTTAAAGTTAAAATTTTATTTTCGATATTTGTATATAACTTCTTAAGAAATCCAAATATTTACATAAAATTTGTAAATCGGGGGTTTTTGCGGACGAGATTCTTCAAATACGTTTCTAATTTTGACGTCACTAGTAGAGGGCGCCACTTATGGCACATCATGTTTCTTTCAAATGACAGAACTTTTTTGTTGCTTAGTGTATTCATCTGACTATTGAATCGATTCTCCTACCTGTTATAAAAGGTATACCTTATTGAAGTCGTTAGGAGTAACAGTTTTTGAAATAATCTTATTTGATTTATTCAGTGCGCCGAATAAAAACTGTTTTGGTTTCTGTTACAGTGCCTTTTCTACTGAAAATACAGCAAAATGTTACTTGAAAAGTTGTTCAGAACGGTAAATTATGGAGATGTGCAAAATTTAAAAAAAAAAACGGCCTGCTTTGATAAACTCTTTGTGCTTTGTTGAAAAATGGTTTCATAAACCTCGCCAATCTTCTTGAAATTTTGCACGTCTCCATAATTTACGATTCTGAACAACTTTTTCAATATTTTGCTATATTTTCAGCAGAAAAGCCACCATTCAAATATGATTATTTCAAACGGTTACGTCTACCGACTACAGCAAGGTATACCTTTTTCAAATAAAACAGGTAGAAGAATCGATTGTTTCGATAGTCAGACGGATACATTAAGATGCAAAAAAGTTCTGTCATTTAAAAGAAACATGATGTGCCACAAGTGGCGCCCTCTACTAGTGACGTCAAAATTAGAAACATATTTGATTTCTCGTCCGCAAAAAACCCCGATTTACAAATTTTATGTAAATATTTGGATTTCTTAAGAAGTTATTTACAAATATCGAAAATAAAATTTTAACTTTAACACCCTGGATCTCCGTTAATATTGAGTTTTCGAAAAATTGTTATAGGACTTTGTGACCCTAATTTTTTGTGAGGAATCACCTACCGAAGTCTTGACGCATAATTTCCGGACACTCTGTATATGTGTTGTGGAACAGATTTAAGTAGATTTTATGTAAATGCAAGTAGGTACTTTACCAAAGAATTTATTTTTAATTTAACAATATTAAAGAAGATGCCTCACTCTCATCAATTCTTTTGGTGCAATTAAATGCGTTTGCGAATTAATTTATGTTTCAAAATTTTATAATCATTATATCTCATTCCAATTTGTCGGTACACACATAACACTATGCTGACCTGGTAATTGTCCTGCGAATGTGGGTACTGTCCACAGCTTCAATAATTTTTGCAAATCTTCCTATATTAAAAAATTTACTGTGTCTTTTTATAACTACATTCTGATCAGACATTTTAATAAATTGATCAGACAAATGAGCCATATTTCTTAAATATAAAAACACAAGTAAAATAACATTGAGTTGTACTTTTAAAACCTGTATCTTATGAAAAATGTCATTTCGCTTAATTCCTCAAGTGGATTAGACATTTAATATCATTGCCAATGTCGTGAAAACCCACTCAAAAATGTCTGGAATGTCTAGATCATCCTCTCCAACGTCATCAAAATCTATTTTATAATAATTTCATTAAATAATTTAAAAAATAATATATACCTATATATGAAAGTAAATACAAAACCACGCATAAAGCTAGGTAAAGTGATGGCAAAGCAAGGTTTTAACAAGCGGTACAATTTAATTTTCAATTTAAGCGCGGATTGTTGCAAAACAAGGCATATATTTTATCGGTGCAAACGGCCCTAAGTACTTCTTTTCTAACTAGAAATCACAGAAATGTAAACATTATTGAATAGAGGAACAATATCAGAAAAAGTTATATACTCTTTATTCAAGCCGATAAATATAACCGTTTAGCAGGAAATCGCTGTTAAAGTATTTTAAACATCAAATTTTTAATAATTCTTTCTGTAATTAATCAAGTTGCCGTGCTTCAATGAAATGTCATTAGTAATTTTGATATTTAAAGCAGGTATAAGTTCGATTTTATTATAGAAAGAATTATTAAAATTTGAAATATTGAAAAGAGTACATAATTTGTTTTAATATTGTTTCTCTTTTTAATAATGTTTCAATTTTTATGATGTCTAGCAATAAGAAAAAGTTATGAATACAACTAATTTGAGTTTTAGGTAAAGTACCCCCTAGCGGCCCATAATAAAACTTTTCTTTAACTAGTCCAATAGAGCTTGATCTACTTAGTGGATGTGCCAAATGAGAGAATAATCGAACTTGAATTAAATAGGTTGTTTAAAAAGAAAAATAAAAAAAATTGAGCATTGACAAGCTGTAACTTGCAAACAATTAACAATTTGAAAAACATTTTCATGACGTAGAATCTCCCGGAGTTTCCTGACGAACTTTCAGAACACCTTTTATAGTTAAATAAAAAATAACTTGGTTATTTTTCTATTTAAGTAAATAATTATAAAATATGTATGTTTTAACTACAAAAGAACAAAAAACACTTATTTTCACAATTATATCAGAAAATTTAAACATATTACTGCCAAAACGTTGGTCCAGACGCAATGAGGGCGCCACCTGGCTTGTTTCAATTTTTACAAGTAGTGTCGTTCTTTATTTTGTGTTTCGGCTTCGAACGTGCTTGGAACGAAAATTGGAAATCTAGAGTGATCTGGAATCTGGATTCTGGAACTAGAACTAGAGTGAGCATAGAAAAAAGATAATAAATTAATTTGTGTCTGTATTCTATGTAGAGTCAGTACTTTGTGGAGTGAGTCAATAGTCAGTTTATAATAATCTGTGAAGTCAGTACAGTAATTGCAGTATAAGGATCCTTGCGCCTTTTTTTACGGCTTAGGCCCCGTGCTCCGTGTTATACATTGCTAGCAAGTATTTTTATACGTTATGTAAAAATATATAAGTAGTAAGTACATAAAAGTTTCCACGTTGCTTTTAGAATGTAAAAAATTATTTTTTTTACAGTTTCCAATCAAATTCTCCTACGTCTACACAATTTGTGCGATGTATGCTCTTGTTAAACTTGAAGAAAACTATTATGTGTACTCTAAACGGCAGCTTAAAGGATATAAGACGGAAATTTTGTGTGAACATCGTAAGTAATAAATCATATTGGACAAAGACACGAGGCGCGTTTTAGATGAGCGGCTGCTGCTCAGCTAAAATGAACCACGTGTGTTTTGTTTATATATAGACGAAAAGACGAGGGTAGCGGCCAAGGATCGTACAGTAGCGCAGCCAATGATTTGGCTCATGGTCCCGGTAATGGTACGAGTTGGCCGCCGCTCATCTAACATGCGCCTCGTGTATCTTTGTCCATTATTAATAATTAAGTGACTGATGGCAATTATTTAGGAATCTATTTAGCAGGAAGGAAACCACTAAAAAATTCTTAGCTACCTCCTATTTCGATGGTGTTGAACACGATTTTTATTTTTGTGGAATCAGACGTGCTTTTGAAGAATTTTTTTAATTCTAACTTTTTTGTACAATCTGTTGCAATAATAATGTCACCCTTTAAAACAAATATAGCGATTTGTTTTGAACTATTGACATATTTGTAATGAAATTTACTCTACATTAGTTTTTAGTTGTTTTTTCACTTACCAATAGGACTTAAAATAAAATTCATGAAATTTTAGCTTGAGACTCAGTACCTAGTTCAAAACTGTTTTGAGGTGTGCCATTATTATTGCAATAGATTTCATACCTGCCGAAACAAAGATTTCCACTCGAAATCAGTATCATATTTTAACCGCTTTTGTGTTTAAACAATAACAATTATTGAACACGACCTAACCATTGATATCTCTTAAAATTTCTATTAATAGTCCATTAGTCACCCCTTTAAATGTAGTATTCATGTTAATAATCTAGAAACCTTACACAGTGTGACGACACAAAATGGAAATGACGTATTGAATAATAATAATGATTTATATAGGGTGTTTTGAAAAAACATGTTAATATTATACTAGAGTTGATAAAACCTTGAGCAGTAAAGTGAGAGCTTGCTTAATAAACCTATGTCTTGGGAGCTAATTCATCATATTTTGACGAATACCTATATTTACATCCAAAATTTATTAAGCAAACTTTACTTATTTTTCAATGTTTTATCAGTTCTAGCATATTGTCATGGATTTTTGAAACACCCTATATATGAATATTTTAATATTTTTACCTGGTTCTTAAAAATTGTTTTTTTCCGACTTTATTCAACATTTTCATACGATCAACACAACACAACTATTTCTGGGCATTTTTCATTCCAAATGGAAGATCATAGTGTGGGACAAGCAGTCCAGTAAAAAAGTGACAAAAGCAAAAAGCAGTTTTCTTCAAAATTCACATTAAAGACATCAAGACTGAGAAAAAAATTAAAATTCAAAAATTTCGTACACAATTGAGTTTCTGTATTAAATAGAGGGATAGAAAAGTTTTTATGAAGATTTGATAGCTATAAATAATTACCAAAGTAATCAACAATTGATACACGACTCGATAAATGTAATAATAAAATTGTAATTATAAACAAAAATCTGAAAACTTCAGTTAACACATAAGTCAGTATCTCTCAACTGAAAGTATTAAAATATTCATCTATTGACACTGTTTGTTTTTTCAGTGTAAGTTTTTAGTGAATATTTACAATTAAGCATCATTGAAAAAATTTTGTCTAAATAAATGATTAATGATCTTTTATTTCTTAATATAATATATAATAACTAATACTACTTTTGCTAATTAACTATTGACTGTTTAATTACTGAAAAAATGTATCAATCTCAATATTATTTTTATAGCCGATCGGTCTGTGCTTCAAGATATATGTCAGAGGTTAAATTTTTCAGACCTTTATATAGATTTGTCACGAAATAACGATCTGTGTAAAAATTTCTATGTTGATCCAGACACTGGAATTTTAATATCTGAAGTTCCCTTCTCAGGTAATTTTATTAATATGCTATTATAATTTCACATTTATACAGAGTGTTTTATAAGTAATGAATCACAGACCACATGGTAATAGTTTTAAGCCAGAATATTAAGAATACACATATATGTGGGGGCAAATGTTAATATTAACGGAGACACATGATTTTGAAGTAAAATATTTTTTTCACAAAAACTTAATAACTTTTACCTTTGTTGACATATAGATTTTAAATACTCTCTTTTAGGAGGTGCCACATAATATATCTATATAATATAAAAAAAAATTACATTTTTCAGTGAAAAAGTCCAAATTATAATTTTAAAAAACTTTTTGCTTTAATATTACATAAAAAGTAATTAATTTTTTGGATCAGATGTACATTATGTTGCCTCCTTATAAGATAGCTCAAAATTAATATAACATTAAAATTTGGCATCCCAAAAACCCATCGCCACCAAATTTGACAACTTACAAGTGCATGTATTCATAATATTTTGGCTTAAACTATTACCAGATGATCTGTAATTGTACTTCAGTAAAAAAGCGCAAGAATCTCTATTAACATCTACTGTCTTCAAAGATATGTATATGTATTAATTTATTTTCAAATCGATTACAGATTTAATTTACAAGAATGTTAGGCTATGTAGTAAATAAAATGGAAAAAATATTTAAGAATTCTAAGATATTTTAAAATTTCTATTGAATACCTATATGTATTTGTAAATGATAAAATAATGTCAGTGTTTAAACTGTTTTTAAAAATGAGGCTTCACACATTATTTTTATATTAAGTGTAGTAACAATTTTCTTTGTTACTGTATAGTATAATAATATATAATAATAAAAGCTTGGTTAAAAATTTTTAATAGAGATTCTCATATTTTTTACAGAAAGATTTTTTTATAGTTAAATCACCTAATTTTCTTGTCAAAAATTATATATATAATTCATAATTTTTAACTAGAACATTAGGTGTCATTTAAACTAAAAAAATATATATATATATATATATATATATATATACACACAGGGTGTCCCATAATGATGTGCGATATATATATATATATATATATATATATATATATATATATATATATATATATATATATATATACACACAGGGTGTCCCATAATGATGTGCGCTCCTTTGGAGGGTGTGTCCCTTGCGTCATTTTAGAGGGGGTTCTTTCTATAAAATTTTTCCATTTGAGCCCTCCCTGACGAGATAAGGGCCTCTAAAAAATTGAAACAATTTCGGTTTCATATGAATTATTTTACTTGCATATTTCACACCTGAGGATATGTACGTATGTGGATTTTATTTTTTTAAAAGAAAACGTGTGTGCATAAAAATACTAAGAGGGGAAAAATTAGTAAATTGATTGTTATATTTACTGTAATTTTTTCATATCGAGAAACGTTTAGAATAAAAAGTTCTAATTAAAAAAACAACAGAAGTTGGTGGTTGCCACCCTTGTAGACATTTGATAAAAATAAAAATCATACTCAACAATATCACTTAATTAACTAAATGTAGTCACCAATTTTTAGATTTATAAGTTAACCGTTTTTGAGGAAAAAAATGAAAACTGAAATTTTTTCAATTTTGTAGAAGCCCTTATGTCGTCAGGGAGGGCTCAAATCGAAAAATTTTATAGAAAGAACCCCCCCCTAAAATGGCCCAAGGAACACACTCTCCAAAGGAGCGCACATCATTATGGCACACCCTGTACATGGTATTCGGAAAACTAAGCTGACAAACGAAGACGACGAAATTCTACAGATGATTTCATATCGATTTAACATTGATTGTTTTATCCAAAAATGCTTCCTAAGAGGGTAGGCCTCTTCGCAGATAGCCCTTTGACATTGCTTTTTTAAATTGTTTAAACCACTGTTTATCTAGAAGAATCAAATTTAGATTGTGTTAACTTTTTTTATGGACAGCCTCTTGATGTAAGAACGAGTTAACACATAACCTAAGTTTGATCCTTGTACAGTTAAAAAAAAACAATGTTATAGAACCATCTTCAAAGAACCTTATCCTCCCTTTGTAAGCATTTTTGGATTAGACGATTTATGTCAAATCGATATGAAATCATCCCTAGAATTTACTGCCTTCGTTTGTCAGTTTAGTTTCAGGACAATCTGTATTTTTGTGTATAAAATATAATCATAATTTTATAGCTGAGGAACATTTTTATGAGATTCAAAATGAGGCAGATAACTTATCTGACATCATTCAGACAAATGAGGAGAATTTTGGAGTTATTCAAAATGTGGCAGATACATTTTCACACATCATTCAGACGGATGAGGAGAATTTTGATGATATTCAAAATGTGGCAGATGATAACTTTTTACACATCATTCAGACGGATGAGGAGAATTTTGATGACATTCAAAATGTAGCAGATGATAACTTTTCACACATCATTGAAGCAGATGAGGTGAATTTTGATGATTATCAAAATGTGGCAGATGATAACTTTTCACACATCATTCATACGGATGAGGAGAATTTTGATATCATTCGGACGGATAACCGTGCATTGAATGTGTCTTTATCAAAATTACACTGTAAAAAGTATTATTGTTTGTATTGCAAGAAACTAATTACAAATTTTGGAAGACCCTTAGTATCCATTCATAAAGACAAGAAAGAAGTAGCAGATATCCTGCTCTTTCCAAAAGGTAAACCAATTTACAAAATTTAAAAATTAGCCCTGCAAAATAAGGTTACTAATGTGAAAAACTTTTAGGACACCCAGAAAGGCAGTTAAGGATATCGAAAATAAGAAAAGAAGCTCAGTTTCAACACAACACGGATCCAGATATGAATACAGGTAGTGTAATTGTGAAACGAAGGCCTTCCAAAAAAACAGAGAGAATGGCTAATCATTACAAACCGTGCAGTAATTGTAAAGAAATGTTTTCCAAATTATCTCTAAGAGCACATTTCTTAAAATGTAATCCTTATAAAATAGAAGGTCAGAGGGATGTTTTACTTCAAAGTCGAAGATTTCAAATGAACGTAAGTAAAAAAGCAAGTACCCGACTTGCAAGAGATGTTCTTCCACGTTGCAGAGATGATGTTATTACATCACTAATTTTATTTGATGACTTGTGTATACTGTATGGTAACAAGTTAACAAAGAAATATAGAGGACTTCAAGATAATAATATGATAAGGACACGTTTAAGACAAATTGGACGCTTCATTTATGAATTCAAAAAGGTAAATGATAATGTTAGAGATCTAAGAGATATATTGGATCCAAATAACTATGATCAAATTGTTGATGCCATTAATAAAATTGCGGGACTTGATGAAAACTCTGGCAGGTACAAAGCACCATCCACGGCTTATAACTTGGGTTTACATATAAAATCTATTGCATTACTGTTAGAAACAGAATGTATAAAAGAAAAAAATATAAAGAGGGAGTCGGTGCGAGATTTATTATGCTTAATAAATGATGGATTCAAAACAGATATTAATAAAACAGTTTCTGAAAATCAGTGTGAACAAAAAAGACATAAGAGAGTAAAACTGCCTACAATAGAAGATATTTTAGCATTAAAAACTTTTTTACGAAAAGGATGTAATGAAGCTTATATTTCTTTAGAAGAAAAATTTACGTATAAAGCATGGAGAGACCTTGCAGCACTAATTTCTCTTCAGCTGTTTAATAGGAGACGAGCAGGGGAGTTAGAAAGGATATTAATAGAAGATTATAAAACGTATGTACAATATAGCTTCATAAACTCGGACACATATGGGACCGTTTGTTATCTGATTTTGAGTGTTTGGGTTTTTGAATAATAGTATATTATTTAACGAGCGGTAATGCAGGTCAGAATTCACGCAGATGAAGTTTGCAGCACTAGCCGCAGGTGAGTGCTGTAATTCATCAAGTGAGTTATGACCATTACCGCAAGTTGAATACTATACTTTATCTACGACTATAACAATAAATACTAAGATATAAGTATCGAGAAAGAAAATTGATTTGAAACCGTCAAAATTATTTTGTTCAAATATCAAATGACATTAGTCTCCTCAATGATAATAATTGACAGTTATGCCTACTGACAGGCATTGGCAATTTAATAATTTTAAAATCTTTTAATTATTCATTCCTTTCCACTTGTTAAAAATTCTTTCCATTTTACACCAATGGAACGTATTTATCGGTTTAAAAATTTTCAAGAATTTACAGCGTACACTATTTACATACCGAATTATCATTGTGAGTTATAATAACTCACTATAAAAACTCACGCTATTTGTTTATTGATACTATTAATTGCTAAAAAGCAGTTGAATAATTAATATATAAATTAATACGAGTAGATAAATATGTTTTAATTGTCTTGCTCTTTTTTAAATATGAATAGAGGTAGGATTTAATAACTAGTTACCATTTTCACCTTAAATAAATATCCCAGTTTTAGAATTTTGTGTCTGAAGCATTCCAGAACCCTCACAGCATATGCGTGCGTAATGGTTTTTGGAATGTCCAAATTAGAATGTATCCGAGAGTGTGAAGCTAGACTGTATACTATTGTCCTTTAAAGATTAATACTAATAAATTATTATTTTATAGGTATGAATTTGTTAATGAAAATGATGAAATATTTAAGGAACTTGCTGACAGTGCAAAAGATGTGGCCAGATATTATGCCCGCTTTTTTATTCGTGGTAAATTGAATCGTCAAGTGCCAGTAATAATTAGTAAGGAATTCATTAAATATATTAACATGATTTTGAAATATCGCAATCAATATGGTATTCCTACTACAAACCCTTACGTATTTGGTACTCCTGGTAAAACACATCACACGTATTTGCGAGCGTGCGTTTTAATGAGAAATTATTCAAAATCTTGTGGTGCTCCAAATCCAGATACTTTACGAGGAACAGAATTAAGAAAGCAAATTGCTACTGCATGTGCTGTGTATAACCTATCAGAACCTTTAGTAGAGGACGTGGCTAATCATTTAGGACACCATGTTGATATACACAAAAAAATTTATCGACAATCAACAGCAAGGGAAGTGCCTACAGTGGTAAAAATATTATTAAGAGCTTTAGGAGAAGATGAAAATGAAATAGATTATGATGAAGAACATATTGATTCTAATGCTGAGGTAAGAGAAACATTACCTGTTGATTCTTACCAAGAAGTTTTGAGTGACAGTACTGGTAAACTACCAACAGAAATACGATCTTCATCGGAGAGAAAACAAGGTATTATGTAAAGTTGTAAATAGGTATCATGTTAACTATTTAATTTTTAGAACGTGTATCTTGGACAACACCTGAAAAAAATATTGTTCGAAAAGAGTTTGGACACCTCATTGATGCAGGAATTGTTCCTACATACGCAGAATGTACAGAAATTAAGGAACAAAATCCCTGTATGAAAACAGGAACACCACCACAAATTAAATCGTTTATTGCTTACGAAGGAAAAAAATTGCACACACCTAAAAATACAAAAAAAGGTTTATATTTTTGTTGTATCAAACATTTGTTAATTTATTTATAGTGCACAAGACAAAAACTGTTCTTGGATATTTTGCCACACTAAATAGAAAAAAATGTATGTACAGGGTAAGCCAATTTCGATGTTTTTCCTCCTATTTCCCGACAAGATAGAAAAAAGTATGTAAGGTCTTATAAGCTTGATTAAGAAAAATTGAATGGCGAAAACCACATTCCGATTCGTTTCAAAGATAAGGGAAGGTTCACATTTTTTTGAATTTTTTATAATGTAATAATAACTTACTTGTTAATATTTTAGATTTTTGTAAAGACATTATCATTAATCAGTTTTTACGTAAATTTCAGTGCAGTATGTAGTTTTTTAAATGAAACCCTCTATATTTTATCACACTGTTAGATAGCATTTTTCATTAGTTATCCAACAATGTAAATATAATATAGTTAATTAACGGATTATCATAAAAGTTCATTACTAAGATTACTCAATTGTGAATTTAATTAAATTTTTTACCGTAAAGAAATAAAATATAAACTGGATAACAGTTGAAGTTGACCATAAAAATGGAAAAATTGGGTTTTCACATAGATTGCTGTAAAGAAATATGAAGTATATTACATTGTTGGAAAGTCAATAAAAAAATTCTGTCGAACTGTAATAAAATTAGGGTGTTCCATTACACTATAACTTAAAAATTAAAAAGTATTTTGCGAAACTACGTACGCCACTGAAATTACATAAAAAACTGAATAAATAATGTTTTTACAAAAATCTAAAATATTAACAAGGAAGTTATAATAAAGCGTTATAAAAAATACAAACAAATGAGAAACGCCATGTATCTTGTAAACGAATTGAGATATCGGAATATGGTTCTCGCCATTAAATTTGTCTTAAAAATGGAGCTCATGATATCTTAGATTATTTTTTCCTATCTCCTCAAGAAATGAAGAAAGCCCCCAAAATTATCAAAATTGGCCCACTTTGTACATACAGGGTTAGTCAGAGGCAACCAATGGTTATAATAATTAGAAAATTGATAGTACATACATAACATTTCAGATACAAGGTCTACTAATAATACCCTGTTTAGTAATAGTATCAAAGACGTTAAATTTTCTAGATTTTTCCTAAAAATACTAATTTAATTTGGTCAGGTGATTTCCGGGCTGGTTGCCACGTTGTCACAAGAAATTTTTCAACTGTCAGTCATTCAACAAGTAATATTTTAATTTAACAAAAATTAGAAACATGCGCCGCATAATCTTAATAAGATAACTTTCTAATTTAAATTATTGGAATTACATTTTTACAAAGTCGGAGGTAGAAAATTGGTGGTTGTTTAGGTCAAAATAAAGTTCACAAAAGCCCCCAACTTGATTGATGCACTGATTCAGAAAGTTAATTTAAAATTTATTTTAAATAATTTTCATTTTAGTATGACAAAATACTGAACTAAGTAAGAACTATTTCTACAATAATTGTTAAATCATCGTCAGCTAAATTGCATCACTTTTGTAATTCTTGTCTGCAACTGTTTCAAAAATGAGTAAGTAGCACAAATAATATCAATGTGGGGATTAAAATAACAAATAAATCAAAACATACCTTAGTCAAAGTTGCATCGACTTTAAGTTTAAAAGGACTTTATTCATTGATTTCAGAAATATAGATAAAAATTGTTTTTTTATTTTTAATTTCAATATTCTGTAACTTGGAAACATCTGATACTATTTGTACTACTCATTTTAAACACATCCTGTATAATGTGTTAACATTGAATATGTTTAGGAAAAAGAACTTGGTCCACACCAGAAAAGCGCGTAGTTCAACAAGAATTTAAAAAATATTTGGAAACTAAGACCTTACCTTCTTTAGCAAAGTGTAAAGAAGTAATTGCCAAGAATCAAATTTTAAATTTGAGGAGTGCTGAAGTGCTAAAAGCATATATCAATAACTTAAACAATAAGGCTAAAAGGGAAATGAATTCCTCTAAATAAATAGAAATATTAATAAAATAAATGACTTATAATTAGTTTGTGTTTCATTTTTTTTCATAATGAAGTATTGGCCACACCAGAAAATTCCAAAAAATAATAGAGATTTGTGATAGTGTTACGATTTTTAGAGTTTAAACATTTCAAATATCCTATATTTCAATAACCAGACATGGAACCCAATCCAAACTTTAGGATATATCTACTGTGGCCATATAGATAACACTTGTAAGATGGTTTGTGTCCCATGTCTGGTTATTGAGATACGATAGGATATTTGAAATGTTTCTTCTTGAAAAATCCGGACACTATAAATAACATCTTTTTGCAAAACAAATCTGTCAGGGACTTGTTTTTAAATTAAGACGAGATATTAAAATTTATATATACCAGAATTTTCGGTGTGATAAAAGTATAAATAATTTGATTTCTTTTACATGGTTATACATTGACAGTCCATATTCTCTATCTTTTGCAATAATAATGTTGCTACCTCAGTAAGTTTTTAAGCAACTAGAAGTTCTAAGTAAAAATTTCATTAGATCTCTATTGGTGAGTGGAACGAACATAGGAACAACTAAGTACTAATGTTGAAAATAAATTTCATTACCAATATGTCAGCAGTTCGAAATAAATAGCCAAATTCGTTTTAGTGTGTCATTAATATTGCAAACGATTGTACATACATCATGGTAGTACAGGAGATACAAGCTTTTAATGATTACTTGGAGAAAGATTAAATTTATTGAATTTTACTTCAAAAAGCAACATTTAGTTACTTTAGCTCAGCATATCGTTGGCATTTAATGTGCAATGACTCAACGGAGCACATTAAGTCTACAATATGTTTTAATGAAAAGTTCAACACATGAATTTTTCCAGTTGTTGATAGATAACAACATTAACGGCATTTTTAATATATTTTTGTTTTTTTCTTCGAAAAGTAAATCAATACAGTTTTCGCTACAATGAAGCAGTGAACTTCATTTCAACTTTCCATATTAAAAAATATTTGATTAAGCACTATGAAAAAAGTAAAACCTACAAGTATATTACTATATTTTTTTCTTAATATGAATGAATAAAAAATAATAAATTTTTATTATAAATATATCATGTACAAAAAGGTTATAATTTACTCGAAAATTCTTCGTACATTGCTACTGGTTTTGTAAACCAAAATAATGCTTTTACATTCAGGCGATAATTTTCTATTGATGTGCAGTATCTGTATCTGAAACAAAACACAAACATATGTTACAAAAAAATACCTAAAATTAAAAATACTTACCAGTTTTCCCAGTCCATCAATTTTTTGTAATTATCCTAAAAGTAATGTCTAAATCATGCATTAGTTGTAGGTAAGAAAGACACTATGGGATAATAGGTAAAATAGTTAAAGATATTTCCTTGTATCTCAAGAGAATAACCAAGATATCAATAAGTATCTATCGTAAATAAACTTATTCAGTTTCAAGCATTGGATAATTTTAAATGATATGAGAATGAAACAAATAATTTATGAACTAAATATGAAAAATTGTTATGTTTATGTATTTATTTGAGTGGTAATTTTAAATTTGGTGGTGATAAGAAATCTCTAGTGTAGTTGTGCCTATGATGTTTGTTCATATTCATTTTCTGTGTTCCAATTCCATAATTGAAGATAATATTTTTTGTAGCATAATGTAGCCTAATGAATAATAATGTACATGAAAATAATAATTTATTTTACATACTAATTATAATATTTTATTTCAACTTTCTCCTCGTGTCATATAGGATCTCCAACCTGAAACAAAAATATTTTCAGATTTTAAGGGTTAGTTTGTGTATATCATTCTAGTACATTTCGACATAATTATTTGTTATATCATACCTTGTACCTTGTTTGTGATTAATTCAGTTGTCCTTTCGCTGAAGTTATATAATTGATCCATCATGTATATTCCGACATCCAGAAAATGAAAATATAGCATAAACTAAAATATAAATTAATAGTTCCATTTTGGCAACTTATATTGACATTTTAAATATTGCCAAAAATTGATAAACCTTAAACCTCTATAAATTTACCTACCTTTCTGATTAAGCAGCGAACTTTTACAAATAATCCTTATTAACATTTATTTTCTAATTGTTGGATTAACAAGAAACCTTGTTCTGTGTAGATTAAACATAATCCACATATTATACGAAGAATATCCAGAATATCATTCATATAGCTTTGTTCCTAGAGCGCAAAAAATTGGTTTCAAACTGTTAGGGATTGTTTGACCAGGCGAATATTGCTTTGATATCGCTGAAAGTATAGTAGCAACATAATTGGTCGCATATCTGTGATAGTTTGAAAAAGTCTCAAACTTTTGGAACAAACCTACAAACTTGCTGATATTTCGACTTTGACAGCTAATTTCATCTCACCCCAACACGTTCCTCCCGTGAATATCCACCAATCATGAATTATATTTGATATTTAAATCTAATTACATAATAATAAATAAATTAATTAACTGTTTATTTAAATTTAGGGAAATGGGATAATAAGTACATTATCATATTACTGAAATCAATTTATTGTCAATAAAAAATCATTTCTGTGAGTGGCGACATCTTTTGTGGAGAGTCTAAAACGTTATGTATATTATACAGGTTTCCCGTTTTTCGAAATACTTAGGGACTAAATTCGTTAGCGCGGTTTTCTAAATGGGATTTTGAAATTCAGGAAAAGTAAAAAACACGGGTGTCGACTTTCCTTTTTGGAATCCATTATAAATCCATAATAAAATTAATGTTTTTATTTACATCACAGAAGTCATTTCGCATACACGATTATATATCTATTATTGATTGAACACTGACAGATTCTATTCATCAGAGTTAAAAGTTCAAGATGAGAAAGGAAAAATAATTGATAACTTCTCATATTTTAAATAATTTTTATAAAATATGAAAAGTGAAGTGAGCCAATTAGGCGAATTTTATTCAGCTTCGATTTAATTGAAGGTCAACCAAACTGATACCAACCACATTCTATTGGCAACAATTCGGTTTGTCAATTTTAGAACCACCCAAATTGTGGTGGTTCAAATTTTTGGTTTATTTATTTTACAATTAATAAATATTTTTAAACGTGTATGAAGCACAACACCCCACAGAATCAGTGCATTCAATTGGCAATAATGATGACGTCACGAATTTAGAACCAAAGTAAAACCACTGTCAAAAAATCCACTGAAATGTACGATATGGAATGCGTAACGTCCATTGCGCATCTAAATAAAGGTACCAAACCTAGGAGCATATAAAAAGAGGCACATGAAACTCAGCAAAGACATACTTCATTGGTTATGTATGTGGCTACGAGAGAGACAACCATCTGCACGTACGATATGAATTGTTTTCTTAATTTCTCATTTTGTTTGTAAACACGTCATTGGCGTACAGTGTGGTTTCTTCTTTTATCTTGTATCTCGTTAGTGTTATTCTTTGTGTATTTTTGTGGGTGTTATTGTTGGAACATGTCATGTTTTATAAGGGACTGTAAAATTAACCAGCATATAGCACGAAATAATTCTTCATATCCAGAATTCAATTTCATTTCAATTCAGAATCAGCTAAGCCCCTACTGCTCCGCCATTGCTAGAGGCACAAAACAAAATATGGCGCTGATCATAAATAATCCATTCGCGCAGCTTTTAGCGCATTCCAGTCATCATAATATAAGATTACATTTCAGTGAAAAAACCTGTCAATTTTATGTCAACCGTAACCAGAACCGGAGCTGAAAAAAATTCGTCTAATTACAATTCAAGTTATTAAATCTTCACACCTTCTTATTAATAATTGTGCCTACCACAGATCAAAAAATATAGTGCCTACCACAAGGAGAATGTTCGAATTGAAAAATTGTCACTATTTTCGAGGGTGCTGAATACGGAATTTCAAACACATTTGAAAAATATTCAACAATGATAAACTAGACACGATTGCACAATGAAGCAAAATCTTCCGAGCGATGCTGTTGTAATATTTTCAGAGAAATAGAGGAGGGGAGAATGAGCGTCAAGATGCGCGAACTTAGTAATACAGGAGGCTGCCATTTTGAATTCATATATACGAGGGGGATAGATAATGTTATTTTACCAGGTTGTTCAAAAATTTCTATTTCGAAACACGTTAAATTTGAAATGAAATATGAACAAATATCTACTTTTGAAATTTTCAGTTACAGATTAATTTTCATAATATATATGCATGAAAAGTTATATTACACAAGATTTGTACAACCTTTCACAGCACAAGACATATTTACAGTCCAATAAAAACGATACTAACACTAACTACTATTATTATTAAAAAACTAATAATTAACTAAACTAACACTATTATTAAAAATATATAAGTATAACTGAATAAAAAAACACCTGCTGAGGCTCTAAAATCCACAAAATATAAAACTATAACACAAATTCACACTACTCGCTAGTCGCCAACTCCAACAACATGGAACCGGAACTTGACGTAATTTAAGCTGTGGTAAAAGTGTGACGTACATGGCTTTCAAAATAGCAGCGTCCTAGTAAAATGTGGATGGGCACTCGTCGAAGCTCGTTCTCCCCTCTTCTATTTCTCTGCTTATCTCCGATAATCACCCATAATAACGCCATTATGAAAATTAATATGTATCTGAAAATTTCAAAAGTACATATTTGTTCATATTTCATTTCAAATTTAATATGTTTCTAAATAGAAATTTTTGAACGACCTGGTAAAATAACATTATCAATCCCCCTCGTATAAATATCTCCCCTCCTCTATTTCTCTGCTCGAAATACGAAGCGTTCAGTCTCCCGTCCGACCGTTGTCTGTAAATATTTTGTCTTAAAAGTGTGACGTACATGAATTCAAAATGGCTGCGCCCGTAGCGTCCTAGTGAAATGTGGATGCGCACTCGTCGAAGCGCGTTCTCCCTCTCCTCTATTTCTCTGAATATTTTACTTATCACCATTTTACTCGATATATTCAAAACGACTAAATATATACATTTACACGATATCACGATACATTAGAAACGACTGTGCGATGTTTGTTATTCATATTCGTTGAATACGTCATAAACGTAGAATTAATAATTATAAATTCGTATTGGTTTTGTATTAGGATAACTTAATATTTTTTTAATGTATATTGGATAAACACCGACATCTCGCAAACAGTAAAAGATATCAATGCAATCAGGACCAAGTTAACAATCCAAAAAATGTAATAAAATACAGAGGAAAAACACAGTCAACATAAATATTCCTGTTGTGCTCTTATATTATTTTGAGTTTGTGTGGGTATTATAGTTGAAATGTGCCAATGATGTTTTTTGTGTGGTAGCTTGGCACAGTTTATGAGACTATTTTATTTTAACCTTTTATTTTGTTTTAATTTATACAATAAAAATATATTTGAATACATCGTTCGTTGAAGAGAACCATTTCAAAATTTTAAAAAAATAGTTTTAATGAACATATATTACAGAAATATACTGGAAATGTGTTTCATGTAAATGTTTATTACTAGGTACTCAAAAATTGTAGAAAGTACAGATAATTTTTGAATATATTTTTTATGGATATTCAGCATTCTTATATACTTACGCTTTTAGGTATGCTTTTAATAAAAATTAATGTTTTTTTCTTCACAAATGATATGAGAATGAAACAAATAATTTATGTAGTAAATATGAAAAAAGAATTACTTCTTTTAATTTTTTTATTATTAACTAACAATATAAACTATACGATATACAAGGTATCCACTTTTAAAGTAAAATAGATTTTGCAATAAACAATACCTTTTTACTTAAAATTATTATGTTTATATATAAATTGTTTATTTAAGACTGCTAATTTTAAATTTGGTGGTGGGAAATATCTATCGTAGTTTTGTGTATTGTATTTTGTTCATATTCAGTTTCTGTGTTCCAATTCCATAATTGGAAAATATTATTTTCTGTGGAATAATGTAACCTAACAATAAATAATGTAATGTTCCAAATTTCACTTTAGTAATAGTAAGACTAAAAACATGAAAATAATAATTTATTTTGCATATTAATTATAATATTTTATTTCAACTGCCTTCTCATGCCATTAATATCTCCAACCTGCAACAATAGTATTATTTTTAAATTTTAAGGGTTAGTTTGTGTATATTATTCTAGTACATTTCGACATAATTATTTTTATTATATCATACCTTGGATAGTGGTAATTTATTGTTTGTGATTAATTCAGTTTTCTTGTCCTTTCGCTGCAGTTCTATAATTGATCCACCCTGTATATTCCAACCTCCAGAAAATATAGCTAGTCAATCAGAACAGTTGTGAGATATTTTTCCATAAACTAAAATATAAATTAATAGTTTCATTTTAGCAACTTACAGGTATTATTGACATTTAAAATATTGCCAAAAATGCATAGACCTCTACTTACCTTTCTGATTAAGAAGTGAACTTTTATAAATAATCCGTATTAACATTTATTTTCTAATTGTTGGATTTACCACGGATTTACAATAAACTCTTGTGTAGATCAATATTTTATCTAGGGTGTAGATTAAACACGATTAAACATAATCATATTATTACAAACCTGTTGATATTTTGACTTTGACAGCTAATTTCATAGTTTGTTTTCATTTCTCCCCAACACGTCCTTCCGTGAATACAAACAGGCATACCAAGTTATTATTCACTTTACAATATCCACCAACCATGAATTATCAATAATTAAATCTAATTGCATAATAATAAATAAATTCATTAACTGTTTATTTTAATTTAGGGAAATGGGATAATAAGTACATTATCATATTATTGAAATTCAATTTATTGTCAATAAAATTATTTTCTGTGACTGACGACATCTTTTATGGAGAGCACAGTATGATTAGTATACTGTGATCGAGTCTAAAACTCTATGCATATTATACAGGTTTCCCGTTTTTCGAAATACTTATGGGGCTAAATTCATTAACGCGGTTTTTCTAAATAGAATTTTGAAATTCAGAAAAAGTCAGAAAAAGGGATGTCGACTTTGCTGTTTGGAGTCCATTATAAATCCATAATAAAATTAACATCACAGAAGTCATTTTACGTACACTATTATATATACTCCCGACAAGAATGCAGACGACTTACGTCATGCGAACAAATGAATAATTCAGTATATTTTCATCAAAATATTTAAGAAACTGCAACTGATAGTAATAAAACTTTATAGTACACTAAAAGTTTGCATTATATATTGCACTAAATTGCAAAAAATTATTGTTTTTAAGGCAACCAAATATCGAAAATTACGTTGACAATAAAAACAAATATGTAACGTCAGCCGTGACGTAAGACGTCTGAATTCTTGACGCAAGTATATCTATTATTGATTGAACACTGACAGATTCTATTCATCAATTAAAACTTCAAGATGGGAAAGGAAAAATTGATAACTTCTCACAATCTAAATAAATTTTATAAAATATAAAAAGTGAGGCGAGCCAAAAGAAAGTACCTACATTTTCAATTCAAGTTATTAAATCGACAGCACTTCACACCTACACAGCCTCTGTGTAGCTGTGCCTACCACAGATCATAAAATATAGTGTCTACCACAAGAATTTTCGAATTTAAAAATTGTCACTATTTTGAGGGTGCTGAAGAACGATAAACTAGTTGAGTTTGTGTGGCTATTATAGTTGCAATGTGCCAATGACATTTTTGTGTAGTAGCATTGTATAAATTTATACAATGGTAGTAGCCTGGTACATTTTATGAGACATTTTGGCGTTATTATTTTTATTCTAACCTTCTATTTCTTTTAATTTTTACAACAAAAATATTTGAATACATCGTTCATTAAAGAGAACTATTACAAAATTAAAAAAAAATAGTTTTAATGAACATAGATTACAGAGATATACTGGAAAAATGTTTCATGGAAATGTTTATTACTACTCAAAAAATGCACATAGTACAGATATTTTTTGGATATTCAGTACTCTTATATATTTACTCTTTTAGGTATGCTTTTTATAAAAATTAATGTTCCTTCCATTGTTAACTTCATATTCATTCAGTTTTATACAGAAAACGAAAATCAATGCTTTTTTCTTCACAAATGATATGAGAATGAAACAAATAATTTATGTACTAAATATGAAAAAATAATGACTTACCTTCTTTTAGTTTATTATTAACTAACAATATAAACTATTCGACGAAACAAGGTATCTACATTTGAAGAAAAATAGATTTTACAATAAACACTACCTTTTTACATAAAATTATTATGTTTATGCATAAATTGTTTATTCAAGAGGGCAATTTTAAATTTGGTGGCGATTAGAAATCTTTAGTGTAGTTGTGCACATGATTTATGTTCATATTCAGTTCCTGGGTTCCGGTTGTTCTGTTGAATAATGTAACTTACTAATGAATAATAATGTAACATCCCAAATTTCACTTTAGTAATAGTAAGACTAAAAACATGAAAATAATAATTTATTTTACATATTAATTATAATATTTCATTTCAACTTCCTCCTCGTGGCATTAATATCTCCAACCTGCAACAAAAGTATTATTTTCAGATTTTAAGGGTTAGTTTGTGTATATTATTCTAGTACATTTCGAAATATTTTTATTATATCATACCTTGGTTTGTGATTACTTCAGTTTTCCTTTCCTTTCGCCGCAGCTCTATAATGGATCCACCCTGTATATTCTGAGCTCCAGAAAATATAGAACAGTTGTGAGATATTTTTCGTAAACTAAAATATAAATTAATAGTTTCATTTTAGTAATTTACAGGTATTATTGACATTTTAAATATTGTCAATAATATATAAACCTCTACTTACCTTTCTGATAAAGAAGTGATCTTTTATAACTAATCCTTATTAACATTTATTTTCTAATTGTTGGATTTACAATAAACCTTGTATAATCATAATATTATATATTATATACTCGCAACAAGAATTCAGACGACTTACGTCATACTAACAAATGAATAATTCATTGTGTTTTCATCAAAATATTTAAGAAACTGCAACTGATAGTAATAAAACTATATGCTACACTATAAGTTTGCATTATATATTGCACTAAATTGCAAAAAATTATTGTTTTTAACGCGACCAGATATCGAAAATTACGTTGACAATAAAAACAAATGTGTAACGTCAGCCGTGACGTAAGACGTCTGAATTATTGACGCGAGTATATTATATTAACAAACCTGTTGATATTTTTACTTTGACAGCTAATTTCATAGTTTGTTTTCATTTCATCCCAACACGTCCTTGCCGTGAATATCCACCAATCATGAATAGTATTTGATATTTAAATCTAATTGCATAATAATAAATAAATTCATTAACTGTTTATTTAATATTAGGGAAATGTGATAATAAGTACAACATTATAATATTACTAAAATTCAATTTAATGTCAATATATAAATTAATTTCTGTGTGGCGACATCTTTTGTGGAGAGTCTAAAACGCTATGTATATTATACAGGTTTCCCGTTTTTCGAAATACTTAGGGACTAAATTTATTAGTGCGATTTTCTAAGTGGGATTTTGAAATTCAGGAAAAATCAGAAAAAGGGGTGTCGACTTTCCGTTTTGGAATCCATTATAAATCCATAATAAAATTAATGTTTTTATTTACATCACAGAAGTCATTTCGCATACACGATTATATATCTATTATTGATTGAACACTGACAGATTCTATTCATCAGAGTTAAAAGTTCAAGATGAGAAAGGAAAAATAATTGATAACTTCTCATATTTTAAATAATTTTTATAAAATATGAAAAGTGAAGTGAGCCAATTAGGCGAATTTTATTCAGCTTCTATTTAATTCAAGGTCAACAAAACTGATACCAACCACATTCTATTGGAAGTTCATGACGTCAAGGCAACAATTCGGTTTGTCAATTTTAGAACCTCCCAAATCGTGGCGGTTCAAATTTTTGGTTTATTTACTACAAATAACAAATATTTTTAAACGTGTATGAAGCACAACCCCACAGAACCAGTGCATTCAATTGGCAATAATGATGACGTCACGAATTTAGAACCAAAGTAATACCACTGTCAAAAAATCTGTCAATTTTATGTCAACCGTAACCAGAACCGGAGCTGAAAAAAATTCGCACAATTACAAGTCAAGTTATTAAATCTACAGCTTTCCACACCTACATATCAATTGTGCCTACCACAGATAAAAAAATATAGTGTCTACCACAAGGAGAATGTTCGAATTGAAAAATTGTCACTATTTTCGAGGGTGCTGAATACGAATTTCGAACACATTTGAAATTGTCCGATTGAAGATAGTTTCAAAGAAAAATGTTCAACAATGATAACTAGACACGATTGCTCAATTAAGCAAAATCTTCCGAGTGATGCTGTTGTTGTAATATTTTACTTATACGTATCATCATTTTACTCGATATATTCAAAACGACTAAATATATACATTTACACGATATCACGATAGGTACATTAGAAACGACTGTGCAATGTTTGTTATTCACATTCGTCGATACGTCATAAACGTAGAATTAATAATTATAAATTTGTATTGGTTTTGCATTAGGATAGCTTAATATTTTTTTAATGTATATTGGATAAACACCGACATCTCGCAAACAGTAAAAGATATATGTTTATATCATTGCAATCAGGAATAAATTAAGAATCCAAAAAAGTAATAAAATACAGAGGAAAAAACACAGTCAACATCAATATTTCTGTAGTGCCATGCTCATTTGCGTTTTATTAAAAAAAAATAGTCGGGTTAGAGCTGTTTATATGTATTTTTTTCTTGCTTATTTTGTTATATCTGAATATTATTTATTGGCGCATATGTACATTACTCTTATATTATTTTGAGTTTGTGTGGGTATTATAGTTTAAATGTGCCAATGATGTTTTTATGTGGTAGTTTGGCACAGTTTATGAGACTTTTTGGCGTTATTATATTTATTTTAACCTTTTATTTTGTTTTAATTTTTACAATAAAAATATAGTTGAATAGAGCGTTCGTTGAAGAGAACCATTACAAAATAAAAAAAAATAGTTTTAATGAACATAGATTACAGAAATATACTGGAAATATGTTTCAAGGTACTCAAAAATTGTACAAAGTACAGATAATTATGGATATTCATCATTCTTATATATTTACGCTTTTAGGTATGCTTTTTATAAAAATTAATGCTTTTTTCTTCACAAATGATATGAGAATGAAGCAAATAATTTATGTAGTAAATATGAAAAAAGAATTACTTATCTTCTTTTAGAGTGCTAATTTTAAATTTGGTGGTGATTGGAAATCTCTAAGGTATAGCTGTGCACATGATTTTTGTTCATATTCAGTTTCTGTGTTAAGATATTATTTTCTGTGGAATAATGTAACCTAATGAATAATAATGTAACATTCCAAATTTCACTTTAGTAATAATAAGACTAATAACATGAAAATATTCATTTATTTTACATATTAATTATAATACTTTATTTGAACTTCCTCCTCGAGCCATTAGGATCTCCAACCTGCAACAAAAATATTATTTTCAGATTTTAAGGGTTAGTGTGTATATCATTTTAGTACATTTCACCATAATTATTTTTGTTATACTTTGGATAGTGGTAATTTATTGTTTGTGATTAATTCAGTTTTCATTTCGCTGCAGTTCTATAATTGATCCATCCTGTATATTCCGACCTCCAGAAAATATAGCTAGTCAATCAGAACAGTTGTGAGATATTTTTCCATGAACTAAAATATAAATTAATAGTTTAATTTTAGTAACTTATAGGTATTATTGACATTTTAAATATTGCCAAAAATGCATAAACCTCTACTTACCTTTCTGATTAAGAAGTGAACATTTATTTTCTAATTGTTGGATTTACAATAAGCCTTGTTCTTGTGTAGATTAAACATAATCATATTACAAACCTGTTGATATTTTACCTTTGACAGCTAGTTTCATAATTTGTTTTCATTTCTCCCCACAGAACCACAAATTACGGTAATCTGTGCCACAGAACAGAGTTTCTCCCCAACACGTCCTTCCCATGAATACAAACAGGCATACCAATTTATTATTCACTTTACAATATCCACCAATCATCTAATTGCATAATAATAAATTAATTAATTAACTGTTTATTTAAATTATCATATTATTGAAATTCAATTTATTGATAAAATAAAAATTTGTTTCTGTGACTTGCTACATCTTTTGTGGAGAGTCTAAAACTCTATCCATATTATACAGGTCTGCCTTAGGAGCTAAATTCGTTAGCGCGGTTTTTCTAAATAGGATTTTGAAATTCAGAAAAAGTTAGAGAAATGGGTGTCGACTTTCCTATTTGGAATCCATTATTCTTCCGGAATCGTGCCAGAGGTATAGTGTTTTTCAAGTTTTATGAAATTTATTTATCCGTGTATGGGAGTAATTTGAACACATTCAAAATTAAGTGTTCTCATTGGAAATTTGTGGTAGAACTCGTTTTGTGTGATATTTTCCAAGAAAACGTCTCTTTTGAGGACTTATTGGCCTCTTGGACATTCCATGTGATTTTCGTCTGCGAGCCATTGTTTTTCTAGCTCGAAAGGCCCTTTGGGAAAGAAAATCCTTATTAAATAAGGTTTTTTTTTTGTATGGGACATTGTTATACACTCCACACTATAACGAGACAAGATATTGCCTACAACGTCTTTAGAGCCGTTGCCCCAAGATACCAAAGAATGTTTTACATTTAACAATAAATTATAACTTTAGCATTATGAAATTATTTAAAACTGACATGTATTACAACAACTATATTAAACAGAGAGTTGAAATATAGAGGGTGTTTCAGCGAAAATGAAAGAAGGCAATTTAACGTCATTTTTTGTTTTAAAACAGCCTGTATTGAGAAAATGACACCATAACAGTAGATACCTATTTCGGTAATTATTTATATCACCGGAAACCTCTCTACCCCTAATTTTCGAGGGTGCTGGTGCTAATGCTGAACACGAATCTACAATTAGTTTTGTGCGGTCAAGTCCAGTTTTCGAAAAATTTTGTTACAAAATTGTAACCTCTATGAATACATTACATTAGGTTTGACTTGAAGTTGCAATATAACACCTATTTATTTTGACAAAGTGTGAGGCCATAAAGCTAAGATGGCAGAGGCGTTATATTGCAACTTCAACCTAATGTAATGTATTCATAGAGGTTACAATTTTGTAAATAAATTTTTCGAAAACAACTCCTTTGAACTAAACTACTTTTAAATTCATGTTCAGCACCATCGAAAATAGATTGGTTGATATATGAAGTATCTTAAGTTTATTTATTAAAATAAATATTATAGTATATATTACATAGTATAATTTTTTTATGTAGCTTTGGATAAATAACTTCTATATATTCACTTAAATAAACAATATCTCTGTCGTTTTCTCTTTATCGTTGTATTGATGTTTTGCCCCCCTTGTAAATAATTTCCTGCACGTTCTGCTGCCAGCAATTTGACTACAAAAAAAATATAAATTTATATTTTTTCGTAGTCAAACTTTTGTAGTCAAAGACTGCGTTATAAATGATCACTGTGTACTAGTCTTTGACTACGTAGTCGAACATGACACTTTGTAGCCAAACTCATCATTACACCTAGCAACATGTAGTCGAAAACAACATTTGACATACATATGTATATAAATATATAAGCTGTGTGGAAAATTGTCAATTCCGAAAGACCTCATAAAAAACAGGGTAACATATCAACTTTTAACCCTGATGATTTTAATAATTTTTTTGCTTCTATTTCTGATGTTGTTTCTTTGTCAGTAGAGGACCATAATCTTAATGCCATGATGTTTTCTGCCGTATTAGGCAAATTTCAAACAGCTAGTATTCGTCCATTACCTCACCTATAATAAGCTCGAACCGGTTGATATTTGACTACCCCCCTAATTAATGAGGTTTTCCAAGTTTTCCTCATTCCTGCACTGAATAGTGGTTAAGGCCTACCAACGTAAGTCGTTCCTGGGCGCAAATGCGGCCTGCTTAATAATAATATGCCGCCCCCTCTCCCGCACAAGTCTCCGACTTCTGGGCGAATCCCCGTCCGACCGATTTCAAAAAACTTTTTTTTGTTGGACATCTTCAAAATATCTCTCTTGGACATACCTGGTGTTCTCTAAAATTCGAAACCGTGGCCGACTACGACACAATTTATGTGACTTAAATTCGGAAAATCATATTAGAAATTATTTGATTCGAATAATTCTTGCGAATTCTTGATCAGCACCCCAGAAAACCCTACCAACCAAATTTTTGAAGCCACATTATACAGGGTACTCAGGATAACTTGGGTGTCTCGCTTAAAAGTGGAACAAGCCTGTAACATGTCTACCGTGCGACCGATTTCAATAAACTTTTTTTTGTTGGATACATCTTCAAAATGTCTATCTTTGACATACTTGGTGTTCTCTAAAATTCGAAACCGTGGCCGACTACGACACATTTTATGTGACTTAAAGTCGGAAAATCATATTAGGAATTATTTGATTCGAATAATTCTTACGAATTCTTGATCAGCACCCCAGAAAACCCTACCAACCAAATTTTCGTTGCCACATTATACAGGGTGCTCAGGATAACTTGGGTGTCTCGCTTAAAAGTGGAACAAGCCTGTAACATGTCTACCGTGCGACCGATTTCAATAAACTTTTTTTTGTTAGATACATCTTCAGAAATTCTACCTTGTACATACCTGTTGTTCTCTAAAATTTGAAACCATGGCCGACTACGACACAATTTATGTGACTTAAAATCGGAAAATCATATTAGGAATTATTTGATTCGAATAATTCTTACGAATTCTTGATCAGCACCCCAGAAAACCCTACCAACCAAATTTTCGTTGCCACATTATACAGGGTGCTCAGGATAACTTGGGTGTCTCGCTTAAAAGTGGAACAAGCCTGTAACATGTCTACCGTGCGACCGATTTCAATAAACTTTTTTTTGTTGGATACATCTTCAAAATGTCTCTCTTGGACATACCTGGTGTTCTCTAAAATTCGAAACCGTGGCCGGCTACGACACAATTTATGTGACTTAAAATCGGAAAATCATATTAGGAATTATTTGATTCGAATAATTCCCACGAATTCTTGATCAGCACCCCGGAAAACCCTACCAACCAAATTTTCATAGCCACATTATACAGGGTGCTCAGGATAACTTGGGTGTCTCGCTTAAAAGTGGAACAAGCCTGTGACATGCCTACCGTTCGACCGATTTCAATAAACTTTTTTTCGATGGATACACCTTCAAAAAGTCTATCTTCAACATACCTGGTGTTCTCTAAAATTCGAAACCGTGGCTGACTACGATAAAATTTATGTGACTTAAAATCGGAAAATCATATTAGGGATTATTTGATTCGAATAATTCCTACGAATTCTTGATCAGGACCCCATAAAATCTTCCCAACCAAATTTTCGTAGCCACATTATACAGGGTGCTCAGGATAACTTGGGTAATATAATGTATTAAGTACATCAACTCTTTAGGTAGGTAGGTAATATGAGTTTAGAATATTATGTGGAATAAACCAAGAATAAAACAAGAAAATGAAACGTTCTGTGGGTAAAGCTGACTACGTACGCCATTTTAAAGCTAATCAAAAGTTGCTATGAAGAAGCCTCATTTTCTTGTCAATATTATTATTAACATTTCTCAGTTGCTATTAAAAAACCTCTGATATTGTGTAATTCACAGTAGTGGCGATTTTTTTCAACTTTGTTTTTTAATGCTCCCTACATAAAGCAACATAAAGGCTGTCGGGTGACCGACCAACTACATATCCGCTTATGAGTGTCAAATTCTCACAGCAAATGTATTGTTGTGTACGCATTGCGGACCATGCTAGGTCTTGTTCTCGTTTAGTGAAGTATCTAATTAATGATTTTAAATCTACACGTTTGCGCTAATAGGTGGAGGACTGGACTCGCTCGCGTCGCAGAGGCACTGTAATATACTGTAATATCTGAAACTTTAACAACTTAAATTTCTTATATTTCCAAAATAATGTAGTAAGAAAAAACTATTAAAATTTCGATAGCCCATCGGCTTTTCATTTTTTGCCTTATTTATGAATTATACTGTAGACATAAGATACATTAGTTTTTACTAGCTGCAGTTTATTAATACTGGTTGAAAGCTAAGTACCTACCTTACTTTGCTTCCACCACTTCTTTTGTTATAGTTTTATGTATAATTTATTTATGAGTTTATAAAAAATCAAAAATAGTATTTATTCTCTTTTATTTCAGGTCTATTCAATATAATACTGTAACCTATTATAATGGTTTACTAATACATTAAAATAGAAAAGTAAAAATTAAATATGACCATCTACATCCATATCTATACAGTGTTCGCCTTCTGAAAATAATAATTAATATTGTACTTAGGAATTGAGTCACATGCTCCATACAAAAACCTAAACTTTGATAAATAGGAAATAGATCAATTACCCAAATCATTTTGAAAAAATAAACGAATTATATTCAAAAGCGACAATTTCTTAATTTCAAAATGTAGCTTTTATTTCAAGAACAACTACCTATCCTATATACTATAGCAACGAAAATTTGGTTGGTAGGGTTTGATGGGGTTCTGATTAAGAATTCGTGGAAATTTTTCGAACAAAAAAATCCCTAATATAATTTTCCGTTTTTAGGACACATAAATTGTTTCGTAGTAGGCCACGGTTTCGAATTTTAGAGAACACCAGGTATGTAGAAGATAGACTTTTTGAAGGTGTATCCAACAAAAAAAAGTTTATTGAAATCGGTCGAACGATAGGCATGTTACAGGCTTGTTCCACTTTTAAGCGAGACACCCAAGTTATCCTGAGCACCCTGTATAATGTGGCTATGAAAATTTGGTTGGTAGGGTTTACTGGGGTGCTGATCAAGAATTCGTAAGAATTATTTGAATTAAATAATTCCTAATATGATTTTCCGATTTTAAGCCACATAAATTTTATCGTAGTCGGCCACAGTTTCGAATTTTAGAGAACACCAAATATGTAGAAGATAGACTTTTTGAAGGTGTATCCAACAAAAAAAAGTTTATTGAAATCGGTCGAACGGTAGGCATGTTACAGGCTTGTTCCACTTTTAAGCGAGACACCCAAGTTATCCTGAGCACCCTGTATAATGTGGCAACGAAAATTTGGTTGGTAGGGTTTTCTGGGGTGCTGATCAAGAATTCGTGTGAATTTTTTGAATAAAAAAATCCCTAATATGATTTTCCGATTTTAAGCCACATAAATTATATCGTAGTCGGCCACGGTTTCGAATTTTAGAGAACACCAGGTATGTAGAAGATAGACTTTTTGAAGGTGTATCCAACAAAAAAAAGTTTATTGAAATCGGTCGAACGGTAGGCATGTTACAGGCTTGTTCCACTTTTAAGCGAGACACCCAAGTTATTCTGAGCACCCTGTATAATGTGGCTATGAAAATTTGGTTGGTAGGGTTTGATGGAGTCCTGATCAAGAATTCGTGAGAATTTTTTGAATAAAAAAATCCCTAATATGATTTTCCGATTTTAAGCCACATAAATTTTATCGTAGTCGGCCACGGACACCCCAGGGTGTCTCGCTTAAAAGTGGAACAAGCCTGTAACATGTCTACCGTGTGACCGATTTCAATAAACTTTTTTTTGTTGGATACACCTTCAAAAAGTCTATCTTCGACATACTTGGTGTTCTCTAAAATTCGAAACCGTGGCCGACTACGATACAATTTATGTGCCTAAAAACGGAAAATCATATTAGGGATTTTTTTATTCGAAAAATTTTTACGAATTCTTGATCAGCACCCCAGAAAACCTTACCAACCAAATTTTCATAGCCACATTATACAGGGTGCTCAGGATAACTTGGGTGTCTCGCTTAAAAGTGGAACAAGCCTGTAACATGCCTACCGTGTGACCGATTTCAATAAACTTTTTTTTGTTGGATACACCTTCAAAAAGTCTACCTTGGACATACCTGGTGTTCTCTAAAATTCGAAACCGTGGCCGACTACGACACAATTTATGTGACTTAAAACCGTAAAATCATATTAGAAATTATTTGATTCAAATAATTCTTACGAATTCTTAATCAGCACCCCAGTAAACCCTACCAACCAAATTTTCGTTGCCACATTATACAGGGTGCTCAGGATAACTTGGGTGTCTCGCTTAAAAGTGGAACAAGCCTGTAACATGTCTACCGTGCGACCGATTTCAATAAACTTTTTTTTGTTGAATACACCTTCAAAAAATCTATCTTCGACATACTTGGTGTTCTCTAAAATTCGAAACCGTGGCCGACTACGATACAATTTATGTGGCCTAAAAACGGAAAATAATATTAGGGATTTTTTTATTTGAAAAATTTTTACGAATTCTTGATCAGCACCCCAGAAAACCTTACCAACCAAATTTTCGTTGCCACATTATACAGGGTGCTCAGGATAACTTGGGTGTCTCGCTTAAAAGTGGAACAAGCCTGTAACATGCCTACCGTTCGACCGATTTCAATAAATTTTTTTTGTTGGATACATCTTCAAAAAGTCTACCTTGGACATACCTGGTGTTCTCTAAAATTCGAAACCGTGGCCGACTACGACACAATTTATGTGACTTAAAATCGGAAAATCATATTAGGAATTATTTGATTCAAATAATTCTTACGAATTCTTGATCATCACCCCAGAAAACTTTAGCAACCAAATTTTCATAGCCACATTATACAGGGTGCTCAGGATAACTTGGGTGTCTCGCTTAAAAGTGGAACAAGCCTGTAACATGTCTACCGTGCGACCGATTTCAATAAACTTTTTTTTGTTGGATACATCTTCAAAAAGTCTACCTTGGACATACCTGGTGTTCTCTAAAATTCGAAACCGTGGCCGACTACGACACAATTTATGTGACTTAAAATCGGAAAATCAGATTAGGAATTATTTGATTCAAATAATTCTTACGAATTCTTGATCAGCACCCCAGAAAACCTTAGCAACCAAATTTTCATAGCCACATTATACAGGGTGCTCAGGATAACTTGGGTGTCTCGCTTAAAAGTGGAACAAGCCTGTAACATGTCTACCGTGCGACCGATTTCAATAAACTTTTTTTTGTTGGATACATCTTCACAAAGTCTACCTTGGACATACCTGGTGTTCTCTAAAATTCGAAACCGTGGCCGACTACGACACAATTTATGTGACTTAAAATCGGAAAATCAGATTAGGAATTATTTGATTCAAATAATTCTTACGAATTCTTGATCAGCACCCCAGAAAACCTTAGCAACCAAATTTTCATAGCCACATTATACAGGGTGCTCAGGATAACTTGGGTGTCTCGCTTAAAAGTGGAACAAGCCTGTAACATGTCTACCGTGCGACCGATTTCAATAATTTTTTTTTTGTTGGATACACCTTCAAAAAGTCTATCTTCGACATACCTGGTGTTCTCTAAAATTCGAAACCGTGGCCGACTACGATACAATTTATGTGACCTAAAAACGGAAAATCATATTAGGGATTATTTGATTCAAATAATTCTTACGAATTCTTGATCAGCACCCCAGAAAACCTTAGCAACCAAATTTTCATAGCCACATTATACAGGGTGTTCAGGATAACTTAGGTGTCTCGCTTAAAAGTGGAACAAGCCTGTAACATGTCTACCGTGCGACCGATTTCAATAAACTTTTTTTTGTTGGATACATCTTCAAAAAGTCTACCTTGGATATACCTGGTGTTCTCTAATATTCGAAACCGTGGCCGACTACGACACAATTTATGTGACTTAAAATTGGAAAATCATATTAGGAATTATTTGATTCAAATAATTCTAACGAATTCTTGATCAGTACCCCAGAAAACCCTACCAACCAAATTTTCATTGCCACATTATACAGGGTGCTTTGGAATTAAAAACTGCCATATGATATTAAAAAAGAATGCCACTTTTAAAATTAAATTGTCTATTTCGATATATTCCAAACTTCCATTTATGAATATTTACGTTTATGTTTAGAGAACGAGGGGTTTCATTCTTAGATACAATATTAATTATTGTTTTATGCAAATAGACAAGGGCAAATTTATAGTAACGTAAAAATAATGTTTTTTTAATATAATGTATTAAGTACATCAACTCTTTAGGTGGGTAGGTAACATGAGTTTAGAATATTATGTGGAATAAACCAAGAATAAAACAAGAAAATGAAACGTTCTATGGGTAAAGCTGAGTACGTACGCCATTTTAAAGGTAATCAAAAGTTGGTACGAAGAAGCCTCATTTTCTTGTCAATATTATTATTAACATTTCTCAGTTGCTATTAAAAAACCTCTGAAATTGTGTAATTCACAGTAGTGGCGATTTTTTTCAACTTTTTTTTTAATGCTCCCTACAGAAAGCAACATAAAGGCTGTCGGGTGACCGACCAACTATCCGCTTATGAGTGCCAAATTCTCACAGCAAATGTATTGTTGCGTACGCATTGCGGACCATGCTAGGTCTTGTTCTCGTTTAGTGAAATATCTTTTAATGATTTTAAATCTACAAGTTTGCGCTAATAGGTGGAGGACTGGACTCGCTCGCGTCGCGGTCTTCCTGAAAACTTTTAAAAAAATTTCGGCCAGTCGCATTAAATAAAAGAGCTAACAGAAAACAAATTTCTACAGAACATATTTTGACATAAAAAATCAACTGGGCACTGAACGGTCCGCGATGCGCCTAGATCACGACCTCTTAGTACGCTGTCTACTTAACTGAAATACATATTTTGTCTTTGATTTAAAATAGAAAAATAATTGCCATATCAACATTTTTCATAAAATGCTTCATTTTTAAGATACATAATGGTGAAGCTGTTAATTTACAGATATATTTTTCTCAATAAGAAAAATTATTATTACATTACTACAAATTTGAGAGGCACTGTAATATACTGTAATATCTGAAACTCTAACAACTTAAATTTCTTGTATTTCCAAAATAATGCAGTTAGAAAAAACTATTAAAATTTCGATAGCCCATCGACTTTTCATTTTTTGCCTTATTTATGAATTATACTGTAGACATAAGATAAATTAGTTTTTACTAGCTGCAGTTTATTAATACTGGTTGAAAGCTAAGTACCTACCTTATTTTGCTTCCACCACTTCTTTTGTTATAGTTTTATGTATAATTTATTTATGAGTTTATAAAAAATTAAAAATAGTATTTATTGTCTTTTATTTCAGGTCTATTCAATATAATACTGTAACCTATTATAATGGTTTACTAATACATTAAAATAGAAAAGTCAAAATTAAATATGACCATCTGAAAATAATAATTAATATTGTACTTAGGAATTGAGTCACATGCTCCATACAAACACCTAAACTTTGATAAATAGGAAATAGATCAATTACCCAAATCATTTTGAAAAAATAAATGAATTATATTCAAAAGCGACAATTTCTTAATTTCAAGATGTAGTTTTTATTTCAATACCAAGAACAACTTCCTATCCTGTATACTATGGCAACGAAAATTTGGTTGGTAGGGTTTGATGGGGTTCTGATTAAGAATTCGTGGAAATTTTTCGAACAAAAAAATCCCTAATATGATTTTCCGTTTTTAGGTCACATAAATTGTATCGTAGTCGGCCACGGTTTCGAATTTTAGAGAACACCAGGTATGTCCAAGGTAGACTTTTTAAAGATGTATCCAATAAAATAAAGTTTATTGAAATCGGTCGAACGGTAGGCATGTTACAGGCTTGTTCCACTTTTAAGCGAGACACCCAAGTTATCCTGAGCACCCTGTATAATGTGGCAACGAAAATTTGGTTGGTAGTGTTTACTGGGGTGCTGATCAAGAATTCGTAAGAATTATTTGAATTAAATAATTCCTAATATGATTTTCCGATTTTAAGCCACATAAATTGTGTCGTAGTCGGCCACGGTTTCGAATTTTAGAGAACACCAGGTATGTCCAAGATAGACTTTTTGAAGATGTATCCAATAAAATAAAGTTTATTGAAATCGGTCGAACGGTAGGCATGTTACAGGCACTTTTAAGCGAGACACCCAAGTTATCCTGAGCACCCTGTATAATGTGGCAACGAAAATTTGGTTGGTAGGGTTTACTGGGGTGCTGATTAAGAATTCGTAAGAATTATTTGAATCAAATAATTTCTAATATGATTTTACGATTTTAAGTCACATAAATTGTGTCGTAGTCGGCCATGGTTTCGAATTTTAGAGAACACCAGGTATGTCCAAGGTAGACTTTTTGAAGGTGTATCCAATAAAAAAAAGTTTATTGAAATCGGTCGCACGGTAGGCATGTTACAGGCTTGTTCCACTTTTAAGCGAGACACCCTAGCTATCCTGAGCACCCTGTATACTATGGCAACGAAAATTTGGTTGGTAAGGTTTTCTGGGGTGCTGATCAAGAATTCGTAAAAATTTTTCGAATAAAAAAATCCCTAATATGATTTTCCGTTTTTAGGCCACATAAGAATAGAAAGAAAATATCAAAGAGAATGTTTATTTTATAACGATAAAAATATTAATAAAAATAGTAAAGCTTTGCTCGTACCTAACCGGGATTGTAAGGTTTTAAGCTTTATTTATAATACAAATAACTTTACACTCCCCTTAACAGACAGAAAGAGAGGACATTTCAAAGAATATATAAGAAATAAAATGAATAAATAAAATAAAATAAAAAATTTGAAATCACACCTGCTGTAAAATTAGAGAATGGTTAGGTTTTAGAGGAACGTTCGTGCAGCTCGTTCTGCAGTAATGTTCTGGATGGAAGGTATACAAAGACCTTCGAAAGGGAAAAATATTTTGCTCTTAAATATATAATAGAGGATATTTCGATAAATATATATCTCAAATATAACGAATATCTTTTTATGGAAAAAAAAAATTATCCTATATTCAACTAGAAATCTATTCAGATGCCTCCCTTACAGGGGGGGGGGGAGCAGGAGGTGAAGACAACATGGGCTTTACATATTATCACAAGAATATTAACAGTTTTTCAATGCTCTAAAATCATTTTCAAAAAATGTTAGTTATTGCAGATCGATAACATAAATGCTATTTCGTGTAATAACCTGATGGGAACTGTGTAGACAGGCAAAGCTTAATAATGACGGAGGGAAAGAGATATGGGAAGGATGTGAAATAAGACGAATAGGGATATATGCATTCTACATCAATACACTGAGGGAAATCGACCAATAAAAAAGTTTGCTAAGATAATCTTTATCATAGTTGGAATATTCTATTAGTACTGCAATGTCATGTACCAAGAATAATTAATTTATTTACCCGATTTTATCACATAAGTCGGAGTTTTGCTAAAACAATAGACTTTCTCAGGTTAAATAGATACGTATTTTCTATCACTACTTTTACTAAAAGTAACTAGATAACTTAATGAGTAGATAAATAAATTTAAATGATGTCTACTTATTAACGGTTAAAATAGGTGCATTGAAGGATATAGATATATATGTATATGCATATATATATATATATATATATATATATATATATATATATATATATATATATATATATAAATAATAATAATACCTATAGCTGAAAGGCTAAAAGCTGTGAAATGTGTAACAATTGGTTAGCGCGTCGTGGCTAGTCTTTACAAATGCACAAATGCATAGCCATTTTATGCTCAACATTACAACAGGAAGAACGGACTGGACAAGACCTTAAAAAATATATTATTACCAATATAGGTAATATAACCAACAATATTTTGTAATATGTATACATTATGCTTACAATATATACATGATACATGAGAGAGTGTGAATAGTGCATGTGATGCCTACAGTGTTCATTAGCTATCAACGTTAACGAATTGTCGTTTGCTCTTAAAAAAGTTAAAAATGAAGAGCGAGTGGTAGTCGAGTTTGTTCAAACTGTAGGTATCTTCCATATACTATGCCATTGATTTATATATAACTTATATAACCAATGATTGTAACTTCTTTACAGAATAATAATAATAATAATAATGTTTATTCATAATATATGTTGCACAATAACAATAAAGAAATTAAATAAACAATCTACTCGATAAGTGAGAACACTTGCTTGGAGAGTAAAGTAAAATGAAAGATTGAAGATAAAGGATAATTGAACTAGAATTCATAATAGTACCTAGCTATGCAGTTACTGTCTTAAAGTTATCTAGGACGGAAGACTGTCAGCTGCAATATACATTTTTGCTAGTGTCAAAAGTTGCAAAACTATTGTAATAAAATAATGGGTCCCAGTTGAGTCTATTTAATGCAGATATTTTGTTGGGATTAACCAATGTCTGTTAAAGGCTAAAACATTTTTCCTTTAGTGTACCCGGAAAAAACAAATAAATATAAAATAGTAAAATACAATAACAGTATCTCGGTCCGAACGTTCAAACGGGTATTCGAAATATTATGTAACATATTCGAACAACCTGAAATAGACGTGTTTGCAAATTGCAATGCACCTTAATAATAATAATACTAATAATAATAATAATAATAATAATAATAGTAATAATAATAATAATAATAATAATGATAATAAAAAAATGTAAAAAAGATATCGTAGAAATAAAATCCCCGCATTCTAATACTGTGGATGCATTTACTGTCCCACGGAATCAATATATATTTTATGCATTAATATATAACTAAAAATGCAGGTAGATGCTAAATATAAATATATGTTTGAAATATAATACATAGGTATGTATATTTGTGTATATACATATATAGAGTATAAAAATGTTTTAATTATCAAAAGAACGATAACTGGTCAATATTGTAAGATGCAGGATATAAAGTTTATGTCTGCACACTAGATCGCCTATAATTCTTTCAACATCTACAAGTAGTTAAATTTATAATTTGAGACGAAATTGCGAAATATAATTAGTAGATCAATCGACTTACCTGTAAGGAAGTTTGATCATAATTATATGAGCAATTTCGTCGAAGAATTATAAATTCCCGCCCAAAAATTCCCACCCTAGACGATCTAGATAGAAAAATACAATGATAGTAAGAGCGTGTTGGGAATGTGTGGTAACAGAGATAAGGGTTTTTTTGCCTTTAAAGTACGTACCGGGTGAGTTTGAAAAGTGCAAACTACAAGTAGTTAAATTTATAATTCTTCGACGAAATTGCTCATATAATTATGATCAAACTTCCTTACAGGTAAGTCGATTGATCTACTAATTCTGTTCTACACATTCACAGGTTCTATATATATATATATATATATATATATATATATATATATATATATATATATATATATATAAATATATTGTTATATTATTATTATATCTGTGTATGTTTTTTTTATTTTTAATTTGAATTTTATTATTTATTGTTTATTTTAATTTTTAATATTTTATTGTGTATTTGATGTTAAAGTTAAATATTAAATTTTTGTTGGGCGTCAATGATCCTTTTATGTATTATGTTTTGTGAGTGTATGTTGTGTTTCAACTATATTTCGTTCAATACAAACCTTTTATATAATAATTTTTTTTTATCTTTATCTTACCTTATTTATACCAAATTTTGTTTATCCCTTGCTAGACACAGTTTTTTAAATGAAAAGAGCAAAAGAAACTTAAATCAGGAGTCGGTTCAAAATATACAGGGTTTTATTTTATATTGTAATAACTAGTAACACTTTTGAAAGATTATCAATAATTTTGTGCTATAATCAATTGTAAAACAATAAAGAATATTTTCTTTTTAATATTACCTTTCTGATAATGAATTTTACCACACCAATGTAGATTAAAACTTGGATATTGAATTTAATTGAAGTTTATAAATTATACTCAAATATCCTTTATTTTTGTAATGTTGGTTGCATTCCTACAGAAACATAATTATATTATAAAGTAAAATGGCTTCTTTTTGGATGACAGATATTATTTGCTCCAGTGAAATGATTGAATGCGGATGTTATATTTGTTGAGTTCGACTTGGTTTTATACAGGTAAGTCCTGTAGTTTATTTTTTATACTTTGCAAAGATTGATATTGTTAAAATCGATTTTAATTTACTATAGCTATAGATATTTTTATAGTGCACTTTATTTTTTTTTTAAGGTACCTGAGGTTAGGAATGTTTTATTTTCCTTCCTGGAAACTGCAAACTGCCTGGAAACTGGAAACTATCCTGTGGGATTCTATGGAACTGCACAATTTCCCTGGATACGGATAATATCTTCAGTTGTGGCAATAAAAACTATACTGGATGATGTACAAATGGTAAATTTTAACTGGTAGGACGATATTTTTTTGATTTTTCTTGTTATTTTTAATCAATTTTTTTTATAATTTCGGGTGCTCTCTTGCAATGCTGCTGCTCTTCTCTAAACCCAAGCCGTAACTAACAACAAATTCATTGTTTTTTTTCTTGCTGCAGATTGCCATGTTATAAAAGTCCATTCACATGATTTTCTTGCAGTCTTTGTATGTCTTTTTTTATGCACAATTCACAACACAACTTATAACTAATACAAATTTAAAATGTCCTTTTATCTTAATTATACAATTTTTAATTATTTTATTTAGGAAAAATAGTCTTTATTTTGTGTTTTTGTTCATGTTCAAAAGATTCTTGTAAAGTCGCCTTTACTTTTGACATTTCTAGAATTGATTATTTTAATTTGACATTTCAATCTAAATTTTAGGACATGATTTATTTGTAATTGGAATATCTTTCATTATGTTACTCGTTTGCATACCATATGTATATCAGATTTTTCTGTAGATTTTTTCCTTTTATTTTCTATATGGTGCTCTGAGTTTAATTTCTTTTTTTATGTTCTGAATGATAATAATAGTCGTCGTCATGCAAATTTTTGAAATTGATTTTTAAATTTGATAATAAAATTATTAAAATTAGTATTTTATGTTATGTAATATTATTTATTCTATGTAAAATTCATATCCAAGGATATCTATATTAACAATTCTTTATATATTTTATAAATTGATACTAATAATTATTAATTTTTATTTAACTTTAGGTTTGGTCAGGTGTTATTTTCATTTGATTTTCTGACCAAACCTAAAGTTAAATAAAAATTAATAATTATTAGTATCAATTTATAAAATATATAAAGAATTGTTAATATAGATATCCTTGGATATGAATTTTACATAGAATAAATAATATTACATAACATAAAATACTAATTTTAATAATTTTATTATCAAATTTAAAAATCAATTTCAAAAATTTGCATGACGACGACTATTATTATCATTCAGAACATAAAAAAAGAAATTAAACTCAGAGCACCATATAGAAAATAAAAGGAAAAAATCTACAGAAAAATCTGATATACATATGGTATGCAAACGAGTAACATAATGAAAGATATTCCAATTACAAATAAATCATGTCCTAAAATTTAGATTGAAATGTCAAATTAAAATAATCAATTCTAGAAATGTCAAAAGTAAAGGCGACTTTACAAGAATCTTTTGAACATGAACAAAAACACAAAATAAAGACTATTTTCCTAAATAAAATAATTAAAAATTGTATAATTAAGATAAAAGGACATTTTAAATTTGTATTAGTTATAAGTTGTGTTGTGAATTGTGCATAAAAAAAGACATACAAAGACTGCAAGAAAATCATGTGAATGGACTTTTATAACATGGCAATCTGCAGCAAGAAAAAAAAACAATGAATTTGTTGTTAGTTACGGCTTGGGTTTAGAGAAGAGCAGCAGCATTGCAAGAGAGCACCCGAAATTATAAAAAAAATTGATTAAAAATAACAAGAAAAATCAAAAAAATATCGTCCTACCAGTTAAAATTTACCATTTGTACATCATCCAGTATAGTTTTTATTGCCACAACTGAAGATATTATCCGTATCCAGGGAAATTGTGCAGTTCCATAGAATCCCACAGGATAGTTTCCAGTTTCCAGGCAGTTTGCAGTTTCCAGGAAGGAAAATAAAACATTCCTAACCTCAGGTACCTTAAAAAAAAAATAAAGTGCACTATAAAAATATCTATAGCTATAGTAAATTAAAATCGATTTTAACAATATCAATCTTTGCAAAGTATAAAAAATAAACTACAGGACTTACCTGTATAAAACCAAGTCGAACTCAACAAATATAACATCCGCATTCAATCATTTCACTGGAGCAAATAATATCTGTCATCCAAAAAGAAGCCATTTTACTTTATAATATAATTATGTTTCTGTAGGAATGCAACCAACATTACAAAAATAAAGGATATTTGAGTATAATTTATAAACTTCAATTAAATTCAATATCCAAGTTTTAATCTACATTGGTGTGGTAAAATTCATTATCAGAAAGGTAATATTAAAAAGAAAATATTCTTTATTGTTTTACAATTGATTATAGCACAAAATTATTGATAATCTTTCAAAAGTGTTACTAGTTATTACAATATAAAATAAAACCCTGTATATTTTGAACCGACTCCTGATTTAAGTTTCTTTTGCTCTTTTCATTTAAAAAACTGTGTCTAGCAAGGGATAAACAAAATTTGGTATAAATAAGGTAAGATAAAGATAAAAAAAAATTATTATATAAAAGGTTTGTATTGAACGAAATATAGTTGAAACACAACATACACTCACAAAACATAATACATAAAAGGATCATTGACGCCCAACAAAAATTTAATATTTAACTTTAACATCAAATACACAATAAAATATTAAAAATTAAAATAAACAATAAATAATAAAATTCAAATTAAAAATAAAAAAAACATACACAGATATAATAATAATATAACAATATATATATATATATATATATATATATATATATATATATATATATATATATATAGAACCTGTGAATGTGTAGAACAGAATTAGTAGATCAATCGACTTACCTGTAAGGAAGTTTGATCATAATTATATGAGCAATTTCGTCGAAGAATTATAAATTTAACTACTTGTAGTTTGCACTTTTCAAACTCACCCGGTACGTACTTTAAAGGCAAAAAAACCCTTATCTCTGTTACCACACATTCCCAACACGCTCTTACTATCATTGTATTTTTCTATCTAGATCGCCTAGGGTGGGAATTTTTGGGCGGGAATTTATAATTCTTCGACGAAATTGCTCATATAATTATGATCAAACTTCCTTACAGGTAAGTCGATTGATCTACTAATTATATTTCGCAATTTCGTCTCAAATTATAAATTTAACTACTTGTAGATGTTGAAAGAATTATAGGCGATCTAGTGTGCAGACATAAACTTTATATCCTGCATCTTACAATATTGACCAGTTATCGTTCTTTTGATAATTAAAACATTTTTATACTCTATATATGTATATACACAAATATACATACCTATGTATTATATTTCAAACATATATTTATATTTAGCATCTACCTGCATTTTTAGTTATATATTAATGCATAAAATATATATTGATTCCGTGGGACAGTAAATGCATCCACAGTATTAGAATGCGGGAATTTTATTTCTACGATATCTTTTTTACATTTTTTTATTATCATTATTATTATTATTATTATTATTACTATTATTATTATTATTATTATTATTAGTATTATTATTATTAAGGTGCATTGCAATTTGCAAACACGTCTATTTCAGGTTGTTCGAATATGTTACATAATATTTCGAATACCCGTTTGAACGTTCGGACCGAGATACTGTTATTGTATTTTACTATTTTATATTTATTTGTTTTTTCCGGGTACACTAAAGGAAAAATGTTTTAGCCTTTAACAGACATTGGTTAATCCCAACAAAATATCTGCATTAAATAGACTCAACTGGGACCCATTATTTTATTACAATAGTTTTGCAACTTTTGACACTAGCAAAAATGTATATTGCAGCTGACAGTCTTCCGTCCTAGATAACTTTAAGACAGTAACTGCATAGCTAGGTACTATTATGAATTCTAGTTCAATTATCCTTTATCTTCAATTTTTCATTTTACTTTACTCTCCAAGCAAGTGTTCTCACTTATCGAGTAGATTGTTTATTTAATTTCTTTATTGTTATTGTGCAACATATATTATGAATAAACATTATTATTATTATTATTATTCTGTAAAGAAGTTACAATCATTGGTTATATAAGTTATATATAAATCAATGGCATAGTATATGGAAGATACCTACAGTTTGAACAAACTCGACTACCACTCGCTCTTCATTTTTAACTTTTTTAAGAGCAAACGACAATTCGTTAACGTTGATAGCTAATGAACACTGTAGGCATCACATGCACTATTCACACTCTCTCATGTATCATGTATATATTGTAAGCATAATGTATACATATTACAAAATATTGTTGGTTATATTACCTATATTGGTAATAATATATTTTTTAAGGTCTTGTCCAGTCCGTTCTTCCTGTTGTAATGTTGAGCATAAAATGGCTATGCATTTGTGCATTTGTAAAGACTAGCCACGACGCGCTAACCAATTGTTACACATTTCACAGCTTTTAGCCTTTCAGCTATAGGTATTATTATTATTTATATATATATATATATATATATATATATATATATATATATATATATATATATATATGCATATACATATATATCTATATCCTTCAATGCACCTATTTTAACCGTTAATAAGTAGACATCATTTAAATTTATTTATCTACTCATTAAGTTATCTAGTTACTTTTAGTAAAAGTAGTGATAGAAAATACGTATCTATTTAACCTGAGAAAGTCTATTGTTTTAGCAAAACTCCGACTTATGTGATAAAATCGGGTAAATAAATAAATTATTCTTGGTACATGACATTGCAGTACTAATAGAATATTCCAACTATGATAAAGATTATCTTAGCAAACTTTTTTATTGGTCGATTTCCCTCAGTGTATTGATGTAGAATGCATATATCCCTATTCGTCTTATTTCACATCCTTCCCATATCTCTTTCCCTCCGTCATTATTAAGCTTTGCCTGTCTACACAGTTCCCATCAGGTTATTACACGAAATAGCATTTATGTTATCGATCTGCAATAACTAACATTTTTTGAAAATGATTTTAGAGCATTGAAAAACTGTTAATATTCTTGTGATAATATGTAAAGCCCATGTTGTCTTCACCTCCTGCTCCCCCCTCCCCTGTAAGGGAGGCATCTGAATAGATTTCTAGTTGAATATAGGATAATTTTTTTTTTCCATAAAAAGATATTCGTTATATTTGAGATATATATTTATCGAAATATCCTCTATTATATATTTAAGAGCAAAATATTTTTCCCTTTCGAAGGTCTTTGTATACCTTCCATCCAGAACATTACTGCAGAACGAGCTGCACGAACGTTCCTCTAAAACCTAACCATTCTCTAATTTTACAGCAGGTGTGATTTCAAATTTTTTATTTTATTTTATTTATTCATTTTATTTTTTATATATTCTTTGAAATGTCCTCTCTTTCTGTCTGTTAAGAGGAGTGTAAAGTTATTTGTATTATAAATAAAGCTTAAAACCTTACAATCCCGGTTAGGTACGAGCAAAGCTTTACTATTTTTATTAATATTTTTATCGTTATAAAATAAACATTCTCTTTGATATTTTCCATCTACTAAAATATCATCTAAATATTATTTGCAAGTAATATGTACCTAAGACCACAGTTTATTATACAGTTCGTCGAGTAAAGGTTCCAGAGGGTGTGGCTAAATCGCGGCTAAATGCGCAATGAACACTAATGAAATTTATATGTACACGACGAAGTGGGAGAAATTCTATTTCTGGGCAAATCACAGTGCCCCTTGAGCGCGCGAAAGTGCGCGGCTAAATGCGCAGTCGTCTTTTGGTCGTCTAAAAAAAAAACGAAATCTGGGACCTCGACATCAAAGGAGCCGACGTGAAGATGCCAGACTGTATAATAGACTGTGCTAAGACCTTAAAGGTATTAAGCATGTCCGTACACATAAGGTGCCGTACAGAGGCGAAAAGTTGTGTTAAATGTGAGACAAAAAATGTTGCAAAAATTTGAAAAACCTTGTCTTGTCTTGAAGAATAAAACAAAAGTTTCTATAAAGCCTTGTTCTTGCTTGATTTTACAACATTATAAGTTATATACATTATATGTCTTGCGAAAGGTCTCGCAAATTTGCATGATTCTTGTGAGACTTTTGCATACAAATCAGAAACATGAAACTTTATTACCAATCTGATAACAGTGGTAGTTATTTTCGGTCGGACATGGTGCCGCTCGGAACTCACACTTAACTCAGATATTGGTCGATTGGTAAACGTTAAGTATAGAAACGGCTAGTTTTACATAAAAAATAATAATAAGCAATGGACGACATAGGCGTGCCAAATCGGAGCTCTTTCAGTCAAGTGGCAGTATAATTAATTTTATTCAGCAGAGCTACACCTAAGCTCCTTAAATTTTAATTTTATATGCTTAATTCTTTTAAATAAAGAATATGCCTACATTAGAAATGCAATGTGTGTTTACTTATTTATTTATTTATTTCAACTAACGTTCAATTAAATTTCACCTCAGACCTTCTAGCAATATTTCTTGCAAAGTCTAGTTTTGTCTTGTGGTACCAAGACAAAATCAAGGAAAATCAAGACCAAGATGCCACTGCTAACCAAACAGTTACATTAATGTTTCTGTTTTATAGATGTTATATAACACTATGCGTTCTTGAGATCATTGCTTTAGGATTTATTTTTAATATTGTATTTATTTTATTTTTAAGACCTCACGTGTATAAGTAAAATTCAATATAGAGTGATAATCCTCTAATCTGGTGTGGGGATTTAACGATTATAAACTTAAAAGTCCCAACACTCTTATTAATGGAAAATATGAAGAAATAAATTCACCTCCTGCCTCCAAAAATTGGATAACAACTTCTATTTAGCAGTTTCACTATTGTTTAACTGCTTCAGCTTTACTTGGATCCTCACTTTAATATTACCATTACATCAGCACTTAATCCAGGTGTATCCCTACACCTCAGATTCTGCTTTGGAACTCCTCCATGTGGAAGTCGTCCTCTGAGGTTGAATCTAATCATTATGTGTATACAAAATATGAATATGTATTCATCTATAAACAACAGTAACAACAGTCCAATAGACGTATCTAAATGTATGTATAACTCTATACATTTCATTAGACAGATATTGAAGGTTAATTAAAATTATGTGTGTTGTGTCTAATTGTGTTTATTCAATTGCAATATTAGCTTTTATTATTAGCTATGAGTCATATCTATTTTTCTTGATTCACCCTATATTATATGTTTATTAATAGTTTTAAAAACTTTTATGAGAATACTCCTATTTTATATTTTTATCGGTACAGTATTTATTAAAAACTGTTGGAGCAAAAAACTTGCGAACTTGACAAAAACTGTCAGTTCTATTTACTTATTGCATTATTGAATCCTTATATTTAACATTTGGGGATATATTATAACTCATATATAATTTTACATTTACTCAGTAGATTAACCCTTGAATTATTTACTTACTTGCATGCCCGGATACATATGTACAGGGAGTTAGAAAGTATATGCAAGTTATGCGACTGCATATTAAAGTTCACACATAATGTGGAACGTACTTTCGTGTTATGTGAGAGTTCATGTGAACCTCGAACACCAGAGAGGAATATATATACATATATATACACATATATACACATGTATACACACACACACACACACATATATATATTCTTCTATAATTCTTCTTCTTTAATTCTCTTCTTCTATAATTCTATCCCCGATGCTTATGTAGAGGGAGTTAGGAAGTATGTGCAAGTCATGTGACTGCAAATTAAAGTTCACACATATGTGGAACGTTCTTTCGTGTTATGTGAGAATTCATGTGAACCTCGAACACCAGAGAATAATATATCCTTCTATTGACCGATTTCTGAAAAAAAAGAAAAAAACGGAAAATCTACATACTTGAAGAACTTGAGATGCATTTTTCTAAATTTCCTCTTCGGATTTTCACTTTTATGTCCATTTATTTTTACAACAGTGTGTCATATAATAACGGTGGCAGAAGCGTTATATTGCAACTTCAACCATGTTTTCCTGCGAGATTTCTTAATTCGCCCTATTTCGCACACAAACACTTTTTCACTTTGTCTCTCTTTTTCACGTCGTAGCCGGGCAGGTACGAAAAATACAATGATAGTAAGAGCGTGTTGGGAATGTGTGGTAACAGAGATAAGGGTTTTTTTGTATTTAAAGTACGTACCGGGTGAGTTTGAAAAGTGCAAACTACAAGTAGTTAAATTTATAATTTGAGACGAAATTGCGAAATATGATAGACATATCTCAGCGGTGCTGCTTTATAAGTTGCTTGAAGTGGAAGAAAACGTGTAAAGAGAAAGTATTATTTTCCCCCATTAGAAGTGATTGTGTAAATAAAACGATTGATATAACAATTGAGTTTAAAAGTGCATCTGAACTTTGTATAAACTATTAATTGTTTTTTCATAATGGAAGACAGAAATACATGTAAAAATGTTACTATGGGAGAAGATGAACTGCACACATTAGTCAAGTCTCTAGTTACAACTCTCTGTACATCAGAAGACTTTATTAGCAAAATAGCGAAAACAATCACTGATAGCATCTCTAAAAATTTCATAATAAAATGGAAGAACAAGGTAGAATGATAAATGTACTAGCAAACCAACAAGAAAAGCAAGATGAAATTAATAGAAGCTGTAATATCTTATTTTTCGGCTTATGCGAAAAAGAAGATAAAAACTGTAAAATATCGATGATGAACATTGTGCTAGCTCACTCCTTACTAGATAGTCTTATATTAGGAACAGAAACAACTATGTAGCACAAAACACCTTTTATTCAATAATCTCACTGAACTAATTAAACAATAACAATAGTAACAATAATAACAATAATATTTAACAATACAATTTAACGATCCGCTTCAAACGGATATCGGCTGATAACTAGCTAACTAGCCGCTGATTCACATCGTAGCATGTTGTCTTATGTAAGCGTTCTCCACAATCCCTCCATCTTTTTCAGCTTAAGGAGTGGCAGTCTTCTGGAAGCTGAAAGGCCCTCTTGTTCCTCTTGCCCTGGCTTCTTTTGGTCCGCGGCCAATGGTGGTGGTGGTGTTTCATGGGGATTCTGGGTGACTGGTTTCTCTGAAACTATATCTAATGTAGTGTTGGTCGAACACGTATTTTGATTGCTAGGTAGCTCTGGAATCTTCTTTACGTGGGTTATATGTCTTTTAAAAACTTGGCCATCTTCTCTTGAAACTGTAACTTCATTTCCTACCTTTTGGGTAACTGTATATTCGTCAGTGTTGAATCGGGTAGTTAGTTTGTGTGGAATATTCATGTTACGTATCAAAACTTTATCTCCTTGTTTTACGTTTGAGTCCTTTGCATTTCGGATCTTATCTTCCTTTTCTTTTCCTTTTTGCTTATTCATTATGTCATTGTCCCTTGCTTCTTCATCGCTCGGTTCGTAAATGAGATCGCCTATTGAAGGTATTTTGTCACGAATGTTTCTATTTAGCAATAGTTGTGATGGGGATTTTCCCGTCGTCCCGTGTGGTGTGGCATTATACATCATAGTGAATTTTTGTAATTCAGATCGGTAGTTTAATTTATTTGCATGACAGATTTGCAGTCTCTTTAAAATGGATCTGTTCATGTTTTCCACTTCTCCATTTGCCTGAGGCCAGTAGGGTGGAGTCTGTACTAACTCAATATTGTTTTGAGAGCAGAATTCTTTAAATTCTCTACTTGCAAATTGAGGACCGTTGTCAGCTCTAATTGACTTAGGAAGTCCCAGACGTGCAAATACCTCCATTAGCTGGTCTATGATTACGGCGGAGGTGGTTGATTTAAGAAATTTTGATTCTTGATATCTGGAGTAGTAATCTATAATAACTAACAGTTGTTCTTGGTTAGGTAATGGTCCCATTAAGTCTATTGCTATGCACTGCCAAGGCCCATCTGGGAATCGATGTCTCTTCATAGGGGGAGGTTTATCTGGCAGAGTAACTAACAAGCAGTCTCGGCATGACTTTACGAATTTTTCCACATGTCTATCAATTAATGGCCACCATACTTTGGCTCTTATTCTTCTTTTCATTACTGTTTCACCTGGATGGCCTTCATGGGATAACTTTAGTACGTCGCTCCGCAGCGTCTCTGGGATGACAAGCTTAGTTCCTCTGAGCAAAACTGGTCCCATGGTTGTCAACTCTTCCCTGAATGGGAAGAAGATGTTTCTGTCCGATGAATTCCATGAATTTTCGTTTATTTTAGAAACGGCTTCTCTTATTTGCTGGTCTTGTTGGCTGTCAGAAATTATTTGAGAAATATTAATAGCTTTGGGGGAACTTTTTTCAATGATTGTGAATACGTGATGTTCACTTTCTCTATCAAAAGATGGTTCTTCGTTGATCTTGCATAGTCTTGACATAGAGTCTGCAATATTTAATTTCCCTGGTTGGTATATAATTTTAAATTTAAATGCTTGAAGGCGCAAGACCCATCTCTCAATTCGGGCTGGCGGTTTAGAAGTTGGTCTGAATATAGCTTCTAATGGCTTGTGGTCTGTTACTAATTCAAATTCTAATCCATAGAGATAATAGTAGAAGCGTTCTACTGCCCAAACCAAATCAAGACTCTCTTTTTCGGTTTGCGAATATCGACGTTCGACCGTCGAAAGGCTTTTACTGGCAAACGATATAATTTGGGGAATTTCTCTATCGAATTGTAATAACACAGCCCCTAATGCTACTGGGCTTGCATCGGCTATAACACGGGTTCTTCTTTGCGTATCAAAGTACGACAACTTTGTGATGGTTGCTAGTGATTTCTTAAGTTTGTCAAATTGTTGTTGGTGTATGTTTTTCCATATAAAAAGCTCGTCCTTTTTTGTCAACTGTCTCAGTGGCTCAGTTAGGGTTCCTAAATCGGGAATAAATTTTCCGATATAGGTTACAAGACCAAGAAAACTTCGCATTTCTTCTTTAGTGGTTGGTGCTCGGAATTCTAAAATTGTTTTAACTTTTCTCTCATCTGCTTCAATGCCGGTTTTCGATAGTTTGTGTCCTAAGAAATATACTTCTTGAACTTTGCGAATACATTTCATTTCGTTAAGCAGAACATTGTTTCTTTTAAATATTTCTAGAACTTTGTTTAAGCACATGTCATGCTCTTCTTCGGTGCTTCCATAGACAATTATATCGTCTAGGTAGTTTAAGCAATTTTTGCATGGCGATAACATTTCTTCAAAAACTCTTTGAAATATTTCGGGAGCCGAATTAACGCCGAACATTAATCGTTTATATCGAAACATTCCCTTATGTGTTATGAAGGTGGTTATAGGGCGACTATCCTCATGTAGTTCTAGTTGATGGTAGGCGTTAACAAGATCTAACCGAGAAAAATAATTTGCATTACGAAGTTTAGTCATAAAGGAATCGAATGTTGGAAGAGGATAGTTTTCTCTTAAAATCGCTTCGTTTGCTCGACGCATGTCAATGCAAATTCTAATATCATCGTTCGGTTTAAAAATTATAACAATGGGTGAAATCCATGCACTGGGTTCGGTTACTTTCTCGATTATGTCTAAATTTAATGCTTCTTGTAATTTCCTTTCCACGAGTGCTTCCACTGAAATTGGAACTCTTCTAGCCGGCTGTCTAATAGGTTTTACTTGAGGATCGATAGTTAATTTAATAATAATATTCCTTATTTTAGGAAATGTGGTTTTTTCTTCAATATTATTTATGTGAAGGCCCAGTTTTAGAATCCCCAAACGTTTTGCAGTATCTTTTCCCAGAATTGAAACTTCACCTTGGTCCACACCGTAAAATGATATTATTTCTGGTTGTCCCGGTAGGTTGATGGTTGTTTGGAACTTATTTCTCACCTTCAGAGCTTGTCCAGAGGCGTAGCCTTTAAGAGCATGTAAAATATCTTTATCAATATTCCATATAGTGGCCTTATGGTCGACTAGTATTTTCCAATCTTCACCTCTTACGATATTTGCCTTTGAGCCTGAGTCTATAAGTAGAGTTATGGATACACCTCCAACTTGGCAAGTAATTAGGTCGTCGTCTTTATCTAGCTGCTGCTGATCGGAAATTTTAAAGCATTCAAAATTTTTCATCTCCTCCATTGCTTCTAGTTCTTCTGTTTCCGTGTCTTTGTTTCCTACAAAATTAATTCTGGCCCCCCGGTCGCATTCTTTTACTAGCATTTTCATATCTTGTATTATTAGTGGAAAAAGGACGTTTTCCTTTTGATGTTTTGCACATAAATGAATAATGACCTTGGAATCCACAATTATGACATTTTGCCTGTCTGGCTGGACAATCTTTTGAGTCAGAAGTATGTCGAAATTTTTCACACCTTGTGCATTGATTATGATTTCGATTTTGGGTATTTCGATTTCGAAACTGGACATTATTTACTCCTAAGGATGTACTTGGTCCGGCAATGGTCTGATCCATCGCTTTCGATTGGCTTCCAATTTGTTCATGTATTTGGCACAATTCTATAACATCTTGTAGAGACCGTTCTTTTTCTAAGAGCTTTTTCATAGTTCTAAGGGTGCCCAACTATCAATTAATTTGTCTTTTATGTGAATTTCTCTTGCTTCTAGGGCTGAGTTGCCAAACGAACATTTGGTGGCTTGACTTCTAACTTTTAAAAGAAACTTATTAAACGTTTCCTTCTCTTCTGGTTTGATGTTTCTAAAAACGTGGCGTTCAAATGTGGAGTTCTGTCTTGGAGAGAAGTATTCGGTCAATTTGTCAACTAGAGTTTGAAAAATATCATTATTATTCTCCAAGTTGTAGCTTTCAATTGCCCCCGGCAGATTGTAAGCAACCTCCTGTAACTGAGTTCCCCCTAAGTGTAGCAATTTATTTCTTTTCTTTGTTACATCCGTAATATCTTCAGAAACTAGATATAATTCCAGCGAACGCAATCATTTTTCCCATTCTCCTCTTATTAGGGATTTGTCAATGTGATCACATAAAAACGGTTTTATACCGGTGTCCGACATCTCGACTCTGTAAAAGAAATATCTGTGGTCTATTTCTTTATTTACTTATTTTATTTCTATGTTTTTTTTTTAGAAGACACCTAATTCGCTAGAATCTTTTTTTCGGTATTGTTTGTTTGAAACGATTTACATAACTTTTATTATCTTATAACGTGATATTTCTTTAGGAATTTTTAATTGTTGATAGTAAATGAAATCAAAACATTAATGTGTGAATCATAAGTTTGCTTTGAGATTATAAAACACAAGATATCGATTATTCAGTCTTGATCATATTGTTAAAATACAATTTTGGATATTATACTTTCACTGAATTTAAATGAATTAACTGAATCACATCAATTATTGACAACTGAATTTAAAATTACATTCCAAATTAACTAACTACCTATAGAATTATTAGATTATAGGATTACAAATGGTACTTTCACATACCTTCTGAATTGCTTAGGGTTTTTGTTCTTATTAATTACGTGTATGGCTCACAGCCTCTCAGCGGCCCTATGCCGTTTTAGTATGACTCAAACTCTTTCTTCACTATATGGTTCCCAACAGCTTTTTGGTTTTCCTATTACTATATGTGGCTCACAGCCTTCCCTGCGGTTTTAAAACCGTTCTTTATTATTTCTACTCCAAGGTTTTCTGCACTGCCCTAAAATAGGGTAACAGTGTTATAGTACCCATATACTTAATTCTTAAATATGATAATATAGCATTCTTTAGATAATTAGATTTTGCTTAACTTACCGTGGTTTATGGAAACAAAATAAATCCTCGTCGCCAGTTTGTGCTAGCTCACTCCTTACTATATAGTCTTATATTAGGAACAGAAACAACTATGTAGCACAAAACACCTTTTATTCAATAATCTCACTGAACTAATTAAACAATAACAATAGTAACAATAATAACAATAATATTTAACAATACAATTTAACGATCCGCTTCAAACGGATATCGGCTGATAACTAGCTAACTAGCCGCTGATTCACATCGTAGCATGTTGTCTTATGTAAGCGTTCTCCACAAACATATTTTCAGATATAATGCATTTGAATATAACTGAATATAATATTGAGTCATGCTTCAGAGTAGGGAGAAAAGTGGACAATAAGACCAGGCCAGTATTAGTAAAATTCTCAACAATTTATTATAAGGAACTTGTTTATAATAATAAAAAGTTATAAACAATTAAAACTTGTGGCTAGAGAAGATTTGACATCCAGTAAATTGATTCTCAAAGAGGCGTTAAAAAAGTGGCCAAAAATGGAAGAGTATGGACAAGTCATGGTAATATTATTGTGAAGTTTAATAATTCCAATCAGACTGTGAAAGTTGTTACACTAGATGATATTAATGCGTTGTAGCCATATTTATTCGTTTAAAGTATTTTATATCATATTTTATATGTTTAGTTGGTTTGGTTGCGTGCAATTGGTACACACCTTGGTATGTGTATACATTCTTTTCTTTTCCTTTTTCTGCTGATGAAGATAGAAATACTTTTCTTTTTTGTAGATTGAAAATACTTTGTAAATAAGATTAAAATAATAAATAATATTTGAAAATATTGTGAATTTGGAAATGCGTTTTTTGAAGATTGGATGCACCAATGCGAGATCGTTATTACCCTCTATGCATGACGTTAAGCAAATCGTATTTCAAAATGATTTTGATTTATTATTTTTATTTATTTAATATGTGAATCATGGTTAAAGGATTCTGTTAATGATTTAGTTTTAAATATTAATAACTATAATTTGTTTAGGGCGGACCGAAACTGTAATGGTAAGGGAGTTTGTATTTATGTTAAAAGTAAAATACGAACCCAAATTATTATCAGTAAGCAACATTACACATGGGAGCAACTGTGGATTAAGGTAATTGTAAATAAGAGATCATTTGCAATAGGTATTGTTTATAAACCTCACGAACAAAACACAGGTAGTTTTTTGGATGAATTTGAGGATAGTCTTGTTTCTATTTATCCTACTGTGGACACAGTCATTTGCATGGGTGATTTTAATTTGAATTTATTAGACTACGAATGTGGTAATGTAAAACAAATTAACAGTTTACTAGAATCGCTTAATTTATGTCAATTAATTAATGAGCCTACCAGAATTACTGCAACGTCTAAAACTCTTTTGGATTACGTAGTGGTTTCTGAGGGGTGTGAAAGTGATGCAGCTGTTGTGCAGAATGTAATTTCGGATCATTCAATGGTTCTTTGTAGATTTAGAGCAGAAAATAAATTATATGATACACCAAAATTTATTACTTATAGAAATTTTAAAAATTTTGATGAAGAACATTTTCAATTTGATCTTTTTAATACAGCCTTCTTTAGAATCTTTGATCAAGAAACATTAGACAGCAAATTATCATACTTAGTTAATTGTTTGAATGCTCTATTTGACAGACATATCCCTATTCGCACCGCGAGAGTTACGAAACCAAAAGCGCCTTGGTTGACTTTCCCCATTAAAATGATGATGGTTGAAAGAGACAAAGCAATGCTTAAATATAAGCGAACTAAATCTGAACGTGATCTGCAATAATACAAAAATCGGCGTAATTTTACTTTTCAATCCATTAAAAGAGAGAAAAGAGCCTATTTTTTACATCAATTTAATAATAATTCACCTAAGGAAGTATGGCGCAATCTCAAGTCTAATAATTTTGTATCGGAAAAGAAATTTGATATACCAAATAACTTGAATGATCCGAACAAAGTGAATAATTATTTTGTTAATTCAATTCCTCAAACTGAACCGTCGGAATATATTAAATCTTTTTAGAAAAATAATAAACTCATTGATGCAGACTTCACTTTCCATGAAGTTAATGACTTATTTGTTTAGAACACAATTTGTAATATTAGAACTAATACTGTAGGATGTGATGGGTTGAATGTAAATTTAATTAAACTTTGTTGTCCCCATATAGTCCCTTATATTACTCATATTATTAATTTTTGTATAACCAGCTGTGATGTTCCTACTGCTTGGAAGAAAGCAATTATTAAAGTTTTACCTAAAAAACCAAACCCCACAGAGTTAAAGGAATTACGACCGATAAGTATTTTATCCACGCTATCGAAAATTCTAGAAAAAGCTCTTGAGCATCAAATTAAAATATATTTAAATACTCATTCGTTGCTACCTTCAGTTCAGTCAGTTTTCGTAAAGATTTCAGTTCTGCTGCTGTTCTACTTCATATCACTGATGACATTATAAACGCTACAGATCAAGGCCAATGCACAGTGCTAGTTATGTTGGATTTTAGTCGAGCTTTTGATACTATACACCATGATTTGATGATCTATATGTTAAAATATATAGGTTTTTCTATAAGCTCATGTTTGTTGTTAGAAAATTATATTAAATTTAGATGGCAACAGGTTAATATTGACGGGGTTCGATCAGATTATTTTTCATTAAAATCGGGTGTTCCACAAGGATCTATACTTGGACCGTTATTGTTTAAAATTTATACTTCTCTTATAACTAAAATACGTAATTGCAATGTGCACTTATACGCTGATGATACTCAGTTATATTATAGTTTTCAACCGCAGGAAGTGCAACAAACTTGTGTTATCATTAATGATAATTTAAAAACATTTATTGATTGCGCAACTGAACATTGTCTACTTATCAATTCTACTAAATCTAAAGTAATGGTTTTCGGTAGTAAATATCACCGTAAAAAATTGTCGAATTCAATTAATATTGTCATTAATAATGAATTACTTGACTTAGTAAATGAAGCAAGGAATTTAGGTGTTATACTTGATCTGATTTGAGGTTTGAGAAGCATGTAAATAAGTTACTACAACGAGCGTATTGTAATATTAAAATAATATATGGAAACCGTCATTTGTTCCCAATTCATGTAAAAAACTACTTTGTGAAACCCTAGTATTATCTCTATTTAACTATGCTGATGCATTATATGGACCTAATTTGACCCTTATTTACAAAAATAAAATACAAAAAGTTCAAAATGCTTGTTTACGTATGATATTTGACATGAGAAGACGACAGTGGGTATCGCATAAACTGAAAGAAATACAATGGTTGAATATGGAGAACAGAAGGAAATATCATTTCCTCACCCTTTGCCATAAGATAATCGTAAGCAAGAAACCTTCTTACCTACATCGCAAAGTAACTTACCTAAGAAATAGGGGATTACTAACTGTTTCTTCATTTACCACAGAACTATTTAGACGCTCTTTTAGTTATCAAATTTGTCACTTATACAACATGGTTTCGCCAGAGTTTAAAAAATCAGGTATTTATAGTTTTAAAACAAATGTCAGATCATACATTTTGAACAATCAGAATTAACAAGTTATGTTTTTCAATTATTCTGTTATCATTAAGTTTCTCACTTTGAATAATTATTATCATGTATTATATGATAAGCATTTGTGGGCCTTCTTCAATGGATGCGTTGTGATTTACTGTACTCGATCATATGTTATTTACACTGCATTTATTTAACTCGATTTAATTAATTTGCATAGATTTCTTGTTAGGGTTAAGTGGAAGAGTATCTTTGTACGTTGTACGACGTAATCAAAGATAAACTTCGCCCATTATTGTATTTTTTTTTTAAATTGTAAAATTATTCGAAATAATAAAAGACTGGAATTTATTACTTTATTTTCCTAAAATGCTTGAACTGTTTTTGTAACATAACTGTTGTGCAGTGGCATCTCGTGATTTTTTAACAGGGGACACAGATGCAAAAAATATTATAAAATTTTACCTTAATTGATGATAGTAACATTTGCAGGTCTGATTTGCTATTACAGTAGGTATACAGGGTGTCCTGTAAAGTATGTTACAAAGTTTGAGTAGTGATAGTACATAAAATTATCATGTCATCAATTATGGACCTTAAAATGTGCAACTACAAAAGTAGTTTTTATGACGTAACTCTTTATTGGAAAAAGAAAACAATTAAATTTTCAGAAGCTAGTCAGCTTTAGAAAGCCAATAAATAATGTGGATATAAATATAATCGAGAAAGTAGAAGGGTTTTTTAACACTTTAACCAAAGTTCATATAGGTATACCTAATTATCTACTGCCAATATATAAATCTACAATCCAGCGCAGGCCCTTCATCTGTGTAGAATAAGTTAAAGTTTAAGCCGCTGCACATATTCTAGATGGTAGGCGAATTAATTCTCTTGGTTTCAATCATTCATAAATGGAATGTGGACAGCATGAATGGAGTGGTTCACTCCCCATTCCGCCCCCCGCTCTTCTATCCAAATTGACAGTTTGATACACGGTGTCCAGTTTAAGTGTTATAGGGTGCGCCCGATAAGTTTAACATAAACTTAATTAGATATTTTATTGAATAGTGATAATGGTGGTAATTAGATATTTTATTAAATAGTGATAATGGTTTCACATGGATTTCCCTGTATTGTTGGTTGTGCAGAATTATGTTTAATATTTTATTTGTCATAACATCAGAATGGTAAAATAATTAAATTTGTAAAAATAAAAATAATATAATATTAAGTACATCAATAATTGTAACAAAATTACCAAAATTTATTAAAAGATGAAGTAGATATAAATGTTTCTCGAAATAGTCATACGACACTTTTTTAGAATACTTACTGTAAGCACTGAGAAGTCATTTAACACTTTGACAATGGCTCCAAAAAATCTTTCAAAATATATGTGTAATATCTAGAAAATATAATTTAAATAATTTCTGGGTTTACAATGCTCATATGATACAGTATGTTAAAATAATTTTCAGATAAAAAGGTATGAACACAGACATGCCTTAATTTCCCATATGAATAATCTGTATTCTTATTTACAAGTCAGAATTTATTAGACCCTTACATTTTCTAATATAGAAATAAAATCTCAGTTGTGTAAAAAATCCTAATTAACAATTTTACACATCTTTTGGGGATATGTTTCAAGAAATGTATTTGTCAGAGGAGCAAGAATATAATCATTTATTTAAGGTTGCCGTATGTTTCGCAGTAAAATGATCAAATATTTTTTCTTTTTAGGTATAGAAATCTTAAAATAAAACGCATATAATAAAAGTAATATCAAAAATAATATTTATAAATGATACTGCAGGAAACAACTATCCCGCGAACTAATGCCCCGACTGGCATTGAATTACACCTACAGTATCTGTGTGAACAGCTAATAACCCTTGTCGACCACCCCACCAGACATAGACCGGTTTCGGGCTTGTTAGCCCTCATCAGTGTGCCATAGGTGAGATGACCGACAATTGAACTGGCTGTTCTTTCATATGTAGGTTCACATATAAATTAAGACTACTTATATTTCAAAAATAATATTATTAATGTTTTGTTGATCCACTTTTACTATTTAAATTCTCAAATAAAATAATAACTTTTAAAAAGTGATTGTGAGACATTATTTTGCTAGACTAACCTCACATTTTAAGAATTATTTTCACATACTTATAAACAGTAAACCATCTTATATGCAGAACTATGTAACTTTATATAATAACGATATTTACATTAACAATATTAAATTTAAAAAAATACGTATTTTCAAAGATTTCTGTACCTAAAAATTTCCGCTTCCTATCGTTATATGTTCGTTTTACTTCGGTACCTTTGAATATTCGCAGGTGGCATGAGATAACATCCTGTTATTTACTAAACTCAATATTATTCCGTTCATAAATGTCTAAAATTATTTATATTTGTAGAAAACACTATATCAGAAATACGGCACCCATCAATAGAAAATGTTGTTATTTATTTATATATAGTGGTAAGAAAAAACTGATGTTTTCATCTCCGTTACTATTCGAGTCACGAAAAACTCTGGAAGAAGAAAACTTATGATTTAATTATGATTATTTAACTGACAAAAACAATTCAGTGTCAATCAGGGTTATTGAAGCCTTTAAAATAATGTGAGAACATGGATTTGCGTAAACTGCGAAAATTCAAATATTAATTAATCAATATTATTATTACGGACACTAAACAAAAAACAAGCAAAATTTAGATATTGTATTGTACCCTCAGAATACATATTTTTTAGTTGTGTAAGTACTTACTTACCTTATCAATAACGGAAAAAATTGGAGTGTTAGTATTGAGATAAATTTTCGCATATATATTTGTACAATTTTGAAGAACTTAATTTGAATTTACATTAGGGAGGTAGCTAATGCTAACATGATTTTAAGATAAAAAATATGTACAATCGTTTGCAATAATAATGACACTCTTTAAAATAAATTTTACAATTTCTTTTCAACTGCTAACGTATTTGTAATGAAATCTACTCTCAACTTTTAACATTAGTTCTTAATTGTTTCACTCCAATAGGATTTAATGAAATATATATTGAAAACTTTCAGCAGTTCAAAAACTGTTTTAAGGGGGTGTAATTATTATTTCAAAAGCATGTACATAAAATTGTATCAAAATATCCCAGGTAAGTATTGTGCCTTACAAAAAATGTACCTATGTTTAATTAATTTCTCGATAAAAAATGTTATTGTCCATATATCTTCCTAACTATTTATTATCATTTATGAACAAAAGAAATTAAATGGAAAAGTCTAACATCATAAAGAAAAAAGAATGAATTTTTGCACATAATGAAATTTCTATTAAGAATTCATTTTCAAATAATATTGTACTGATAGGAATACAGTTTTTATTTTTTGAAAATAGGTAATTGAATATATATTGATTTCCTCTTTTTGCAGTAGTTTCAGAACGCGCTGTACTTATACCGAGAAATTAAATCGAAAGTTATTATGAAGGTCTCAACATATTATATGCATGTCATTCAAACTATTCGACAATACGAAAAATAAATAAAACACAAAAAAACTCAGAGAAGAGGGAAGCTAATCGAAACACTTGAAAACCTCACAGATGGAATAACAAATATTAGGTACCTATCAATTCAAATTGGATGCGGGTCCTAAACTGATTAATATTTAAAAGAATATTAGAATCATATTTTCTGACAAACCATGTATTATAAGCTTAATTTAGTACATGAACGAACAATCCATTCACATAGTAATTTCTGGTTATGTGGAAATCTGTAATAATATTTAATGCCTGTAAATGTCCGATAGGTTTTTAAGTATTGTGTGTTAAAAAATCAACTCATACGTAACCTACATATTATACTATTTATACTGCGCTTTCTCAATTCTCAACTCTTATTAAAGTTGGACTATTCGGCTGTATCTAGAAAACGCATAATTCGGCACGTGAATTTCCAGACCAGAACAAGCTCCGCCTTCAAATCCTCCTCTCACTCTTGAAGCCGTACTTTCTTACTCTAACTTACTACACCCGTTTCTCGTCCAACGTGCTTTTACACACATCGATTTTGTGGTCCTTTCAGAGGACAGTAAAATAATGTACGAGAGTAGATAACTAGGTATATATGAACTTTGCTTTAACTATATATTTTCTGATAAAAAAATCTACAAAGGTACAGCAATTTTCACAAGTTTTTTGAAAGGCTATTTTGAATTTATAATTTTTTTGTGTCTTGCCTTTTTAGGTTAGTATTCAAATAAGTTTACAAAATGCTGAGAGATGAGTGTTCCAGTACTGCACTGGTATTCCTATAATTGTGACGACCGAAGTGCGCGATTATCCGCAATTATGGAGACATTTCAAAATTGTGGCGTCGACACAGGTCGCCACAATTTTGTCGTTCCGTTTTTCGGCCGAAAGTTAAGTTTTGCCCTTGAACCTTGGTAGGCCGTCTCTTTGACCCTTCCTCGGCAGGATATTAACTTTTTTGCGCGGAAAAAACGGTACGAATACGTGAAAATTGGTCGTTCGGCGCGATCTTCGCAATTGAGTTTAATGTAGCACTCCTTATTCGTATAATTGTTGCGTCTGGGAGATGGGATTAGTCGGAAGCGACAAAAAATGTAAGTTTACGTTAGGTAAGGCGAGGGGGCCACTGTAAAACCTTCGATACGTTCAGCTCTTTTCCGTGGACGTTCACATAATGTCTCGCGGGGTTGGCGTATTCTCTTTGACAAAACCAGCAAGCGTGCTTTTTATTCCTCAGTCTTTTTCCCTCGATTATCCTCGCCGGCACGATCTTTATACGTGAACAGAGACTTCCATATTCGAATTCGTCGTCGTCGTCGGAAACGTAATCGATACTGCTCATATAACGGTCATCACTATCCAAATTCGAATCGATACTTCCTCCGCTATGTTCAATTTCGTTATTTTGACTTTTCACTTCGCCTAATTGGTCACTGATACTTTTTCGTTGAACAGGATTATTATTGTGAAAGCCGTCCGTCCCCACGTCGTTCGGTGGAAAATTAAAGTTTTTTCCTTTCTTTTGACACCATCCTCTTCACTTGCGTAGGTGGAAAAACGTAGAAAAAAATCGCGGAAATTTCACTGGTATTTTCCGTATTATTTCTGGCACTATCGAACAACAGTAACTGGCTGTTTTACCCCTTCGCGACGCGGCGGGTAAAACACTCGACAAAGACAAGAGTATCTCGCGAAAGCGCGACCGCATTTATAGACAGAGGCTGCGCCGTAGGCGACGCTCTCGATTGTTCGATTTTTAGAATTTTCTAAACTAAGAGATTTTTGAAAAATGAATTGTATGGCTGGAAAACACTTTTAAAGAACGTAAAAATGATATGCGATTTGTGGATATTAATTGCTTCATTTGAAGAAAATTAAATTCTTCCAGAAATTCGATGACGAAATTGTTAATAGAAATGTTATTTTGTAAAGGCAATCACCTGATCAGTCAAGTTTTGAAATATGTTAAGCAGCGAGGTGTGATCTGTCCCAAAAATTTCCATGAAAACCTATTATTCTTCGAAAAACGAGTTATTGCGTAGTATTTCTGTGATGAGAAAAATAGCGATTATTTGTAGTAAATTGAAAATATTTGTTAAAAAGTAATTATGTAGACAAACAGCTATTGTTTCGGACTTTCTAGAAGCGCCGTTTACGCATAGCTAAAGGTTATTAATTTCGAAAAATTTTAAAAAATATAGAAGTTCTACAATGTTCCATTACTCCTATGTAATCCAAAAAGTTAGAATTTCCTAATTGGACGTATACGAATCGATCATTCTCGTTATGTTTGAGATACTATCGTATCGTTAGATAGAGAATATAATTTAGAATAATCTGTACCTAATTTGATTAATTATTCCGGAAAATTGAGTGAATTAGAGCAATTTCGAAGTTTTAGGCGGAACAGCGGGTTTCCTCTACGGACCAATCCTACGTGTTTGTTATCTGTAAGTTCTGTTTATACGGGGGTTAGACGTGCCCCGTAAGCTCATCAAACTTAAGAAAAAATGGATCCGAAAATAGGGAATTAGAAACAAATAAATCGACGGAAATCAAAAAATCGAAGACGGTCGAAACTATTTATAAATTCGCAGGAGAAACGTAAAAAAATCCGATAAATTTATGAGAATTATTTAGACGAAATATAGCAAAAAATTCGAAATTTAACAAAAGACGCTGTCTAAATAAACAAAAATTCGTCGAAAATTAGTTTCAGGGCGGAGACGGGGATCCCCTGTCACCCCCTCACCCCCGTCATAAAATTTAACAAAAAAAAGACATCGAAAACCGTCGAAACTATTAAAAAATTCGGAGGAGAAATGTGACAAAATAGAGGAAAAAATTCAAGGAAATTTAACGAAAGAAACAGTCGAAACACGCAAAAATGGAGACAAGGCAAGTCGAAAAGTCGTTTTAGCTCACCCGGGGGACCCCCGCCCAGACGGGCGCCGCGAGCTTGTAAAATTTAAGAAAAAATGGAAGCATCGAAAACCCCTCGGAATTAAAAAAAAATCGAAAGGAAAGCGTAAAAATTCGAGAAATCTTAATTGAAGAGGCAGATTCTGTATCGTCAGTATATATAGGGTTAACTATAACTAAGTACAACAAATATTTTAAGAGGGAATAGAAGAAAATAAAAATTAATGGAATCGTCCTTCAAAAAATGTTCCAACTTAATTATAAAGCAAACCAAAATTATGTTTTCAAATTATATTATACCCCATTTTATCACCGACACTGACGGCAAGTCAGAAAGCGTGCAAGTGTGGCATTTAAAGATTTAGGCAACCATTTGTATTGTCATAATGATTAAAACGTTGTTTACAATGGTGTTTCCGTTTGTGATTTTTTCGTTTCACTTGTTTTTAGTGCCTATTTTTTTAATTCTGAACGTGTACTCTAGAAATCAGTAGTAGTAGATTTCATCCGCGACAGGTGCGCTGACATCTAATGCACGCTACGCTACTACGCAGGCGCTTTCCCGTATCTCGGAAACAGGGCATCGGAGACGTGCGCAGTAAGCTGCGGTACTCCCGCTTCCATGGGACGGGTGGTGGAGTAGGAGTTTTGGAGGTAGGATTTTATTAGGTTGGTAAAGGATATGAGATAGTGGTTTGTGAGCATTTTCATCAATAGGTCTTCATGCCAAACCGTATCGAAGGCCTTTGAGACATCCAAGAAGACAGCTCCAGTGAACTATCTCCTGTTGAAGGCTACCGTGATGTGCTCTGTTAGTCGGAGGATCTGGAGTTCGGTGGGGTGACCAGGACAGTAGGCGAACTGCTCGTCGGGAATGACTCGCAGTTCCTCGGAGTGGGTTTTGAAACGGGAAAGGATGGTTTTTTCTACCATTTTGCTCATAGCTGAGAATAGGCTAATGGGCCGGTAGTTGGAGGGGATGGTATGATCTTTATTAGGTTTAGGAATAAGGATAACGTTCGCTGTTTTCCAGCGAACGGGGAAATGTCTAAGTCTAAGAATAGTGTTGGTTTTGTTAAAAAAGGCCGCGACGCTATAAAATCAGGTCCAGGCGCTTTTCTGTTACGTAGGTGTCTGATTATGTCTCTGAGTTCGTCAGGGGTTGCAAGTTGTATTATGTCACTGTCAGGCTCTCTGTCGATTCGTCTGGCGGCACGCCTGACCGCCTGCTCGAACTCCTCGTCCTCGTCAGGCAGCTGAGGTAGTCTACACTGCAGTTCGAGGCTGTCGGCAAAAGCTTCGGCCTTTTCCTGGTCCGTGTAGACCATCCCCTTGCTACCATGGATTGGAGGAATTCTGAGGCAGCGGACAAGCGTAGTACCTTCTACACTTTCCAGAGGTTGTTGTCTTGTGGATCGAGCGAATCCAAGTGCCTAGCCCATATTTCCTGGACCAGCTCGCTCAGAGCCGCCTTCACCCGTCTGGGGCTAGAAAAACATTCGAAGTAACGTCGGATAGCGTTTGTCGTCCTCTATCCGACGGTGTCGTCCTCGCGTATACGGGGTGTTTCCTTCTAGCCGCGACGACACCCAACTTTCGTTTTTTCTTTTGAGCCCCATGCGGTTCTCATTGAATCTTGGTACGCCTCAAAATTCCCTACACGACAGTACCAAGAACGCGACAATCGGCCGCCACGTTACGAAGTTGTCACAATTGCGGAAAACCCTTCGGTCGCCACAATTGCGACGTGTCAAGTATACGTGTTTACACAAGAGTTTCAAAAAAGTAGAAAGTGAGTAATTCGCAGGTTTTTCAATATAAAATTCATATTGTCTATTTTTAAACAACCAACATACAAATTGCAATATTGCAAATATCTCAAAACATACATACTTCAAACTCCAGTACTGACCACGACAACGGCATGAACCATACCGACCACCCGACCATGCCCGATGCCGCGATATATTCGTGGTCAAAGCTTGCTTTTACCGGCTTATTTTTTATTAGTTCTCCTGCTCGTGACTATCGTTGTCTAGACAACGAATTCTGCGAGAATCTTGCTGCCAAAATTAATTCCAACTTTTTTACTATGGAATAAAACCTATGTGTACCTACTTCCTAATCACTCACAAGGAATTGTGAATTATATCACTATTTAATACTTAAAAATGTGGTAAACTGTACTTTAAGTTAAAGTACATAAAACTCAATAATATATGGTAATTACCAGTAGTCTTTTTTATTTTTTAAATTAAACAGAAAACAATAAGTTATCAATTTCATGTAGAGGTACGCGCGGCCCAGTCTTTAGGACAAGCCGCCACTTCTGGTGTACCATATACAAGATTTATCGGAATAATTAAACTAATTATAATTTATTTTGACTGGTAATACGTCACGTACAATTTTATGAAAACTAGGTTGAAAAAATTTTAAAAATATGATTGCAGCTTACCTGGTTAATCAGATGCAAAAAAGAATATCTTAAATTTTGAAACTAAGTGTTAGCATAAGATCATCACTACATTGGCCAAGACACTTCAGAATGTTATTTCATCATATGCACGACTCATGTTCAAACATATACAATTTATACCTATATGTTTTATTAATTACTAGTGATAATAAGCAAACGCAGCTTATATTTATCGTATCAGTCAAGAACACTTGAGAGTAACCAGATTGAAGGTTCAATTTTATTCGTCATGTAGATTAGAGATGGGTAGACTAACCAACGCAAGCTGCTTACATAAGTGGCTATTATTTGCAGCATCATGCACTTAAGGATCAATGATTATGATAATCCGAGTTACATTTGGAGTATAATAACATTTTGGTGCTAATTAAAAGTTTACGACATTCTTCATCCATAAATAATAATTACAAAAGACTAAAAGAGGTAAATCTAAAATAAATAAACATTAAATGTTTTTTATTTAATTTGCTAAATGTAAAAGTAAATTCAAATAAAGCAGAAAAATAGGCAGATATTAGCACTGAGGTGCTGCATTAATAACAGTTTTCTTTCCGCAAGTCACAAGCAAAAGATATCTTTAGTTGCATTGACCAATACACTTAATTCTCTTTACTTACCTACTTTGTCGCTGAGAGTTAGCCCACTGCTAGAATTTCTGTGTTCTAAATTTGTCCCACTGACGATTATATTTTTGTGTCCTTTCCGCCGACAGTTATTGTATGAACATTGAAAACGAAGCACCAGAATTACAACTAAAGCAAGTATAAGTAATGCTGAAATCATACCAAGTATCACATTCATCATCGGTGTAAAACGAAATCCAGTTCGATTATCTGTAATAAAAAATATATATAACTATTGACATTTTTCTGTGTTGGAACTTAAAGAGAAAAATATTGAGCATTTAACTGAAAGTATAGAAAAAAATCACAAATATATTTTCTTAATTTGGACACGAAAAATATATAATATATACATGAATCTAGTTGCAGTGTTCTTTATGTGTTGTTGTTGTTGTTGTGCAATCATGTGCTGATTTGCTCGCTATTAATAACGATTGGTACAGCAGTACAATTAAATCAGCTTGTATGAAATCATTCACACCTTTTGTTATGGTTCTACACTTGTGTAATTCACTAATACATTTTTTTACATTTGTTGCATATGTGTTAAAGTTGTTGAAATATTTCATATTGGACTCCAATTAAAATTATAATATATAAAACTAATTTCTATATATTTATCTCTACAGGAATTCTTATAATTCTACAAATAAATTATTGTTTATAGCCTGCGGATATTTTTCTCGATATATTATCGTTGCGACGTATCTTAACGTTGACTAGTTCAGGAAGGTAAATTCCTCCTCATTTATAATTGTTATGATATCAGTAGGGTAACCAGTTACATATTACATCATATTAAATACTTCTATTTTCCTGAAAGATCGTGGACACGAATGTTAAAATATTATAATATAATTTCTTCACTATATTTCCTGAAAAATGCTTGTTATAATTACATCCAAATTTTCATGATCCTTAGATGAATGTTTTGGTTGTCTTATATGTCTACCAAAATCTATTGGAATTTTTAAAGTTAAATATTCAACATTTTCGAGGCATATTTATGAGAAATAGTTAACCATGTCGGGTGCGTTTTAAATAATATGGTATTATTAATCTAGAAAATGAAGGAAGATCTGGAACACATTGGATTGCATATAAGAAAAATTTAGAGAAAGCAGTATATGTTATAGCTATGGTAACCTAAGGCCTCCACGAGAATTGGTACATTACCTAAATACAATATCCAAATATTGTAAATACTTCCAAATGCTTAAAAACCCTGCATATTCCTTCTGCGCTTGGCTGTTTAACATAACACTTCAATTCTTTACATACCCTGCTTGGTACTGGCTTGGCATGTTTACTCTGTAGTAACTCAACGCTTGTATACTACCAAACTACCAGTTTTTCTACCGAGGCCAAAGCTCTGTCAGAGTCGTCCCGGACCAGAGACTGTACACACGGCATATAGTAGAAGCACTTCCTGACTACCTTAGACAGATAAGCTTAAATTAACAGTTTTCTTTGCTTGTAACAGCTTTCGATTTACCTCATTCAAGAATTATGTTTACTGCTATTGCTTTATTTTTTTTGCGGCTTTGCTTACCCACTAAACCAAATAACGTAAACACGTGATAATGTCATCACCTTGGTGACTGTGACATCACACTCTATGTTGACAGCCATATCACAATCAGGTTATAAAGATGCTTAATGTCCGCAGGCAGCCACGACCCTAAAGTGACTAACCTAATTGCCACTTTATGACCACTTTAAAATCACACATTTGTGATAGAAATCCAGTAGCAGAAATGACATTTACTAAACTAAATATTGACACTACTTTATCAAGATTTGTACTCCATGTATTATTGATATAATTATGATCAATATATTTCAACTTTGTAATAGATATATGAATTCCAGATCACTGAATAGCGATTAATAATATAACAAAAAACGCTACATATTTGTCTCAGTAATGATTTCATTGGGAGCTATTTTATAGAACTACGACAACAGCGGCTGGTGAGATTTCAGGTATGTCATATGTCAATAACTAGACATGGGACCCAAACCAAACTTTAGGATATATTATGTACTGTGGCTATATAGACAACTTTTGTAGAAGGATAACCTTTTTGCAATTTGCGAAAAAAGTTCAGAAAAATCGCTGCTTCACCTAGAAATTTCCAGATTGGCTTCTTTATAATTTTAGTGAAATATTTATTTTTATAAATTAGATGTAATTTTATCGAGGTATTTCAATTTTATTAAAAACTAATGATATTTGTAGACATTTTGAAATTTTATAATCTATTAGAATAGTTTATAAAAAAATTCTAAACGCCATAAATTCTAGAAATATCATTAGTTTTTAATAAAATTTTAAATACCGCGATAAAATTAAATCTACTTTACGAAAAAAATAGCTCACTAAAATTGAAGAAGCCAATCTGGAAATGCCTAGGTGAAGCAGTAATTTTTTTTCGCAAACTACAAAAAGGTCCTCCTTATTCAAAGCCGTCTATATAGCCACAGTATATATATCCTAAGTTTGGTTTGGGTCCCATGTCTAGTTATTGAGATATACCTGAAATCTCACCAGCCGCCACTGCACTATGGTTTAAAATTTGTGAATATTAGAGAAAGAAAACAACATTAAAGTTAAAATATTTATTGTCGTAAATGTTACTTCCTCGAAACCTACAAAAAGAATACTCATAAGTCGTGGCAAAATATACTGAAAATGATACAGTATTTTCAGTATTTTATTGGTTTTCACATTAGAAGCAATTGGGTATTTAAAATTATTTTGACACAGACAATGTAATAAAATAATATTATAAGAAAATCTGTATTTTGCATAAAAAAGTACATTCTGTTTATTATTTTTTTGCAATTGACGTCTTTAAAACAGGTTCTACATTATCTTGAGCAACACAAAAATATTTAGATACATTTTTTTTTAACTAAAATTGAAAAAAATGTAATAAATACGAAAGATAAGGGCAACATGTAGTATATTGCATGAAAGACGAAACGTCAAAATTATGAATTGTCATTGAATTGTCAAATATTAATGGCATAAAGTATTTTATTCGACATAAGGGACGCTTAATAATGTATGTAATGCAATTTACGTATGCACAATGGTATTATTGAGGCTTGTCGATAAAAATTTAGACTAGTTGAGGCTTTTGGAGCATTAGGGTCGCTAGGCCGGCGCAGTCTACCACTACAGCTAGGGTTACAGCGTGAATATTGTATAAAATATCTGTGGATATTTTTAAATTGTTCCATTATAATGTAATAAAACTTCAGTAAATTGTTTTTTTTTTATGTTACTACAGTGTACATAATAATTAGGTACCCGTATTTTTATCACAAAATAATTTACAAAATTGTGTAAGTACCTAAAGAATATCCCTCTTTTTCAACTACTGTAATAATTATTGATTACTTATTTAGCAACAAATAATTTCGAACAAAACGACTCCTAAAATCGTTTTGATTATAATGTGAACGTGTTTGTCGTGTGTTTGTTCTTGAACTGAACTTGCCTCACAAAAGAAATCAAAGAAATGTCACTAAAGCCAGTAGTTCAGTAATCTGTGACTAAAGCATAACCTAAAAATGATTGATGTTTGTGTTCACATATTTTCAGCACTTTCTGGTGGATAAAGTATGTTTAAGAAAGAATCTACATCTGTAAAAGAGTGAACAATGTAGGTACTACCATTTCTGTAGGTATTTTATACGATACAGAACTAAAATAAAGCAAATGTTTTTTTTCTAGGAAGAATCACCTGAATATTTACTAGACCGAGAAGGTACCTATTACATACTTAGTCATTTAAAGCTAGACAGTAATTTGAAATTATTGTTTTTATCTTTCAGGTATATGTGTGTAGTATCAAAAATTATATTGAAACAATTCATAACATAGGACACCAAAAAGAATAAACAAAAAATATCACACAGACATTTTCTTAGAATTAATTGTAGACATGGAATCGTGGTTGTAAAGAACCCCTAACTCACTTTGAAGAGGCTTCTATAAGACATTAAATTCAGTTGCTGTGTGTCGTGTGATTTAAAATTTCTAAACAAATAAAATTAAGAAAAACTAATTTCATAATTCTATGTACACTACAAAAACATCTTGTTAGAATATCTTAAAATTGATGAAAGCTAACTGTTATAATATACACAACGTAACGTAATAAGGTGTCGAACAATGAAATGACAAGATTCGTTTCTAATCGTACATGCATGACCATCCCTCAGATTGAACGGTGATCTGTAAATTAGAATACAGAACAACTGTTTAACATAAAATCGATTAAATGTATGTAAGTACTTAGATACTTTTAATTTATTGTTAATAAATTAAAATTTGTATTTGTCTTTTTTTATTCTACCTGAATTATTAAACACAGATGCTTAAGAAATAATGAATACTTAAATATGAAGGGTCAAGTTAATTAATTTAGCCACTAATAAAAAAAAGCACTGTAGGTACGTATTACTTTTTAATTGAAATTATGCTGATTACAACTGAATAATAACTAAAATAAAATACAAAAAAATCATTCATTTAGTCTTGAAAATGTGTTCCTCGTAGAATACTTTTCAAAGGATACATATTAGCTATAATTTCATGCTTAAAATTATACCTACCTTATTTAAGAACTGAATATTAACAGCTCTCACTGATATTTGTGTTAATTTTGTTATAGAATTATTAAACACAAGGAATATTTGCTGTAGTGTATAATAAATACAAACAATAACAATTTGATAAACTTTAATTTCCGTCATACTTGCATTATTTACATTTTTTATTTAATTCACTCGTTAACTTACACATTCCATGAACTTTAATTTTATTAAATAATTGAACCAAGTACAGAAAGTTAGGTATGTTCTTATTTATGGCAAAACGTAAAGTCTTGTGTTCTAGAAAAATTTTCCTCGTCTCTCATCTGTCTGTCGCACGAATATAAACTAATCTTGGCATCTGGCTTCTTCAGTATCTTATCGAATCTTTTAATCAATGATTAACGTAATTGTGCATGTTAACCTGCTTCCATAACAGCAGTTTGTTTTCTAGGTTCCTACCTAGAGATGAGACGAAACATTTTCGTAGACATTTTTAATTTCTGCACACCACAAGGTGAAATGAATATGTTTATATTCATTCTGTATTGGTAGGAGCAATACTGAAATATGTTTCCTCATCTCTGTTCTTGAAAGTAAGCCCCCAATAGCTTCTCCATCTGAAACTAATTAAGTAAAGATAATCCTAGCCTTTGCGTAACTGGGCTATTTCTTATAAATTTAACCCTATAGTTCTTTGAAATGAAGTAGCTAATATGAAACATAAGTACAAGAAACTACAACTCGTATATTCAATGTAAAAAGGCGAAAAATAATATGCAAGTTATAATTACCTACTAAGTACACTGATATGTTTCCTTCGTCTTTCCTCTCAGTTGCCATTAATCGTTATACTTAGTACTTACACATCTCGTACTATCACTTTTTACTGAATATGAATGTAATTTTTAGCACACCTAGGTATATGGCTCGAAATTTTACTCACATTTGATGTGGAATAGTTTTTATAACAGATATATTTTTGTAATACTCATAGACCTTATAAATCATGGACCGGCCCTAGAAAGAGAGGTCCGCTGTCCTGATGTGTACAAGAGGGATGAAGCTAGTTTGGGCAAAAGCAGATGTTCTATGACAGAACAATATATAAACATAACCTGACAAAGCCTTTTCTGTTAATATTGTTAATGATTTGTGTGCCTTTTGTGATTTAGTTGTGTTTAGTGTGTTTATTAGCAATAGTTTTTAAAGACTCATAAACTATGGTGGAGTCGGTCTGTCATCGTAAATGTCATACGTCTGTCATTTACGGTTTTTGTTTTTTTTTTCGGCCAATGATCTGTGGGTTTTTGCCCGGACTAGCTCTATCTCTATCGCACTCATCTGAGCATCAACGATTTGTATAGGCAGAAAACGGTTTCGGGCGCGTCCATGATTTATAAGGTCTATGGTAATACTGGAACTGAAGCTTCAACTCAAGGAATCCATTACATTTTTATCTATGATTGTTTCTTAGCTTTAAAACATTTTTACCACTTGTTGAAGAGGCTTTATTCATTATTTGAAACTCTAGGTAGGTTATGTTTACATATCGTTCGAATCTCGAGACTCTCGGGCTCTGCGTTGCTCTTCGTCTGCTAGTGCGCTCTTCAGCAATATTCACAGTAAACAACAGTAAAGCCACAGAGGACCTCTGTGGTAAAGCAGCGAGTCAAGTGCGTGACGTATTCATAAATTTAGTTTTCTGCTCGTAGGGATTGTTCTTTATCGCTTTTATTATTTCCGAGAATAGTCGTATTATACAATTAAAGAAACAATGTTTCACATATTTTCAGAGTATTCATGCCGAATAAAGCTCAGCGTACGCGAACAGCTAATAACCTCTAAATTCAATTTTTTTTAACAAAATTACCATTATTGCAAATACGTACGCAGATTCAATGTTCTTCGTGGTGTTACGTATTTATAATAAAATTCCTACAAAAATAGTCATACTTGCTTTGACAGTTTCTGTCACTTTACGTTTTAACGTCTATCCATGCGGTTGTTGCGTGTGTGTAAATTGGGCTCAAGGCTATACTCATTTTGCATGACAAAACAATGAAACTTAGGTACTTTTCATAGACGTTTTTTTATGATAAAATTAATTTTTTTCGGGACTTTTTTTTCAGAATGTGTTCATAATTAAGAATATTTCAATTTAAATACAAATTCTATCGAGATTGACTAACAAAAAACCGAACTTAAATCGATTATGTGCAAAACTGAACATCCTGTATAAAAACTAATGCCATAATCGAATTCTACACGCCATCTAGTGCCAGTATACCAAATTTCGTCGCATTGGCTGCAGAAGTAGCTGAGATATTCGCACTGAAAGTGTTAGAGGGAACACCCGGTATATATATAGATATACAGGGTGTCCGGTAACGGGGAAAAATAAAGGGTTATATAGAGCAGGTCAAATGAGTGCTAGTACTTCATATAAACTTTTTACAGTTACAGTCCGTCAAAGTTGCGTAAATTTTAGAATATAATTTCAACCGTCCTTGTATAATAAAAAATATTTGATTCAATTTTAAATGTACAAAGATACATTTCAATGAGTTGATTTCTAATTAAATCAATTTCGAGTCAATGTTTTAACGTTTTATACAAAAACTTTTTTTTTAGGTAACGGTAAATTTTAACGAAACAAATGTAGAGTACCTTTTTTAAAGAGGAATGACTAAAGTATTTAAAAATTCAGTTTTCACCTCTATAAAATGACACCTGTCAAAATTGTGGCCCAACGAGTATGTTGGCAAGTCCGTTCCTGACTTCCCTGACAGTGTAAAACATCTGCTGTAGTATGGTTTTATGAGCCTTTATGGCCTACATAAAATATTAAAATTTCATTAAATTATACAGGTGGGTTCAAAAGTTGAGCCGAAAAGGTAAATTGCTGAGTACCCCTTAGGAGCTCTGTACCTCCGTTAAGGGGCACTTTAGGAAAAAAATTATGACAAACTAGTGTTATTTTGACCTCCCCTATACACTTACGAAAGTATGCCATATACTTACCGGACACCCTGTATAATTTCGATAACTGGGTACCTATTTAATGTTCTATTCTACGTTCAGTAATTGTGTTTACTGTTGTTGGAGTCTCTGATAAATTTCTATTTGAATCTTGTAATAGCTGTCTACTCATAAACATTATATGATTTTTTTTGTGAATGAAATTAAAATGGAAATGATTGGATTGGTTTATTTGAATCCTCAAAAGAACTTGGAATTGTTTTAGATTATCCTATTGATCAATTAGATTGTCTTCTTAAAATTAATGAATTAATCAAACCTTTCTTAAATTAATGCTCAATCAAACCGTGCTTTTGCCAATCAGACAACGAGATTTATGTAGTAAAGAGCAAAAACGACGGCAGAGATGAGTACATACTGTGCGTTCTTCTTGAGTGAATTGGGTTGCAACACTGCTAATCTGGCACTGTAGGCTTCAAACACAAACACCTCTCCCCCAAGCTCTTTCACTACGTCAGTGAAATTGAGAGCATCACAGAAATACGAACTGCAGCTGGTATATTAAAATATTATGTTTGAAGAAAGATAATATTTATTTATATAAAAGTTTACTAGGAACTTATAAAATTTATGCAAGTTTCAGCGGGACAGAAGTGAGATAAAATGATAGGACTACTAATAACTATTATTATATCACATTTTAGTTGTCAACTAGTGGATATATACCGGGTGTTCCCTCTAAGACTTTCAGTGCTTATATCTCAGAAACCATCACAGCCAGCGCGATAAAATTTGGTATACAGAGACTAGATGGCGCGTAGAATCTGATAATAACATCAATTCTTATGTGTTCCATTTTTCAGGAAATCGATTTAATTTTGATTTAATTTTGGTAGTCAACCCTGCTAAAACTTATATTTAAATTGAAATATACTTAATTATGAACACAATCATTCTGAAAAATAAACATTCAAAAATGTTAAAATTTAACAAAAAACGCCTCCAAAAAGTGCCCAAATTTCATTGTTTTGTCATGTAAAATGGGTATAGCCTTGAGCCAGACTTATACAGAAGAAACTAACATCGGTAAACGTCAAAACTATGAATTGTCATTGAATTGTCAAATATTAATGCCATAAAATATTTTTTCTAATTTTGACATATAAAGTGACACTTTTTAAAACTGATTGACATTATGAAACGTCTTACTTTTTGTAACTAGTTGCATAAAGTAAAATTTTATGCAATTGGTGACGAAAAATGTATTTCAAAATTAGTGACAAAAAGAATTATTCTATTTATTAAACTGTTATAATACAAGTTAAAAACATAAATTATAAATTAATTAATTATTATAAATATTGATAACACAATTATTGCAATTATTTAAATTAATTCCCAACGACATATTTTTTTCATTGCTCGAACTTGCTGTTATTTGGGAAGCGACGCACATTGCATTAGATGTTTCACCAAATATTTCTTGTGCTATAAGTTTTTTATTATTGAATTTTCAACATATCCCTCCGCAACAGAGCTAGATTTCCAACATCCGTGCCTCTTTAATTTTAAAATATCAGCGACACTTTCTGCTAGGAAAGTGGCAGAGCTTCTTCTGAAGCAGTTGCAGTATATAGAACAGGATTTGAAAGACCAAGAAATTGTGCAATAAGTTTTGGCAGACTGCTAAATGTGTTAATTCCCACAGGATTTCTGGTACATTTTCCATTCGCATATTTTACAAAAAATCTGTTGTGTTTAAGAACCTGGGGACGCAACTTAATATATTTTCTTAATATTTCAACAAGATTCGTATTTTCAATGTCTCCAGTGGTAATTGCAAACTGCCGTATAACTTTTGTTTTTGAAGGTGGGATATCAACACGAAAATGGCTTCCTTCGTCTATAACATTTTCAACTGGAAGAAATGTTAATTCTGCTTTTCTGCATGCTCCTGCCATTCCAATTATCATCGCAACCTTAGCCTTAAGTATTCTTTGTCATCAGCTTCAACTAAAAATTTGGCAAAATCTTCTTTAATAAAAACTTTTGACTTTTTAGCACTGTACCCGTCCGCTTGCCTTTTAATATATGCTACCAAATTTGTATATTTTTTAATATCAATATTCCTTTTCAAATTTAGTTCAGACCTTAACATTGAGTAAAGTGTCCATAATGTGGAAACTTTTAGATCTTTCTTACCCTCAAAATATGCAAGTAAAACTTTCTCATTAACATGTTTAATTTTCTTCTCATCACACCACGTAACAAATTTTTCGTATGCCAAATCATAAACTGCCTTTGACTTTTTGGGAATTACTGATAATAGAGCATTACCTGCTGCCTCTTCAATATCGCTTGGTAGCTCTTCAGAACTTGAATCACTCATTTTTTAAAAATAAAACTAAAAATATATCAATCTCGCTAAAAACCTTCCATTTAGACTTTTTTACAAAATGTCAAACTGACAACTAACATGAAGTAACAGCAACAAACTAAATTTATGTTTTCCAAATTTTTGTCAATTATATTAAATTTTATTTTTTTATTACTTTCTTCAAAATTAGAAAAAATTTTGTATGTAATACGTTACGAAATGAAATTTTGTGTAACTTGTGAGTTTTTTCGAAACTCACTTCGTTCGTTCCGCAAAAATCTCACGCATTACACAAAATTAGGCATTTCGTAACTGATGGCATAAATAGCTATTATTGCACATAAATAACGGTAAATAATGTATTGAATACAATTTACGTATGCACAATGGTGTTATTGAGATTTGTCGATAAAAATTTAGACTTAGTTGAAGCTTTTTGGAGTATTGAGGTCGCTGCGCCGGCGTAGTCTTCTGTTCCCGTTCAGTGAATATTGTGTAAAATATATATGGATATTTTTAGATTGTTCGATTATATTGTAATAAAACTTCAGTAAATTGTTTTTTGTATGTTACTACAGTGTATATAATATTTAAGGACCCATATTTTTTATCACAAAATAATTTACAATAGTGTGTAAGTACCTAAAGAATAGCAATATACTTAGCAACAAATAAATTCGAACAAAACGACTCCTAAAATTGTTTTGATTATAATGTGAACGTGTTTGTCCTTGAACTGAACCACAACTAAACTTGCCTCACAAAAGAAATATCACTAAAGATTAACCTAGAAATGATGGATGTTTGTTTATTGCGTATTGCATATTTCAGTACTTTATTTATGTTTCTGATGGATAAAGTATGTTTAAGAAGGAACCTACATCTGTAAAATAGTAACCAATGTACTACAATTTCTGTATTTCATATGATACCGAAATAAAATAAAGCAACTCGTTTTTTCTAGGAAGAATCACCTGAATATTTACTAGACCGAAAAGGTACCTATCACATAGTCATTTAAAGCTAAATAGCAATTTGTAATTATTGATTTTAACTTTCAGGTATGTGTGTGTAGTACCAAAAATTATATTGAAACTATAATAATATTGTTGTAGGAATAATAAAATTCCTACAACCAATATTCATACTTGCTTTGACAGTTCCTGTCACTTTACGTTTTGACGTCTAACCATGCAGTTGTTGCGTGTGTGTAAATTGGACTCAAGGCTATACACATTTTGCATGACAAAGCAATGAAATTTGGGGACTTTTCATAGGCGTGTTTTTATGATAAAATTTTTTCGGGACTTTTTTTTCAGAATGTGTTCATAATTAAGAATATTTCAATTTAAATACAAATTTTATCGAGGTTAACTACCAAAAAATCGAACTTAAATCGATTATCTGCAAACACCCTATATAAAAACTAATGCCATCATCGAGTTCTACATGCCATCTAGTGCCAGTATACCACATTTCGTCACACTGGCTGCAATAGTAGCTGAGATATTCACACTGAAAGTCTTAGAGGGAACACCCGGTATACAGGGTGTTCCAGAATGATAGTCAAATATTTTACCACTGTATTCTGCAAGCCATTTCAGGGGGGATCTTCATATGAAATTTTTCAATTTGGGTCCTTCCTATTGAGATAATCGAGTCCTAAAATGGCTGATAAAAATAGTTTTTTTATTTTTCCTTAAAAACGAAAAGATGTTTAGAGTAAGGAAAACTATTTTTTTTTCCGCGCAGCCTATTGTATGAAAAAATTACAAGAGGGATAAAAGTAGTAGAGTACCAAACACGCTTCCCTAATAGAAGAATTCCAAATGCACAAGTTTTTGTAGATGTACATCGTCGATTTTCGGAATATGGTTTGCGTCGCTACAATGATCATAATCGTAATGTACCGCCAAGAAATAATCAGCGAATTCTTAATCTTTTTGATATCGATAGAACTTTAAGCACACTATGGATTTTAGATTCAACAGAATTTAATCCACAATTTCTGCATAAGGTTTTATGGACCGACGAATCTAATTTCACAAAAGCTGGAATTGTGAATTACCACAACATTCACGTTTGGAGTGAAGTCAATCCTCGATGTGTCAGACAGTCTTCATTTTAGCAACAGTTTAGTGTAAATGTGTGGATAGGTGTTTTAAGTAATAATCTCTGTGGGTCTCCTCGTTTAAATGGGAATTTATTTCATGAGTTTCTGCAAAATTCTCTCCCCGACGTGCTTGACGATGTCCCCTTAAATTTACGCCAAGGTAACTGGATGCAGTTGGATGGTACCCCTGCACATTACGGAAGGCAAATACGGCGGTGGTTGGATGAGAATTATCCTCGTCAATGGACGGCAACCCAACAACCACCCAAATATGTGGATTCCTTGCGAAGGACCAGTGGCTTGGCCTCCGCGCTCCCCAGATCTGAATCCTCTGGATTATTTCGTTTGGGGCCATCTAAAAGCAATTGTGTATGATACGCCAGTACATACCCGTGAGGAATTGATCCAAAGGATAAGACATGCTTGTGATGACATAAAAAACAATCCTGTTCAAATAGCAGCTGCGGTTAATACACTAGTTTGTCTATGCCAAAAATGTATTGAGGCTGGAGGAATGCACTTTGAACAGTTATTGTAATTTTTTTAGTAGTTGATAAGTTTGTTGTAAATCTTGTAATAAGTAGTTGTTACTAAATTTATGTTTAAGGTTATTGGCATTTTTTCTTAGCACTAAGAACACTCTTTAAATAATACTTTTGACACTGATTTTTATAAACGTCAGTTTTATTTTTTTGAGAGCCATCCGACAGTGTTCCCGGAAGCACCGCAGCCTATAGACTTATTGTGCATTTCTCGACGAGCACAAACATCCATGGTACTACAGTGGGATTCGAACCCACACCGACATAGCCGATCCAGACTGGTTCCACGAGCAGTCGTCTCCTAGCCGCCTAAAACATCAGTTTACACAAATCACTGAGTTTTGTTTTCATGGGTTGCTGTAACGTTAAATGAAATTTACGCGGCTGGTGCGCTACACTGTCACCAATTTCTTTGAATATCTCAGAAACAAGACCAAACGTCAAAAAAAAACAGGAGACGAAAAAGTTTCGAAATTAATCATGTCAAAGTAGTGTGTAGATGTTTTATTGAAATTAATAATTTTTGTAGTTTTGAAATAAAGTAAGAGAGGGGTAGCATACAAAATACACTTCTAAGAGGGGTAGGTAGTAATAAGAGTATGTAAGATCATAAGGAGTATTTGTGTTCCGAATTTCACTTAAATCGGATAAGTGGTTCAAAAGTTATGAGGAAAAAATGAGAAAAAAATTTCTACATCAACGCCCTCTTTCTCGGAAACGATGCGTTTTAGGAAATAAGTTTTAGATCAGAAATGAACATTATTTTAACGTATCGATTCCTGAAGTTATCAAGATTAAACCTGAATCACCCTGTACATACAGGGTGTGTCCGTTTTTTCGTTCTTAACTTAGGGAAATGATAGAGCGCGAAGAAATAATAGGAATCTTTCCTATAACATTTTGTTTACTGTGCGGTCTTTTAGATTTACGAGTCAAGAATATGCAAATATTCATTTTGTTTATGGATTTTGTAACGGAAATTCCATCGCAGCTGCAACAAAATACCGAAGACGATTTCCGAATGCAAGGCATACGTCTCCAGCGGTATTTAGAAGAGTTTATCAACTTTTTCGGAAAATGGTATTGTGCTTAGGAGAGAACAAGGTAGACACAATAATGTTGAAGTACGAAATAGAACTAGTCATGTTCTTTGATTATTCGAAGAAACAAGATCATTGAGTGTTCGCAGAGCTGCTCGTATTCTTAATATACTTCCAGTTACAATTTGGAAAACTTTGCGTAAAGATCATCAAAGAGCTTACCATCTGCATCCCGTTCAAGCTTTATATCCAGGAGACCACGACCGGCATTTAGAATTCTGCAATTTCATTATTAATTCTCTGAATAACAATGAACACTTCTTGTAACAAATACTGTGGACAGATGAGGCCCATTTTACCCGACGGAGAGTAATTAATTTTCATAATTTACACTTATGGGCTCGTGAAAATCCGTGTGGTATAAGACCTAGAAACTTTCAATCAGAATTCAGTGTAAATGTGTGGGTTGGAATTTATAAAAAAAACAGTATATTTGGACCTTACATTTTACCAGACAGACTTGACGCCGTTACGTTTCTACAATTTTTGGAAACTAATCATAATGATATGTGGGAGGAAGTATCACTTAATGAAAGAAGAAATGCATGGATACAATTGGATGGCTGCCCTGCACATTACGGAAGTCAAGTTCGTAATTGGTTAGATGTAATCTACGGGGAAAGGTGGATTGGTCGAGGTGGTCCAGTTGCTTGGCTAGCTCGATCACCCAACCTTAACCCACTAGATTTTTTCCTTTGGGGTTTCTTAAAGGAAAAAGTATATGCAATTCTGGTGAACAATAGAGAAAATGTATTACATTGTATTCGAAGAGCTTGTACTGAAATAAATAATGACATGTTAATTCGAACAAGACGGTCATTAAGAAATCGATGCTATCGTTGTATTGAAGAAAATGGTTCTCACTTTGAGCATCATTTAAATTAAATTGTTTATAATCTGTTATTTTTATTTGTTTAATAAATTATTGATTAAGATTTTTTAAATTTCGCAAGATAACCCTGATTAGAAAAAGACTAAATATCTCAAGAACGAAGCTTCCTAGCGAATTTTATGAAGAGCAGTTTTTTCATTAACTTAAAATAAGTTGTTAACATTTGTATTGAAAAAATATTTTTCACCAGTGGCGTTGAAGTTTAGGGGGTTCAAAACAGAACAAAATCCCATATCTACACCACTGGCTATAGCCGTAAAAAGTTATTCAAGTCAAAATATTAACCTTTTATTATCATTACTGTATACCAAGTTTCAACAAAAAATATTTATTTGTTTAGTAGATAATAAAGAAAATAACATATTTTTTTGAGAGTTGAACACCCTGTATCACAAAAACGGAGGGCTATAGAAAAAAATGTTATAGAAAAAATTCCTATTATTTCTTCACGCTCTATCATTTCCCAAAGTTAAGAACAAAAAAACGGAGACACCCTGTATATACCTATACAGGGCAGGGTGTCCCGAAAATAACGCGCAATATTTCTGCCATGTATTATACATGTGAAAAAGTCAAAAAGTTCCTATAAACATAACCAGAAAAATGCTTCATAAGGGGGCTAGAACCGCCGAAAAGGGGAATCTTGAAGATGGTTTTTCCAGAATATCTTTCGAACTATTCAAAATAAAATCACAAAATTTGGTGGGTAGCATACATTTCGCATTCTAAAATTTTCAGAGGTGTTACATGCAGAGGGGGCCAAGGTAAATATTGCCCCACTTTTTTGTTTTTAGGTATTTTCTCTTGTTGAGACCAAATTATAAAATTTCATAGTTTTCTACACAAAAAAGGTACTCTTGTTCGATCTCGACAAGATACTCCGTTTTCGAGCAAAATCGATTTAACGAAAACATTGATCATAAAATAAAAATTGGAATACGCAACGAATAAATAAGACATTTTTACAGGACACCTTTTTATGGGAATTAGGAAAATTGTTTGTTAGTTGAGCAAATGCTCGAATAAGTTGCCATTTTGTTCAATACAATATCTAGCTCGACGTAGAATATTCTGCGAGGCACGGAGAATTTGAAAAATTATTCTCTTTCATGTCATGTTTATAGGAACTTTTTGACTTATTTTCACATGTATAATACATGGCAGAAATATTGCGCGCTAATTTTGGGACACCCTGTATATATACAAAAATGAAAATAATAGGAAATATAAATAAAAGTTATAGTCATTAGAAAAAGGAGGAATTTAAAAGTTAAAAGTAAATATTTAGCATATTTAGAATATTTATAAAAATTTGGTATAGAAAAAGGGATAATCATAAATAGTTACTAGTAAAAGTCTAAAGGTTAGCAAAAATATGTAGATAGATGTCAACATAAAAATAAAAAAAAATTTTTGATTTTGAAATAATAAGGAATGCCAGAATTTTGAGAAGAGAAGAAAATTATATAAGAATTATAAGAAATTATTAAGAAAGAAACAGTACCTGAGTCAACAAAGTTAACCTATAAGCAAAATAAACATTGTTGTATTGAAATTCAATCCACCAGAGCGAAGAAAGCTGCATTGGGGTATATCCACTATTTGTCACGGCACAAGAGACACATACCTAGCCAAGAAAGCTACATAAAAAGGTGTTAAACTTTGGTAATAATCTAGTACAAGGCCGAGAACGGGACGCACTAAGCATTTGCAAGGCTGGTGAAGACGAAGTTTGACCGTTCGGAGGTGTAGGAGGCGCGAAATTAAAAAAGAACAGCAGTGAGCAATTCTGCAAGGTAGCTGCAGACGAAGACGAGCATCTAGGGACATTCACCGACGAGAAATCAAAGCTAAATTCGAAGGTAAACTATTAGACTGTTTTTGTTAGTGTTTACAAAATTTATTGAAGGAACATTAAAACAGGGTTATAAAAATGTTATAATTACTAATGGTAATGTGTTAAATGATATAATTTAAGTAGCGCAGGTGTACGTAGGGTAATTTTAAATAATTTAAATAAATATTGGAAGTGTCTATTTATAATAAAAATTTGTATAACCTTTTTATAAAAATTTATTTTTTTTACAAACCGCAAACTTCACTGAACCGTTCCTGAGAGAAAGGTTTCTCATACTAATAATTACATTTTTTTGATTAACTTCTTTTATAAATAAATAAAAAATAAATAATAATAATAATAAAGAATATTAAAGTGTCTGAAGTAATTATAAAAAAATATATATAAAAACAAATACAATTCCATGAACTTTGTTGAAAATTAAACTTAAAGATGTTATGCTTCAGACCGGCGCTTAAGAAGTTAAAGGTAAGTGATTTATTCTGAGCTATCCGAGAAATACACTTTTACACTAGAAAACTTGTGGAGGAAGCACGTAAAGTGGGATTGCAGATAAATCAAGAGAAAAGTAAGCTTTTGAGAATAGGAGAACAAAAAAAGGATACCAATTTTAAATTGAGAACAGAGCATGGAGAGATGGAGTTTGAAGAAGTTCAAGAATATGTGTATTTGGGGGGCTAATAACAGCTAACTGTGATGAGGAACAAGAAATAAATAGGAGAATAATAAAAGCAAACAGAAGTTCGGCAGCAGTCAACCACTTATTGAAATCAAAAAATTTGTCCAGAGGAGTAAGAGGCAGTGGCAATAGATCTATGGGAGAAAAATGTAACGGATTGGAAAAGAAAGGCGAAGAACAGAATGGAGTGGAGGAAAATAACACAGCTCTGGGCCTAAAAGGCCTGTAAACAGCTTTATATATAATCTGCTATTATTTTACCTCATAAATAGAAAATTATTATCATGTGATTATGGATTATTAGTAAGTAAAATTTTAAACTGCAGCATCAGTTATAATGTCTAAAAAACACTAATCGGAATCCATAACCGCACAACAAAAACCGACAAAGTCAACTCTTCTAAAGTTGTAGTTTCTTTGAGATTGATGCATATTGACGCCAAACTGCGGCTCATCTACACCCGCATTATAACTGTTAAGAATAAGTGCACGATGGTATTGCGCATCTTCAGCAACTAAAGGCGTATTATCTCTATATAAGGCACAGGTAATATTTTTAAATACAAGATCAAGCATACTCAGCAAATTCAGAATGAGTACAAAATCCCAACAATTAAAATCTCCAACGATAAAAATACTTTCATCAAAAACTGTTCAAGCTCGTCAAAAAATGACTCATATGCAGTAATATAAAGAGGAATGTATATAACAATGATAATTACAGATCCCTGATAAACCAGCCACACTACATAGTTGTGTCAAGGAAGTTTCGTAGACAAATTATGTAAATCAGCGCTTCTCAACAAGTGTAAATTACATTTACAACATAGAAGGGCAATTGAATCAACAACCCTATCCAACTGTGGCATATCCATCTTTGACTACTATATCACTTCTTATTGCCAGAAGAGCACCCCCGCCATCACTTTTATTCATAAAACTGGCCAACTTTACGGAATACATGCATCAGAAAATAATTCAAGGCTGTTTATACTAAAATATAAGTACGTTTAACTAGTGGCAATTACATCATAGTCCTCGACATCTACAGCACTATAGAAGTCTTGGACATTGGATCGCAGATCACGAACATTTTGACAGTAGAGACACTTTGCGAGGGTTACTATATGTCTAAACCATAAATTACGTAAGTTAGTGACCTTTCTTATAATATCATTAACATGTTTCTCGTTGTCAAACACCATTTTAATTGGTCACTTTTTGCTTGCTTCCAATTTTACAACTCGTATGGACGTAAAAGAACCAACTTGCAACCTAGGAGCCACAATTCTCAACACCTCTGCGACCACAGATTTATCATTGTTCACTCATACCTCAGCAGAGAAATCAGGGTCTTGTTCTGCAATACTGAATAAAAGTGAATTATTACAACGTTTCTGTCTATTATAAAGTTCAACAATATTTTCAAATGCCTCATCCGTTAGAGATATAAGATTCAAAATGTCCTCTTGAAGTTTAATTATGAGAACCTTCAGATCCCTAACATCATTTCCCACAGATCTGCATACTTTACATGACCACCCGCATCCTTTATTAGTATTTAGCATCTGACTTCATTAGAACTGATATTGAATTTTTTAAGTGTTTCTTACATAATGAACATTTGGCCATCAACAGAGCCTCATAGAACCTGTTACAACAAGAACATACAATATTTGTAGGTGCCATGACCAGGGGCGCCGACTAAATGGTATTTAGGAATCCACTTCCAAGAAGAAAATAATTAATATATTTTTTTATATTTCTTTGGAATAATGTTCTACTTTCAGTTTTATTAGAAACAATATATATTTTTCCAAAATATACGAATAGTGCGTAGTGCCCGTAATCTGAAATAATTTTATTGTTGCCTAGAACTGCACCCAATGCACCGTGGGCAGTACCAATAATAAAGTAGCATTTTTGACAAAAAATATAAATGTGTAAAAATTGTATAGTGTACTTTTCACTACCTAAGTAAAAAGCAGTTTTAAATGTTGATGTTTTAAATGTGCTCAGTGAGCACCCACTGAGAATTTGGTAAGTCGGCACCTCTGGTTATGACAGACATGAAAGTCCTTCGTGCAGATTAGACGCACCTAACAGTGTATTTAGGACAAAAAACATATGAATTTGTAAACACTGAGCTGTTGCTGGTATAGTAATTATAATGAATGTAAACTAAAATAATCTAGATAAAACTTTATATCACCTTTACGTACACAATATTATCAACTTACTGCTCATTAAATACAAGCTCAAGCACTTAAAGTGTACCCTAGTATCAAAGGCGGCAATCTCCACCATCTCCACTTTTTGTTAAAGCGCAAAAAACTGCTACACTGTTATTACTGCTTAATTCAAAGGAAGCAAAGTTTCCAATAAAAGAAAATGCTAAATTACATCAGATTTTAAGGTCAATGTACCTACATTTTTTATCTTTTCTGAAAAAATGTACAAAAATAATAATGCTAACAGTTGGATTTTGCAAGATTTGTTACCAAACGTTGCACTAAAATGAGTTGTAAAATAAATACCAAGTATTTTGGAATGGACTTACAGACAAAACAAAAAAATATTATAATTAATTCAACAACACGTATAATCAAAAATATTTTACTGAATATAATAACATACATTATACAAGTACAGATGGCATTTCTTCAATAAATTCCTAACTATCTGAAACAGCATGTCGCGTCATGTCATATGTTTGCTGTGAGCCCTCTGATTGGCCAAAACGGATATTGCCGACTCTGATTCTAAGCGGGTAATGGAGATTGCCAGATTTGATTCTCAGGTGATGTTTTAACGCAGTTTTGTAATGGGATAAAGCCGCTTTTGATATTCGCAAACCATATATTTAGACAGAGCGCGAAAAACCGGAAAATATTATGTATTTAACTCGATTTCGTCAAAAAGTGGAGATTGCCGCCTTTGATACTAGGGCCCTACTACAAAACTAATATTTATTAGATTTTAAATGACTAGTTAAAATGACACCAATAAATAAATATAACGCAAACTTGGATATATTGAAAACACAAATAACGGCTAATGCAGCAGATATAGCAGATATAAACAGGAAAGCGCGTTCCTCCGTGATAAAGTTACTAGTCTTGAAACCCAGTTAAATAATCTGCATTTGCATAGTTCCATTGCTGAGGTCACTGAACGCGTTAAACGCGAAAAAAATCTTATTTTATTTGGCCTCCCTATGCAAAGTTCTCCCGAGCAGGATTTGTCAACTGCCAAGAATCTATTGAACCAATTAGCTCCTCAGCATAATACTGCTCCAGTGTGTGGTACCCGCATAGGAAAAGGGAATGGAACCGCTCGCCCTAAACCTTTCAAAATCACCCCAAATGGGGAGGATGCTATAAAAGTATTGCAATGCAAGCACAATATTAATAAAACCGAGTTTCCTCATGTACGAATTATGAATGATTTGACACCAATGCAGTCCAGGGAACTCTCTGATCTCCGCTCGGAGTTGGCCAGACGTCAAAGTGATGGTGAAGTCAACATCACAATAAAATATGTTAAAGGTGTACCTAAAGTTGTGTGTGGCTAAGGCAAAGCTGTACAGAAAAGAGCAAGAAATGAAAACAACTCTCCAAGACAAAACAAAGCAACTAAAATTAATAGGATGTCATCCCGCAACACTGGTACCTCCAAATAACAACTACTAAACTTAACTTTTTGGAACGTTGAAGGCATCCATAATCTGAAAGATTATATGACGTCTGATGACACCGATTATTTAGACATTTTATGTGCAGTAGAAACCTGGTGGACTGGTAAGTCTTTATCCCTCTCACCCCTGTATAAAGTTTACTGCTCAAGTGCAGTTGCTGAAAAGTGCCGTAGAAGGGCTAGTGGTGGCCTTGCTGTCCTTACTCGAAATAGCCTCAAGGTCAAATTACTTGATAAATCCCAGTGGTGGACTATTGTACTGATAGAATCAATCTCTAATTTTAAGTTTATACTATGCGTTGTTTGCTTCCCTCCTAAATATGATATTCTTCATATACTGGACCTCTTCCAACCGCTAATTTCTGACATTATTGATAATTATTCTAACCTAACTTTTATTATTGGTGGTGATTTTATCTGCCGTGTGTCTCATTACGGAGATACTCCCCCTGAATCTCTCCCCTGTTCAAACCTTTTTGAGGAGAGGTCCAGTTGTGACCAAGTTATAAATGCCAGGGTGCGTTCCCTCCTTGAGTTCATGCAAAACAATTCTTTCTCGTTACTCAATGGCAGGGTTATCCACGACAAACCAGCTCAGTTTACTTTTTGCTCTGCTTGTGGAAGTAGTATCATAGATTTAGTGTGGTGCAATAATATTAAACTTAATGTTATTTATAATTTAAGAGTTCATAGTTATTGTATTCTGTCTTATCATTTCCCTGTATCTTTAAAGCTAAAATTTAATTATGAAACATGTGAGAATATATCTCAATCTAATGCCACTTCGAAGGTTTTAAGATGGAATGACAGACTTGCCTCACGCTATAACTGCATTATGCAGTATTCTCCCCGTGTTCATTTTATTCCCGACATCCCCACTGCATACAACAATATGTGTAGTGCAATAACTGAATCGGCCGATGTTGTTGGTTTAACTAAACTAATACGCGGTAATTGTGTTATGAATGGCAATCACTATCAAAAGCCTTGGTTTGACTATGAATGTCGAAACTTAAACACAGCCTTTCCAAGTGTAGAGCCAACAATTTTACCTCCCCTTTTAAAGAGTCTTATTTGAGCATGAAAAAACAGTACAACAAACTTATTAAATCCAAAAAAATTTAGCAGGAGAAGGCTTTTATTATCACGTTGAGTAATGCTGACCAAAGGACGTTTTAGCGTACTTTACAGCAATTTCATAGCAACATTATTCATGAGCTCTCGCTCCAAACATGGGAAATATTTTATGAGTACATATATCCACCAGCAGTACTTGATAATACCATATACTTTGGTGTAAGGGATCCATTTCTTGATGCTTCTATCACACTAGAAGAATTGGATACTGTACTATCTTGCTGTAAGAATGGCAAATCACCAGGCGAAGACGGAATTTCTTACGAGTTTCTAAAAAATCTTCCCCAGAACTGGCGCCTGTACTTATGTTCTCTCTTTAACCCCTGGGGGAGGTTCCTTCCTCTTGGTATAATATTTTGCTGACTATGCTGCATAAGAAGGGTCTCATAGACGATCCTACCAATTACCGGGGTATTGCTTTGATTAATTGCTTCGCTAAAGTATTCACTAGTATTCTCCTTGCTCGTCTAACTTCCTGGGTTGAATCCAATAAAATACTTCCTGAGTCCCAGTCCAGATTTAGAAAAAACCGTGGGTGTATTGACTACGTCTTTGTGTTAAGCTCTATAGTGCAGTTCCACCTTAAGCGAAAAAGCCGCAAAGTTTTTGCTGCATTGATAGATTTTAAGCGTGCCTTTGACTCAGTCGATCATGTTCTTCTCTGGGAAAAACTGTATAATACAGGATTAAGTTGTAACATAATAAATGTTCTTAAAAATTTATATTTACACGCACGTGCTAAAATTCATACACAGGGTAATCTAACTAAAAGCCTCAACATTACCACGGGTGTTTTACAAGGGGAACCTTTAAGTCCACTACTATTTTCACTCTTCCTTGCTGATATTGAAGGTTTCTTCGATACTTGTCACGTCCGACGGCTAAACGTTGAAAGCCGGAATGATATACTTATGCTGTTATATGCTGATGATTTGGTGTTACTTGCTGATTCAGAGATTGATCTCTGCCGTAAACTTAACATCCTTGAAAAATACGTAGCAACTAATCGATTAATATTGAATACCCAAAAAACTAAGATTGTTTGTTTTGCTCGCGGCGGTCGTTACAGCACTTTTCCTTTTACACTAAATATTGAACTTGTAGAAATAGTCCCTTGCTTTACCTACTTAGGAGTAATTTTTCATCCTCTAGCTTGTTTAGGATAATGACCGAATCCAGGGTGGCCAAAATTAGACAGGCAGTCGTAATGTCTAAATCAAAAATTAATTCTTGGAGCTCACGAATGGTTTTATATAACTCGATTATTATTAACTCAGCTAATTATTTGCCTGTTTGGGGCCTTCGTTATCCTGATATAGTCGAAAAAGTACAAGTTGGTTTTTTTAAGAGACTGTTATTACTACCTTTTAATATCCCCGGATACACTGTACGTCTTGAGGCTAGAGTCAGTCACCTGTCTCTGGTAGTTCTCAAATCTACTCTAAACTGGTTGCTCAGGCTTCTTTCTATGAATAACGATCGTTATCCTTATATGTGCCTTAAACAAACACAGTGGCTGGAGGGTGACACGCCATATAACTGGCTGCTTCAAGTCAAATCAATGCTTCTTAACATCGACTGTGCTGATGTTTTTGATAATTTATCTTATACCCGTCTCAAGAAACGTATTCCTACTATTTTACTTAGCTATAAGGAAATGCTCTACCAAAAAGATTTATCTGCTGTGATGGCCTCTACTGCACCGATATTGTATAAAAATTTTGAACTTAGAAGGTACACCGCAGATTATTTACAATTCCATATACATATTTTTATATATTTTTAGGTATTAATAATATTGTGTGAAACTAACAACTCAGTGGACAAAAGCCCCAACCTGCGTTGAATTACACCCACAATATCTACCCATATAATCCTTATTATTAGCTTTTGTAACATTTTTTACTGTATTAGAAAGCTATTTTAAGCTAATATAAATCAAATATCCTACAATTCCTATCAATGAAGTCATATGTATGTTCTCTGATACCAAACATCTAGGTATGCTAATGAACAATTCCATATACAAAGCTCTATCCAATAATTATCTAAAGAAATTAATCTAATTTACTAACCTGCGTTAATGAAACACTCTATAAATATCTAACTTCACTTTTTGGCAGTGGGAACACGACAATTCAACCACAATAAATTTTGCATGAAATTTACTGTCAATGCTGTCTTTTATTCCATCAATCCTTCCGAGATGTGTACACTTTGTAATAAATATAAACTGGAAAATATTGAGCATATATTCATAGAATGTCCCATGTACGCGAGTTTAAATCCACCTGAATTGAGAAATTTAACCTCCAATTCTCTTATTTCTCTGCTAGATAACCTAACACCTGGGAGTGCAAAGTTATTGTTCAATTTTGTTGTGGGTTTCTTGAAACTCCGTTCATTTGATTTGCATGAGTAGGATTTATTTATTCAGAAAGAATTAGAGTGCATCTTTTTTTTGCTTGTTTACTTTGTGAATTTTTTTTGTAGCATCACAAATGTATTTTGGCATCTTCTGTACTTTAGGTAATCTTTTTTTTTTGTAAGACATTTATTTGAGTAGGTATGTGGGTATGTGTTATATTTATATTGTTAATGTATGTGTGTAATTTCGGCAGCATATATGTTATTTCTGTTTTTATGCTTATAACGAGCAATGCAGAACCTCTTCCTGTAAATTTAATTATTTTGAAGGAATAAAGGATTATTATTATTAGTTAAACTGACACCTATAGCGAAGGAACTGCACATACATATAGGTATTCGAGTATATCCACAACGAAGACGGTTATAATCAACGAACAACTGAATCAAATGCGTCTAATGGTTACATGGAGTCATGTCTACAATGTTTCTAGCAAAAAATACTGGGAGTATGGTCACATATTATTTCCGATTGAAATCATTTTCAAAGTAAACAGAATCAGTTTCCAAAATAATTAATACTGTACTTGAATTAAAACATATTTACAATGAAAGGTTATGTAATACAGTAAAAAAATAAAAATACTGTCACGGATTTCCCAATCCGAATTTTACTATTGCCAGAAAAACAATCCGTTAATTAACTACTTCTTTATTAACTATACTCAGTACACTACTGAACACTAATTAGAACGGAACTAAACACTTATTTAATTAATCGCTATCTAAATCACTTTGATATCTCCAACTAAACACTTCAATTCAACACTGTAATACAAGACTAACTAAATCGGCCGTTTATTTTTCTTTTATAGACCCAACGAATATTCCAGGTATATTCTAGTATCTCTAGATTCATCTTCCCGAACGACTCGAATGCATCTCGTCGATTCCCCACTGCCCCCTCCTTAGGACCGATCGTCCCGATCGGATACACCTCTATAAGGGGACAGACGCTCCAGATGGACGACCTTCATTTTACTCCTGGGAGTCCTCTGTATCCGGTAGACGACATCATAGATTCTTTTAATGACGGTTTAGGGGTCCTCCCAACGGTTCTGTAGCTTAGGCGATTTTCCTTTCTTCCGCGTGGGGTTGTACAGTCACACCAGGTCACCTTGTTGGGATCCGACTGTATTGGCCCGGACGTCGTATCGAGTCTTCATGCGATCGCTCTCTAGTCGCATTCGAGATCTGACTTGGTCGTGTACGGCTGCGAGATGTGTACACTTTGTAATAAATATAAACTGGAAAATATTGAGCATATATTCATAGAATGTCCCATGTACGCGAGTTTAAATCCACCTGAATTGAGAAATTTAACCTCCAATTCTCTTATTTCTCTGCTAGATAACCTAACACCTGGGAGTGCAAAGTTATTGTTCAATTTTGTTGTGGGTTTCTTGAAACTCCGTTCATTTGATTTGCATGAGTAGGATTTATTTATTCAGAAAGAATTAGAGTGCATCTTTTTTTTGCTTGTTTACTTTGTGAATTTTTTTTGTAGCATCACAAATGTATTTTGGCATCTTCTGTACTTTAGGTAATCTTTTTTTTTTGTAAGACATTTATTTGAGTAGGTATGTGGGTATGTGTTATATTTATATTGTTAATGTATGTGTGTAATTTCGGCAGCATATATGTTATTTCTGTTTTTATGCTTATAACGAGCAATGCAGAACCTCTTCCTGTAAATTTAATTATTTTGAAGGAATAAAGGATTATTATTATTAGTTAAACTGACACCTATAGCGAAGGAACTGCACATACATATAGGTATTCGAGTATATCCACAACGAAGACGGTTATAATCAACGAACAACTGAATCAAATGCGTCTAATGGTTACATGGAGTCATGTCTACAATGTTTCTAGCAAAAAATACTGGGAGTATGGTCACATATTATTTCCGATTGAAATCATTTTCAAAGTAAACAGAATCAGTTTCCAAAATAATTAATACTGTACTTGAATTAAAACATATTTACAATGAAAGGTTATGTAATACAGTAAAAAAATAAAAATACTGTCACGGATTTCCCAATCCGAATTTTACTATTGCCAGAAAAACAATCCGTTAATTAACTACTTCTTTATTAACTATACTCAGTACACTACTGAACACTAATTAGAACGGAACTAAACACTTATTTAATTAATCGCTATCTAAATCACTTTGATATCTCCAACTAAACACTTCAATTCAACACTGTAATACAAGACTAACTAAATCGGCCGTTTATTTTTCTTTTATAGACCCAACGAATATTCCAGGTATATTCTAGTATCTCTAGATTCATCTTCCCGAACGACTCGAATGCATCTCGTCGATTCCCCACTGCCCCCTCCTTAGGACCGATCGTCCCGATCGGATACACCTCTATAAGGGGACAGACGCTCCAGATGGACGACCTTCATTTTACTCCTGGGAGTCCTCTGTATCCGGTAGACGACATCATAGATTCTTTTAATGACGGTTTAGGGGTCCTCCCAACGGTTCTGTAGCTTAGGCGATTTTCCTTTCTTCCGCGTGGGGTTGTACAGTCACACCAGGTCACCTTGTTGGGATCCGACTGTATTGGCCCGGACGTCGTATCGAGTCTTCATGCGATCGCTCTCTAGTCGCATTCGAGATCTGACTTGGTCGTGTACGGCTGCTAGTCTTCGTTCTAGATCATGGATATAAGTGTCTGGTTCTGTGGGCTGTTCCGCAGGACGACCAAATACCAAATCTGCTGGAAGGCGAAGCTCTCTTCCAAAGATGATCCTTGCGGGAGTCTTCCCTGTAGTTTCATGGACAGCTGAGCGGTAAGCTAACAGGAAGAGTGGAATGAGCTTGTCCCAGTCTGTCTGGTTCTCGTTCACAAACATCCTCAGATTGGTTTCTAGTGTGGCGTTGAAGCGTTCCATCATACCATCTGACTGGGGATGCAGTGGAGTGGTTCTGGTTTTTCGGATTCTCATAAGCTCGCAGACCTTTCGGAATACACCTGATTCGAAGTTTCTGCCCTAATCAGAATGTAGTTCCATGGGTACACCAAATCTGCAGAACAGGTTGTTGCGCTTCTGCTACGGTTGTAGTCTCTTGATTGGGAAGGGGGTATACTTCCGGCCATTTGCTGAAGTAGTCCATTGCTACTAGCAGATATCGGTTCCCACTTTGGGTTTTCGGAAAGGGGCCAGCGATATCAATGGCAATCCTCTCAAACGGTGCTCCTACGATGTACTGACGCATTTTGCCTCTGGAACGGGTCTTCGGTCCCTTGCTGGCTGCACATATGTCACATTTTCGGCACCAATCTTCTACATCCGTCCTACAGCTCAACCAGTAGAAACGCTCCCTAATCTTCTGTAGAGTCCTATTGATAACGAAATGTCTACCACCAGTACCTCCATGTACTTCCTGCAACACTTCTTTGACCCGGGACCTCGGGAGTAGTACTTGTTTCTTGACCTCCGTTCCGTCATTGTTCTCCCATGCTCTTTTTAGAATACAGTCTTCCAATACCAGAGAATTCCATTGAGCCCAATAGCTCTTTAATGCTGGGCTTTTACTACTGACTTCGGCCCAAGATGGTCGGTTGTTGGCTTCTTTCCAGTCTAATAGCGACTTGATGTCACAGTCAGCTTGCTGGTCTACCCGAATCGCCGCTGAACTCCACCTGTCTTCAGGTTGGGCTGCTACCATCTTGCAAGGAACTGATGAGATGTCCTCTTTCCTTTCAAGACTACTACAGTGTTTGCAGTTGACAGGACAGGGTCTCCTAGAAAGGGCATCTGCATTTCCATGCTTCCTTCCGGCTCGATGTTCAACAACAAAGTGATATTCTTGCAGCCGTTCCAGCCACCTGGCCATCTGTCCTTCAGGGATTTTAAACTGTAGCAGCCATTTAAGGGAAGCGTGATCCGTTCTTAGGAGAAATTCTTGGCCATACACATATTTATTGAAGCTCTTGACGATGGCAAGTAATTCTTTCCGAGTCACACAATAGTTCTTTTCGGCTTTTGATAGGATTTTGATGAAGTAGCCCACTACTCGCTCCTGACTATCTTGTACTTGGAAAAGAACTCCGCCAATTCCAATGTTGCTTGCGTCCGTGTCCACTATAAATGGTTGTCCAGGTATTGGGTATGTCAAAATCGGGGTAGTGCAGAGAGCCTCTTTCAGCGTCTCAAAGGCTTGCTGGCATCTCGTAGTCCATTCGAACGGGATGTTGTCTTCTGTCAATTTATGAAGAGCCTTGGCAATGTCAGAGAATCCTTGAACAAACCGTCGGTAGTAAGTGCATAGGCCGAGAAAACTTCGAACTTGATGTTTGTCTTTAGGAATCGGCCAGTTCTTTATGCACTCTGTCTTCTCTGGGTCTGTTTTCACACCGTTTGGAGTAATAATGTGGCCTAGGTATCTAACCTCCTTTTGGAACAGACTGCACTTCTTCGGGTTCAACTTCAGGTTTGCTGCTTTCAACTTCTTGAACACTTCGGACACGTTCTTCAGGTGCTCCTGGAAAGAACATCCCAACACCACCACGTCGTCCAAGTAAATCAAGCAGGTTTCCCAATGCAGGCCATGAAGTACAGTTTCCATCAGTCGCTCAAATGTGGCAGGGGCATTACATAGACCAAATGGCATTACATTGAACTGCCACAATCCATTTCCGGTAGTGAACGCTGTCTTTTCCTTGTCTTCTGGGCTGACCTCGACTTGCCAATATCCACTCTTTAAATCCAAAGTGGAAAACCATTGCGCACCAGCCAAGGTGTCCAGAGTATCGTCAATCCTATGCAATGGGTAACTGTCTTTCTTGGTGACGTCATTTAATTTTCTGTAGTCCACACAAAATCGGGTGGAGCCGTCTTTCTTCTTGACCAGGACTACAGGAGAAGCCCAAGGACTCTGAGATGGCTCTATGGTGCCTTGGTTTTGGATCTCAATTAACATCTTGTTAACTTCGTCTCGCTTGGCTAGTGGAAGTCCTCGTGGTGGCTGCTTTATAGGAGACGATGAACCAGTATCGATTCGATGCTTCACTACATTGGTTCTCCCAAAATTGCATGGTTTAAGTGCGAACACATTTTCATTTTCACTTAGCAGCTCTTCCAGTTGTTCCACCTCCATCTCTGCTAATCTTTTCTTGACCCTATCCACGATGTCCCTTAAACATTTCGGTAGACTGGTCTTATTTGGTTTCTTCTCCATTTCGCTGTTTTCTTTGAGTGTTCTGACCATGGTAACAGGTTCACAGACTCCTACTTCAGTTCCCTTTGTAATTTTCTGTGGAAAGGTTTTCAGGTTAACTACCCGTACTATTGTCAGGGTGCGGCCGGTGACTATAGATTTATTGAACAAATCCGGATTACTGGGTTTCACCACTCCTACACTGCAAGACATTTCCCCATCCATTACAGTGGCAACCAAGGTTTCGGTCTGAGCAGGTAGTACCGCATCTTCTTTAACAACGAGTCTCCGTGCAACGTTATTCTCAGTGGTGGTCGTTAGCACTACCTTACCCATTATCCGTAGCGTGCCAGCATTCAAATCTAAGTTCACCCCCTTTGCTCGTAATAAGTCTAGTCCGAGTATGACATTGTCGGATATATCTGCTTCCAGGGCTCTGTGTTTGAACTTGACGTCTCCTAATTCTACTTTAAGCTCGCATTCCCCCTTGACTGGCAGTTGCTGTCCATTGGCTGTTGTAAGGACGTAACGTTTGGCAGGATTCTTAATACGTCAATCACCAATAAAATCCGGCCGTACAATAGTTCTTGTTGCTCCAGTGTCGATTACCATAGGGAACAAACGACCAAAAATAATGCCTTCTACTAGCAAGGAGTCAGAGTCCTGAAGACGTGATAACGTAACTTCTTCTCGTGGGGCATGGTACGAGGACGCAGCCGGCTTTTGCCCCGTCAAGTCGGCTGACCCTAGTTTTCCTCTGCAGGTGCCACTTGGAAGTCGAGCTTTTGCTGCTCCGCGACTGGAACCCTACACTGTCTTTTCAGATGTCCCGTCTGCCCACAGTTCCAGCATTTAAGAAGGCGATCCCTTCGATTATCAGATTGTTTTTCTTTGGTCTGGTAGCTGGGCTAAGTTTATCAATGACCTCCTTCAGTGTCTTGATTATGTCTCCATTTCCCATATTATCGCTGTTATCACTGATGGCCCGAACTTTAACATGTCTACCGGATGCCATCTTTGCCGCCTCGAATTCCAGTGCATGCGAGAGGGCGTCGTTCAGTGTTTTAGGTCTGGCGAGTCGTAGTGCCTGCTGAGTTTCGCAATCTCTTAGGCCGTCGGTAAAAACTTGGATGGAGAGCTGGTCTAGGAATTCGGACGGGGCTGTAGGGTAAGCCAATCGAACCAGTCGAGCAACATCGGTCTCATAATGTTGTAAATTCTCTCCACTCTGCTGGTGACGATTTTTCAATTGTGCCTGGTACACTTGCTGCAGGTGCTTATCCCCATATCTCATTTCCATATGCTGTTTCAGAATGTCGTAGTTATTCTGCTGCCCAGCTGGTACTCCTAGTAAAACGTCAAGAGCGTCCCCTCGTAAAACAACTATCAGAGCAGTAGCTTTCTCATAATCAGACCATTCGTTTGTTGCAGCTGCTGCTTCAAACTGACGCAGATAGACATTCCAGGAGACCTTGCCGTCGAATTCAGGAGGTTTCGTTTTCTGAGTTCGGATAACAGGCCCTTCTGATTTGATCACGCCCTCCTTTGTTACCTTGTCAAATTTATGTCGAAGCTCTTCGCAGGTTTCTCTAACCAGGTTTATTTCTTTGTCTATTTCCTTTTTTTGTTTTAACAGTTTCTCTTCTACTTGTGTCACTTTATGTGACTGCTCCTCTAGCGTTTCTTCTAGTGTATTCTCCAGTTTTTCTAACTTTGTCTGCATTTCTTTCGTCTGATCTCTCATTTCCTGTTGTATTGTCCGTACCTGATCTTTCATTTTACACCCTTGTTCTTCTAATTTCATTTGCATCGTCTGTCTCTGTTCTTCTAATTTCTTTTCAATTTCTCCTGCATCGTTCGTCCCTGCTCTTGCATCGTTTGCATCATTTCTAACAGTTTCGCCAGTTGTGCATCCATGTTGACTTGACTTCTAGTTACAGGCATTCATTTTATTTGAAAAGTTCTAGAATGTCCAGGAATGTGTTTGTAAATGTCACCGTTGACTTCCTTACAATGAAACGAGTGCAGTGATATGCCACACTTGGGTCTTTGTCTCACTTTGGTATAAAGTTCTAGAATGTTCGAGATTGTCCTTCGCGAATAACACTGTTCACTTGCTTAAGTCACACGAGTGCGGTGATATGTCACACTTGGGTCTTTGTCTCACTTTGGTATAAAGTTCTAGAATGTTCGAGATTGTCTTTCGCGAATACCACCGTTCACTTCCTTAAGTCACGACGAGTGCGGTGATATGTCACACTTGGGTCTTTGTCTCAGTTCCGTACAAAGTTCTAGAATGTTCGAGATTGTCCTTCGCGAATACCACCGTTCACTTCCTTAAGTCACGACGAGTGCGGTGATATGTCACACTTGGGTCTTTGTCTCACTCATACATACATATTGATGCAGTTTTATTAATCCAAGAAATCCCAAAAGCTTCACTAGATACAATTGCCAATTTTTTTAACTTTTGCGTCAAGGTAAGCATTCGGATGAACCTATTAAAAGAAAAGGATTTCAAAGGAAAAAAAGATAACTAAATATGGCGGCATTGCAAAATGAGAGAACCCAAAAGAAGTACGAAGAAGAGATAAGGAAAGGTTCGAACGAAAACACACAGATTTTTTACTGTATTAGAAAGGTATTTTAAGATAATATAAATCAAATCTCCTACAATTCCTATCGATGAAGTCACATGTATGTTCTATGATACCAAACATCTAGGTATGTTAATGAACAATTCCACAGACAAAGCTCTATTCAATAATTATCTAAAGAAATTAATCTATCTAAATTTACTTACCTGCTTTAATGAAAACATTCTATAAATATCTAACTTCACTTTTGGCAGTAGAAACATGAAAATTCAACCACGATAGATGAGATCTGACCTATTTCTGCATTTTTAGGATTGCTTCTTCAGGTGGCCTCCTTTAAGTTGAGTCAAATATCTAATTATAAAAATTATTATATAAGTTAAAATTATTTCAAATTAAATTCCGAACAAAAATTTGCGACATAGCATCTGTTCCTGAGAAATAAATGTATAATTTAAAAAAAAGATTATCAAAATCAAATGAGCGGTTCGCGAAAAAGCCAACTTTAAAATTGGGGCTAGTTTTTAGTGGCCGTTTTTTTGCCGGTGAGTTTATATATATAAGCATTCGGATGCCTCACCTTCTCGTACATATTTCATTTGTCACATCTTTTACAATTTTTCGTTTAACTTGTACAAGCCATACAAATTTGCTAATTACATTGATAACTACAAGTATGTAGCGATAACCCTTGTTTACTTTCGCATAGGGTACCATTTCTACTAGATCTGATATAAGGTCATTTAAGTCCTTCGCTATAAGATGTTGTCTACGAATTTTTTTTTACTGGTTTGTGTAATTCGATAACTACCTCTTCTTCAATACTAGATATTTTCTGCTATAGGTCACTGTAAAACAATTTCTGCATATAATGGGATGTGATTAATCGTTGAGATATAAGTGGTCTGCTCGGTCTAAGCGGCTCGACTTACAGGAAGCGACCTACATTGCAGCAGGTACTTAAATGCAGACCTCTCGTCCTAAGCGACGAGCCATTAAATCTATAAATGATATTGCAGGAAATAACTACTCTGCGGACTAATGCCCCGACCGGCATTGAATTACTCCTGCAGTATTTGTTTGAACAGCCAAGAACCCTTGTCGGCCACTCCACCAGACACAAACCGGTTTCGGGCTTGTTTGCCCTCATCAGTATGCCATAGGTGAGATGACCGACAATTGAACTGGCTATTCCTTCATATGTATGTTCACTTATAAATTGAGTGCAGGTGAAATATAAGTGGTCTGCTACTTCCTGCTCGGCCTAAGCGGCTCGACTAGAACAGCGCAGGCAAATTTTGTAACATTGTATGATGAAATTTTTGACACCGATTGGACATTTCTTTGTCCAAATATGGCAGTGGAAGCTTTTAATAACAAATTGTATGATATTTTTGATCGCCACATTGTAAGAAATCTGGTTCATATGCATACCCTTCCTGGTTTAATAGTAAATTTATATTTAAAATAAAACAGAAGAGGTTGTCATTAAAGATGTACCAAGAAACCTGTGGTATAAACTTTTTACATAGATACAAAACTTGTGGTCTGAAATTAAACAGGACATAGACGTATCATACAAACTATATCTACGATCTTTTGAAACTGATTTAAAGAACAACGCCAAGAAATTTTGGTCTTTTTAAATGCGAAAATTAATTTCGTCCATACCATCGATGCTTACGTACAATAATAAAGATTTAAACGATTTGCAAGAGATTATTTACAATTTTGCCAGTTTTTTTTGCAGAATCCTTCACTCATCCAAACGATCGATTACATGTTCAGCCTAATTCTTGTAGTAATTTGATAGACATCATTAATTTTAAGAAACTAGAAGTTGAATCTGTGATAAAGCAAATTAAGCCTAATTTGACAATGGGACCAGATTTCATATCGACACTTCTTGTTAGAGATTGTGCATTTGCTCTCGCAAGTCAGCTAACGATCATTATTAACCTAATGTGTAAAACTCAATATATTAGTGAGTCCTTTGACCAATGTGGTCAGGTTGATGTAGTATACACTAACTTTACTAAGGCATTTGACAGACTTGATCATGATATTCTGTTACACAAGCTGGATATATTTGACCTTTCTAATTCGTTATTTAGTACTTTCCTTTTACTTGTGAGGTGAGTCTGAAGTGAGATAAGATTATCTAAGCCACTCAGTTTAGCTCATCATGTAAAAGGAACATAAATCGGAGAATTTTCAAAGTTAAGAATGTCTAAAAAATGTTGGTAATTATTTACAACAGCGTAAAAATCTCCAATTTTAACAAAAACTATCCTACCTCCTATTTTCGAGGGTGCTGATCATGAATCTGAAGTCAGATTTCGGCTCTCGCACTTAGTTTTCGAAAAAAAAATTACTTTTTTTTAACATAAATTGGTTTAACAACAATAACCTAACTAACTTAAAAAAATCACAGAACAGACAGAACTTAATCAAAATAACTTGTGAATGCGACATAAGTTTTAAGTATATGATCTGAGCTAAATTTCTCAACTACAAGTCAAGCTTAAGAGGTTGTGCTGCATCGGTAAGGGGGGAGGTAAAAATTCTCAGTTTGGCTTACTTCATTATTGCAAAAGGAACGGCACTCATCTAAGCTGAAGTAAGAATAACTGAGTATTGTGGCAAATGGAAAGCAGCAATTGTATTTGTTCCAATCTTACCTGCAAAATAGATATCAGTTCGTATAGTACCGTGGTCATTGTTCTGAAAAATTCCTACGTGCCTGGCGTCCCTCAGGATTCGACGCTTGGGCCCCTTTTATTTGTTATGTTTCTGAATGATATTGTGTTTGTTACGTCTGGACTATTTGATATATGCAGATGACCTCAAGTTACTATGTAAAATAGATACCGTCCGTGACTGTTAAAAATTACAAAGCGCGTTAGAAGCTATAGTTGGCGTTCTTGCAATAACTTACCCTTAAATTACTACTCACTTTTAAATATAAATTAGGTGACTGCATTCTTTGCAGGTCTAGTTATGTAAAGGATCATGGAGTTATTTTCAATCCCAAACTATCGTTTACAAAACATATAGAAACCATTGCTTCTTCAGCATTTAAATGCTTTGGTTTTATTATCAGGAACTTAAACGGGTTTATCAATGTTTCTGTTCTTCGATTGCTCTATACAAGGTGACCGCGTTTTTTGTAGCAGGACTTTCACAACTTGTACTAAAAGTCCTTTAAAAAAAATTAACATATAGGTATGTATAGGTGCGTCGTTTTCGATTTGCAGTGTTCAAGTTTAAAAAGAGAATTGATTTTTTACCCGTAAAACGAAAACCCCTTTTTAGACTTTGTTGAAACTTGGAAATTTTGTTTGTAATAATAATACTCATTTTCTCACTTAATTGAAATACGAGAAGTACTAGGACTACCACACATTGCAGAAGAGGAACAGTCTGGTTCAGCTCCAAAAAAGCCAAATCGTCAAGATGTTTTGTATGTCCTCGCTCCCGTGATATAAAATGCAGAGCAGTGTGTTGCATGCGTTTAAAACATGTATGTAACGATCACCGATTTGATATTTGCATCAACTGTTAACCACATTATCTTTTTGTTTTTCCGAAATTAATTTTGGGGTAACTCCAACCACAAGTATACTTTTTCATGTATGTTAATTAGGTATACATTGTAGGGTTAACTGTTTGTGTTTTTTCTATAGTAAAAGAAGAAGTTGGGTAGGAAACCCATAACAATTTGGTATCGAAAGTGGGATTTAAGTAGAAGTTTAAGTTCTGGAACCCTGTACGTGGGTGAAATAAACACGTAAGTATGACTTATCACCGCACTCGTCTCGACGTGAGGAAGAGAACGGTATTATTCGCGAAGGACAATCTCGAACATTCTAGAACTTTATACGGGAGTGAGACAAAGATTCAAATGTGACATATCACCGCACTTGTTTCATTGCGAGCAAGTCAACGGTAATATTTACAAATACATTCGTGCACATTCTAGAACTTTCCAAAGAAAATAAAGTCTATGCCTATAACTAGAAGTCAAGTCAATATGGATGCACAACTGGCAAAACTGTTAGAAATTATGCAAACGATGCAAGAACAGAGACGGACGATGCAAGAGAAATTAGAAGAACTAGGTCATACAACTGAAGATCAGTTCCAAACGATGCGGGAGAAATTAGGAAAGAAATTAAAAAAACAAGGGTATATAATGAAAGATCAGATACAGACAATACAACAGGAAATAAGAGATCAGATGATAGATAATTCTCAATATTAAAACTCAAGCTTATGGGAGTGATGGAATTAATATTATACTTATTAGATTTATATGTCCTTATTTAATCCCCCGTATAACATACCTCATAAATTTCTCCCTAAAAATATCTAGTTTTTCCAAATGTGTGGAAAGAAGGTCTAGTCATCCCCATCCCAAAAGTTGCCTGTCCATAAAATTTAAATGAACTTCACCCTATAACTATTCTTCTGACTCTCTCCAAAGTTTTGGAGAGAATTGTAGAAAAACAACTAACTACGTGACCATATTGAGAATTATGACATTATTCCAGATAGACAGTCAGGGTTTAGAACAGGATATAGTTGTGGAACGGTCCTTTTAAACATAACAGATGGGCATTCGACACGATCAATCATGAACTACTTACATTTATATTACATTTTATTGGTCTTAATTCCCCTTTTTCAGAAACTATCTAATAGGTAGAACTCAAGGGGTAATATATAGAGGTGTATTGTCATCCATACAGCAAATTGGACCCCTATTTTATACTATTTATACAAGCAATTTCTTTTCAGTACTGCAATATTATATGCTGACGATACGCAGTTATACAGTTTAAAAAAAATATATATGAGGACATCAATCCAGGAAATAAATGCTGAGCTGGATGTCTTACTAAACATTTCTTCTGACCATAATTTAATTACTCCAGATAAGTCATCTGTTACGTTACTTGGTCCAACATAGTTGAACAATATTTCAACTTAACAATATTTTATTAAAACTGACAGAGAAATCTAAAAATGTGTGTTTGGAAAATACATGAGAAGAAAAACTAGAGGAGCAACCCCAAGTTGAAACACAAGTAGAAGAGAAACTGTTAGCACAAAAAATAAAATAGACGAAGAAATAAACTTGATTAGAGAAACCTGCGAAGGGCTTCGACATAAGCTAGACAAAATAAGAAAGGAGGGCGTAATTAAACCAGATGATTCTGTTATCCAAACTCAGAAATCGAAGCCCTTTGAATTCGATGGCAAGATTTCTTGGAGTGTCTATCTGCGTCAGTTCGAAGTAGCAGCTGCGGCAAACGAATGGTCTCATTGTGAGAAAGTTACTGCTCTGATAGCTGCTCTACGAGGGGAAGCTCTTGACGTCTTTCAAGGAGTTTCTGCTGGGCAGCAGAATAACTGCGACATTCTAAAACAAAATATGGAAATGAGATATGGGGATAAGCACCTGTAGCAAGTGTACCAGGCACAATTGAAAAATCGTCACCAGCAGGATGGAGAGAATTTACAACATTATGAGGCGGATATTGCTCGACTGGTTTGATTGGCTTATCCAACAGCCCCATCCGAATATTTAGACCACCTCTCCATCCAAATTTTTACGGATGGTCTAAGGGATTACGAAACCTAGCAAGCACTACGACTCGCTAGATCTAAAACTTCGAACGACGCCTTCTCGTATCCACTGGAGTTCGAGGCAGCAAAAATGGTTTTTTTACTGTATTAGAAAGGTATTTTAAGCTAATATAAATCAAATCTCCTACAATTCCTATCAATGAAGTCATATGTATGTTCTCTGATGCCAAACATCTAGGTATGCTAATGAACAATTCCACAGATAAAGCTCTATTCAATAATTATCTAAAGAAATTAATCTATCTAAATTTACTAACCTGCTTTAATAAAAACACTCTATAAATATCTAACTTCACTTTTGGCAGTGGGAACTCGAAAATTCAACCACAATAGATGAGATCTGACCTATTTCTGCATTTTTAGGATTGCTTCTTCAGATGGCCTCCTTTAAGTTGAGTCAAATATCTAACTATAAAAATTATTATATAAATTATTTGAAATTAAATATCGACAATGACAAAAGTGACATTAGTCTGTCAATGAATTAAATATGACAATACCTACTTGAATAATGTTTACCCTTTATGTAAAAGTTTTTATATATTTGTAGGTATTAATAATATTGTGTGAAACTAACTACTCTGTAGACAAAAGCCCCAATCATCGTTGAATTACACCCACGATATCTACCCATATATTCCTTATTATTAGCTTTTGCAACATTTTTTACTGTATTAGAAAGGTATTTTAAGCTAATATAAATCAAATCTCCTATAATTCCTATCAGTGAAGTCATATGTAAACATCTAGGTATGCTAATGAACAATTCCACAGACAAAGCTCTATTCAATAATTATTTAAAGATATTAATCTATCTAAATTTACTAACCTGCTTTAATGAAAACACTCTATAAATATCTAACGTCACTTTTGGCAAAGGGCTTTCTAGGAGGCCTTGTCCGGTCAACTGCAAACATTGTAGTTGTTGTTGTAGAAAAGAGAACATATGTTCCTTGCAAGGTGGTGGCAGCCCAACCTGAAGACATATGGAGTTCAGCGGAGATTCGAGAAAACCAGCAAGCTGACTATGACATCAGACCCTTACTAGACTGGAAAGAAAACAACCGACCCTCTTAGGCTGAAATCAGTAGTAAAAGCCCAACATTAAAGTGCTACTGGGCCCTAAAAAGAGTGTGGGAGAACAATCCCGGATTAAGGAAGTGCTGCAGGAAGTACTGGTGGTTGCCGTTTCGGTGTCAATAGGACTCTACAGACGATTAGTGGGCGTTTTTACTGGTTGAGCTATAGAACGGATGTAGAAGATTGTTGCCGAAAATGTGACACATGTGTAGGCAATAAGGGACCGAAGACCCGTTCCAGAGGCAAAATGCGGCAGTAAATCATGGAAGCACCGTTCCAGAGGATTGCCATTGATATCGATGGCCCCTTTCCGAAAACTCAGGGTGGAAGCCGATATCTACTAGTAGCCATGGACTACTTCAGCAAATGGTCGGAAGTATACCCCCTTCCCAATCAAGAGACCACAACCGTAGCGGAAGCACTAGTTAACAACCTGTTCTGCAGATTTGGTGAACCCATGGAACTACATTCTGATCATGGCAGAAGTTTTGAATCAGGTGTGTTCAATAAGGTCTACGATATTATAGAAATCCGGAAAACCAGGACTACATCACTGCATCCCCATACAGATGATATGGTACGACGTTTCAACGCCACGTTAGAAACCAATCTGAAAATGTTTGTGAACGAGAACAAGACAGACTGGGGCAAGCTTATTCCGCTCTTCCTGTTAGCTTACCGCTCAGCGGTCCATGAAACGACTGGGAAGATTTGGTATTTGATCGTCCTGCAGAACAGTTCACAGATCGAGATACTTCTGTCGATGAGCTAGAACGAAGAATAGCATTCATGCACGACCAAGTCAGATCTCGGTTGCGACTAGAGAGCGATCGCATGAAAACTCGATACGACGTCCGAACCAGTTCAGTCGGATTCTGACAGGGTGACCTCGTGTGGCTGTACAACCCCACGCGGAGAGTCCCTACACCATTATCAAAAGAATCACTGACGTCGTCTACCGGATACAGTGGACCCCCAAGAGTAAGATGAAGATCGTCCACCTCGAGCATCTATCCCCGTATAGAGGTGCTTCCAATACCGGGGCGATCGGTCTAAGGAGGGAGCAGTGTCGCAGAATTTGTCCTGATCGCACCCAATTTGGATGCACGACACGCTAGATTTGCCCCGATCGCCTGCACAAGACTGGTAAACTGATAAACGATGATGTCGTCGATCGAGCCGCTCCAGAATGAGATCCAGAGCCACTAGGAAATACTTAAAAAATATTCGTTTTGCCTATATAAGGACAACAAGCGGACAGAGCGGGACAGTTTGTCGTTTGGATATTGCGATGAGATCAACTGGAGATTTAGAGCGATTTTGTAGTGATTTATTTAGTAACAATTAGTTTAGTTGTATTTACTATTCAGTGGTGTACAGAGTGTTTAATAATTGATCAGTAAATAATTAATTATTCAGTTAACTGACTGTTTTTTACGGCGAAAGAAGAAGTTGGGTAGGAAATCCGTAACAGTATTAAACGGAAATTTGAACTGCCAACTTTTTAGCTGTCCCAAGTGTGCTGATTACAGCCTATCTGATGTCAGCGCTGATTACGGTTGACATTTATTATAAAATTGTTTCATATTGATTACACCGCAAATTTAATTATTTATTGTTTGTTCTGTTATTATTTAGCAATTATGCAGCTCTGCAGCGCTTTTCATTAAGTAGAGATTAAAACCAACGTTATTGACCTAAATACGGTAGGTCAAAACTCGGATTGCACAATTGATCACTGAACAGGTTTTTTTTTATTACAATCTGTTTTTAAGAGGCCTCTTTGGGTATCTTAAAACTAGTTTGAAAATAACTCCAGTAGTAATGATGTGGCTCACACCAGTTTTCTTAGAAAAAATCTAATTTTTTGGATGCCCTAAATCATATATTTTGACACGAATAAACTAAGCTTTAAAACACAAAAGAAACAAAATAAACAGGTGTCCTAGAAGCGGCGAATTATTTTACTAATTTATACACACTTTGTTTCTAAAAATAATTGATAATAACTGCAAATTTGGAACTAAGAAATTGCATTTTAAGTTAAAGCCTGCTAAAGGAGCCACTTACGTTCAAATAGTATCAGGCGATGAAATACGAGGCAGACAAAGACAGAATATGTAAGGAAAGTCGTAATGCGCTTAGCAGAACGGTCGAGTTAACTTGTGTCTGGCGCTGCCCTTTAAATACAAAAAACGTTTCAGCCTCTTAATAATTTAACCTAGTGAGTATTGGATTTTATTTCACTATTTATGTACTTTAATGTGAATGGTTTATTTTGATCCGTTGGACTTTTGTAATGTCAATATTAAATATTTAAATTAGGTAACATCACGTCAGGCCGACACCGAATTGAATTGCCGCCAGCGGTCAGTGAGTCTGAAAAGGGGATTTAAATAATGATTTAAAAATATTTCTTTTTCAGCGTAAATATATATTTACATTTTTTTTTAAAATCACGTATTTGTATTATACTTATTTCTCCCTATCGTAACAGCAAAACATAATTAAAGCAATGGATTAAATATTATCGTTTGTTCATATTTATTCGCCCTTACTTACCTCATTAAACCTTTCTTTTTTTAGCACCCACTATATCTTTTCTTGTTACATTCGCAATTTTGTGATAATATTAGATGTAGTTTCTCTATTACATTTTCTTAGCGAGTATTATTTTAAAGTTGAAATGTGTAATATGTTATTTCTAATACTCATATCTCTGTCGAGGAGGGGCCGAACTTTTAAATCGTCGCGATTTGAGAATATGGGTTTTATTATCGATTTGTGCAGATTTGTATGGTTTTTGCTTATAGTATTTTGACTAAGAAAGGTCTTGAGAAAAAGCGATGTTTTCTTGGTTAATTTGCCTGTATCCACACCAAGGCGAGAACATTTATCGTTAATCATTTTCCGCGGGATTAATCTTAGTGTGGTTTTAAGTGATTTCTAGATTTATTATTATATTTTGTAATTTAAGTAAGATAAGAGTAAGATTTTAGTGAAATCACTTCCTATTTGGGAATTATTACAGCAAATTCGTAAATACATCACCAACGCCATGTTGCTTATATTTTTTTAAACTGTATTTTGTTTTGTCATCCTTAGAATTGTTGAGAACTTTCAACAGTATTCGTTCGACAACTTCAACATATTTATATAGAGACACCCTTCATAGAAAGTACGTGTACATTTTTTTCTTGGGGACATGTTATTTTATTTTCCTCCCCAATGGTGTTTTTTCTCTGAAACGACAGTGTTCCTGGTACAATAATGGCTGTTTTGTCACGACGGTGCTCTGCACGACGCCAACAGTGTATTTTCTTGAAAGAACAGTGTCCTGTATATCTATCGACTGTCTTGGTGCAGCTCCTTGGGACAACTTCTTGGTGCTCCGGTCGTTGAACATAGGTCCTGTTTGATCGGCGTTGTATCACTGCTAGCTGTGTAAATGCAGCACGAGGCCCAGATCGGTTGCATTTTAATAATTTTATGAGTATATTTTATTAACCTTATATAATACTTATCGGACTGGATTTTTGAAAATGGGATTTCCAGTAAAGATTGGGAACAACTATTTTCCATATTATTTTTCTATTTTACGGTTCATATTGAACATATTTAGTTTTTAGCTTCATTTAGTAGTAGAATATATTTATAGTAACTATACAGAGTATTAAATTCCAAAGTATTTTACAACTTTATTTAGTTAGATTTATTTTAAATCCATTTTTGCTGATTTATTGGTTATTCTGGTTATTTTAGCACACTTATGCAAGCAGTTACATATTGTGCGGCTTAAGCTTGGGTACTAGATATAAAACGGCAATCATTCTTTAATTATATTCATTCTCTTTAAGATTACCTTTTTCATATTTAGTAGAATACCAAAAACGTTGCCAAACCTATTATAATAACTTGACTAATAATTATATACCTACAGGGTGATTTATTTCAACCGTCTTTTAGTGTGAAGACCCTGATTTCAAATAAATAATGTTATATTCTTCGTAAATTAAAATTAAAATTAAAATTAAAATTAAAATTAAAATTAAAATTAAAATCAAAATCAAAATCAAAATCAAAATCAAAATCAAAATCAAAATCAAAATCAAAATCAAAATCAAAATCAAAATCAAAATCAAAATCAAAATCAAAATCAAAATCAAAATCAAAATCAAAATCAAATCAAAATCAAAATCAAAATCAAAATCAAAATCAAAATCAAAATCAAAATCAAAATCAAAATCAAAATCAAAATCAAAATCAAAATCAAAATCAAAATCAAAATCAAAATCAAAATCAAAATCAAAATCAAAATCAAAATCAAAATCAAAATCAAAATCAAAATCAAAATCAAAATCAAAATCAAAATCAAAATCAAAATCAAAATCAAAATCAAAATCAAAATCAAAATCAAAATCAAAATCAAAATCAAAATCAAAATCAAAATCAAAATCAAAATCAAAATCAAAATCAAAATCAAAATCAAAATCAAAATCAAAATCAAAATCAAAATCAAAATCAAAATCAAAATCAAAATCAAAATCAAAATCAAAATCAAAATCAAAATCAAAATCAAAATCAAAATCAAAATCAAAATCAAAATCAAAATCAAAATCAAAATCAAAATCAAAATCAAAATCAAAATCAAAATCAAAATCAAAATCAAAATCAAAATCAAAATCAAAATCAAAATCAAAATCAAAATCAAAATCAAAATCAAAATCAAAATCAAAATCAAAATCAAAATCAAAATCAAAATCAAAATCAAAATCAAAATCAAAATCAAAATCAAAATCAAAATCAAAATCAAAATCAAAATCAAAATCAAAATCAAAATCAAAATCAAAATCAAAATCAAAATCAAAATCAAAATCAAAATCAAAATCAAAATCAAAATCAAAATCAAAATCAAAATCAAAATCAAAATCAAAATCAAAATCAAAATCAAAATCAAAATCAAAATCAAAATCAAAATCAAAATCAAAATCAAAATCAAAATCAAAATCAAAATCAAAATCAAAATCAAAATCAAAATCAAAATCAAAATCAAAATCAAAATCAAAATCAAAATCAAAATCAAAATCAAAATCAAAATCAAAATCAAAATCAAAATCAAAATCAAAATCAAAATCAAAATCAAAATCAAAATCAAAATCAAAATCAAAATCAAAATCAAAATCAAAATCAAAATCAAAATCAAAATCAAAATCAAAATCAAAATCAAAATCAAAATCAAAATCAAAATCAAAATCAAAATCAAAATCAAAATCAAAATCAAAATCAAAATCAAAATCAAAATCAAAATCAAAATCAAAATCAAAATCAAAATCAAAATCAAAATCAAAATCAAAATCAAAATCAAAATCAAAATCAAAATCAAAATCAAAATCAAAATCAAAATCAAAATCAAAATCAAAATCAAAATCAAAATCAAAATCAAAATCAAAATCAAAATCAAAATCAAAATCAAAATCAAAATCAAAATCAAAATCAAAATCAAAATCAAAATCAAAATCAAAATCAAAATCAAAATCAAAATCAAAATCAAAATCAAAATCAAAATCAAAATCAAAATCAAAATCAAAATCAAAATCAAAATCAAATCAAAATCAAAATCAAAATTAAAATTAAAATTTAAAGTTAAAGTTAAAGTTAAAGTTAAAATTAAAAGTTAAACTTAAACTTAAACGTTGAAGTTAAAGTAAAGCTAAAGCTAAAGATACTTTTTTCATCAGGTGAATTTGGTCATATAGTAAATTAATTTTATCTCAGTTCACTAATTATAACGTCTTTTTTGTTTAATTATGTACATAAATACCTGAGTATCAAGTTTTTTTATCAACTTGCAGATAACATTTGCATTCTTCCATAGCATCGTAAAAAACCTTGTCAGCATCTACTCTCACAGCACGTCTTCTGAAAATTTTACATTGGGAGAAATTCTTGCACAGCTGATATGAAAACCACTATCACAGATTTTGCATTTTAGACCATTAAGTAATTTGGTTTTACAGCGTTTACACACCGTACTCGTAGTAATGTCCGTTCCGCTTGATATTTCGATTTGAACTGACTATACGTTCAGAAGTAGAAATTTGTGTTTTTTGATACTAATGAGATACTAAACAAAATTTAACTTTGGAATTGGAAAAAATGGATAAGTACAAGAAAAAATAAATATGTTTAATTATTCTATATCCACTAACAGTACCATTGTAAAGTGCAAATAAGGAGCGGTGATGAGGTAATGCAAGACTCGGATTAGCTAGATTGTCACAATTTTAGGTTTGGCCCTTTCGACACTAAATAAGTAGGCGGGAAACTACAAACAAACTTTATTATCTGTTATAAATGCTTCGTACAAATAGACTGAAGAACGTGGAGCACGCACTTAGTTTTATACTAATTGTGTGCTTCCGTTGCATTTTTCTTAGTTAAGATTATAAAAATATATATAACATATATTACATAATAAATATTTAAAATAAGTAAAAATAAAATAAAGATACTATTATAGAGTTCATATAATTCCTCCCCTCTTAGACGGAAAATCAGAGTTTACGGGAGTTGGCTCCTGGAAAGTCTGAGGTGTAGTAGTCATTGTCCTTTTTGGTCATACCAGCCATGAGTTTATACTTTACCTGAAGGTGAAGAGAAGAAATAAGCTTGTAAATCCAATAAGAGACCATGTTAACCAGGTCGTCCAAGAGATTGATGTAGGTTCAATTGATGCAGGGTCAATCAACTGAATGTCTTTCGTTTCTTTTACTTTGTTCTTAAGGAACTCCAATTCATTTATGGTATTGTCCAATGTAAAATTTGATATTCGGGGTTTTCTTATTTCTGCTAAAAGAAATGTTGAGGCTTGTAAGTTCGTGGTAGGAAGGAAATAGTCTTCTGCATTAATTCGTAAAGTGCATCCTTCTTGGTTAGATATTAAAGAATCTTCTGAGAGAAAATGGTGGATGACGCTAGAACATTGTTCTATATGCACCGTTTTGCTTGGTAGGACAAGCAACTGTCCGGAAGGTAACATGGTAATGCTGTCCTTAGGGTTTTTCAAATAGTAAAATGTACAATTTGGTTCGTCATGATCAATCATCATTTTTGGAATGCATGATGGTGGTTTTTCATATATCATTTCTTTAAGTTGGTAGTATTTGCCGACTTTTGGGAGTTTTTCTTCTAGCCAGGAAGTGCCAAGTAACTTTCGGGGGGAATGATGGATATATTTGAGGAAGTCATAAATATTTGGAATAGGTTATATTCATTGACATGGTAGATCGGAATTAAAATTTCCATATATATTACTGAACTTGATACGTAATGTTTCATATGAAATAAAGAAAATATTGAATTTTGATCTAAAGAAGGTAATTTCGCGGGTTCATATAAAGTGTATAGAATTTTAAACATTTCGGTAATAGTTGTAGTTGAAATTACATCGGAATGTATGATACTCATATGACTAAATAACAAGCTATCTTCAATTTGGTCTAAAATCTCTAAAGTGATTAAACAATCGTTAAAGTTTGAGTTTCAAAAAAATCGTTTGCGGTTTTCCAAAAGTTGTTAATCTTTTTCATAGCATTTTGTATTTCACTTGTAAACGATTCCAGAACGGAAAGCTTCGTGTTTAGCTGATCATTTATATTTTTCTGATTACGAAATACAATTTCTAGTTTTTGTTCCAAAAGCTCCTTATCATCGGCACTCATTAAACCAAATAACTCTGAATAGATATTCCCGATAAAATTAAAAATACCGCGTTTCTCGCGTTTTACAGTAGCAGAAGAAATGATTTCGAATTTTTGTTTAATACGCTCTGTGAGATAATGTAACTGAATATGCCAGAATTGTTTTTCTTTAGTTGTATTTTCTGAAGATACGAGAAGTCTATTTACATGTTCTCCTATTTCCGTTAAGTTAAGGATATGTACAAAAGAATGGTAAAAGGATATAGTTTTAAGGGAGCCCAAATTTACAGGGAGAATAGGGTTAGTCAGTCTCTCTATTTTTATTGTCATAGTCATGTTCTTCGTCAATATCGTCATCACCGTTATCATTGTCAGAAATGGAAGCAGGGTCTTCATTATTCTGTAACAAAGGAGAACCTTTAGTCTGTCTTTTCTTTTTAACTTTGCGTTTATGGTATTTTCCTTTCTTAGTCTTTACAGTTATATCTAAATCTTGTAGGATTTTAACTTTTTCAAAAGGATTTTGAATTTTACGAGACCAGGGGGTTTTTGTTTTTAAATAAATTTCATCATTAGGTTGTAGGACTTCAGGTTCATTACGATTTTGATTTAACTTTTCATTGTGCATCTGCTTACTCTGATTCAGTTTTGTTTTAATTTGTTCATTAAGTTTTTCTGATAATTTCCGAGTATTTTCTACAAAGTCTTGGGTAGTTTCAACTTCATTAAGAATAGGTGAAGTATCGTTATAGATCGATGGGAACAGTATCGAAAAAGGGGTTTGCTGAGTAGCAGAATGGATAGAATTATTATAAGAAGTTATTGCTAACCTCAAGTAGTCTAGAGGCTTATGGGGATCTTCTGTTTTTAATATACGGATAGATTCTAGCAATGTCGAGTAGAACCTTTCTACAGGGCTATTACTTTGGGAATTCTGTGTTGAGGTCACATGAATTTTGATATTATGTAATTGACAGAATTGTTTAAAAAGGGTATTAACAAATTCCTTGCCAGGATCATGAATTATATACCTAGGGGTTCCAAAGAAAGACGTAAAAGTAGTTAGTCCTTGAATGGTATCATGAGCATTTTTAGATTCAATTTTGATCGCTTGTCCGAATTTTGAAAATGGGTCAAATAAGGATAGAAAAATATTTTTATCGATAAAGAAAAGATCTATGTGAAGAGTCTCGAGTGGTTTGACTTTTTGTGGATTTCTATTGTATTTGGCTAAATTACATGGTTCACATTTAGTTATATAATCATGAACATGAGTTGATAAATTTGGCCAATAAAATTTTTTAGAAAGTCGTTTGATAGTTTCATTAATTCCTCTGTGTGTGGTTTTTGTTTCATGAAAGAATTTAATTTGATCCATTTGTTCATCTTTCAACAATATGTTAGAAATCATTATCTTAGTTTCAGGGACAAAATTATTAGCCAATACTCTCAATACTTTTTCTTTAATTTTGTCTGTATGAAAATAAAGACAGGTTGTTTCATTTATGTTTAGATACCTTTTTAGTATATTAGTAAGTTCATCGTCAGATATAGAAGTATGACAAACTAGAGTGGTCCTTAGTTTATCAGGAAATGGTTTTGCTGTATGAATTCCAAAACGACTAGGCATGTTTTGAGTTTCGTGTATAAATAATTGTCTTTTGTACCCATTAATACTTTTTTCTGTAATTGGTGGAGAACAGATAGGATTTTCTTGAGCGGTATGTTGAGTCTGGGTATCTGATAGGTTATTTAAACGATCTAAAAGTCCTCTTTATTCTTCGGGAATTTCAGTACCTTCAGGTATATGTAAGGTACTGGCTAGTTCTTCATTAAGGGAATCAATAAGTTGATTTATATTCTCGTCAGGAGGGTTATTAAGGATAGAGTCTAGGTCGCCAATTTCGTTTGCGTTAAGTTCGTCTATTTTTATTCGGGATAGTGCATCTGCAACTCTATTTTCCGTTCCCTTTTTATATTGTACTGTGTAATCATATTCTTCTAATTTAATACGCCATCTCATTAATTTAGAGGAAGGGTCTTTTAGATTATAGAGCCATTGAAACGTTGGAACGTCTGGGCCGCGTTGCGGAGCCCGAACGCCATTGCGGGAAATTCAAAAAGTCCGAACGCTGTTTTCGCGACGTCGTCGGGGTGTACCGGGATTTGATGATACGCGCGAACAAGGTCTATTGTTGAAAACACTTTTTTATGCGCGAGACTTTGTGCAAAATCCTCGATGTGCGGGATTGGATACTTGTCTGGGACGGTCCTCGCGTTTAGCGCTCGGTAGTCGCCACACGGACGCCACTCACCCGATTTTTTTCGTGTGAGATGTAGCGGAGCGGTCCAACAGCTGTCCGACGGTCGCGCGACGCCGAGTTTTAACATTGTTTGAAACTCTTTTTTAGCGTCTTTCAGTCTGTCCGGCCCTAGGCGTCTGGCTTTGGCTGAGGTGGGTGGACCAGGCGTCGTCTTGATATGGTGGACGGTAGAGTGTTTTACTCGTCTTGGCAGTCCACTGGGTTTCGACAACTCCGGGAATTTAGCGAGTATGCGGTGATATTTTGTGTCGCCATGTATTACTTTTATGTGTGTAGCGACCTCACACGGTCCGAGATGTCCGCTGGTGCAGAGGTTTGTGAGGCTGTCGACCAAACGTAGACGCTTCAGATCAACGAGCAATCCGTAATGCGCGAGAAAATCGGCGCCTATAATCGGTCGCGTCACATCGGCTACCACGAAACGCCATGTGAACTCGCGGCGTAGTCCGAAATTGAGTATTAATATGACGTCACCGTATGTGTCAATCTCCGACCCGTTTGCGGCAAACAGCTTGTAGTCTGTTGGTAAGGCTCTCTCTCGCATTCGGCTGCGGGGAAACACACACAAATCCGCACCTGTGTCTACCAAATACTGTACTGTGTACTGTACTCGGGATTCGCGGTCAGTCACGCACAAGCGACGCGATTGGAGGTCCACGCCGCCGTTGCGTAGCTACACGGCGGGGTACACTTCTTTGCTTTCGCAGAGAACTGGTTGTGGTACCAGCACACTGCGGGGTCGCGCGGCCGCGAACGCGAGCGTGGACGCGAGTGCGAGTTTGTTCGCCGAGCGTGGCCTATTCGCATGTCGTTCTTGCACACTGAACAGCTCCGACACTTTTTTCCCGAGCGCTGCGATCGCTTGGTATAGCTGGATGTCGTTTCCCTCCGAAGTCGCGGCTACCTGTGGCTGGCATTGCCTCATCGTCTCTACGATCTTGTCCGCCTTTTGAGCAACCTTGTCTAGCGGTATGTCGTCGTCCGAGGTTAGGATGGTCTGCGCCTGGGTTGGCAACCGACTTATCCAGAGGGATCGCAGGATCGTGTCACTCACAGTGGTCCCGGCTAGTCCGCGGAGGTGGCGGAGAAATTGTGAGGGGCGCCTGTCCCCCATTTCTTCGCCCTCTAAAAGGCGGCGAATTTGTTGCTCAATAATGTCGCCGACTTCCTCAGCGATTCGTGGGTCCAGGTTAGCAACAATGTGGTGGAATCTGGTCTCGTCGTTTGTGATATTGCTAAGCGCGAATTGCGCCTCGATTTGCGAGAACCATCTTGCCGGATTCTTCTCCCAAAATGGCGGGACTTTGATTCCTACGCAGCTCACGTACGCGTTGGATGTTCCGCTGGCTTCTGTGCTGTCTTCCATTGTGTGATTCACGTCGGGCACTTTGTAACTTAACGTGTTTTTGAAATCACGTCGGGCACTTTATTAACTTAACGCGTTTTTGATATCACGTCGGGGTCACCAATTTGTGGGGTTGTTAGATTAGAAATAACAAGTCCACGGTTTGTGGACCCTATAGAACTCAAATTCTTAAAGATAATAATTTTATAAAAGGATACAAAATTACTTAATGTCTTATAATGTTGGAGATTTTTTAAATAGTAAATCAGATCTGATTATTAGTGTTATTTTATCTTTTTCTATGTTGATATCAATTAAGTATGTTTATGTTTGCGTATAATAATAATTAAGTATACAATTTGTAGTGAATATATTCAGTTTTTTACTCTTGTTATTTGACGCGTGACTTTTATGTATATGTAACACCAATCTTTATAAATAAATAAATAAATATGCTTTTTCATATTCTGCCTACATATGTCAAACACGATCTATCTTCAAACATTTTCGAGAGGTTGAAACAGTCAACACTAACAAACTATAAATAATAATATGCCAAAGCAAAATGGTATTTAAACCATATACTCTTTTACTATCACTATTTGTACAATTTCCTATAGGGGTAGAGTGAAATTATATGAACTCTATAATAGTATCTTTATTTTATTTTTGCTTATTTTAAATATTTATTATGTAATATATGTTATATATATTTTTATAATCTTATCTAAGAAAAATGCAACGGAAGCACACAATTAGTATAAAACTAAGTGCGTGCTCCACGTTCTTCAGTCTATTTGTACGAAGCATTTATAACACATAATAAAGTTTGTTTGTAGTTTCTCGCCTACTTATTTAGTGTCGAAAGGGCCAAACCTAAAATTGGCGCAGTCAGTAGGATATCAGTTAACTCCTTCAATTGTAAATCACAGTGAAGGTAGGAGACCTTCTGGTGAGAGATACTGAATCCTCGAACTTTACCTTTGTAATTTTGACCTAAAAGGAAGGCAGAACTGCAGACGACTATACCCGTGTCGGAAAAATAGTGAAGGGCTGAATTGAGTAAGCTCGTTCGTGTGCAAATCGCATAGTAAAGGGCTGAATTGAGTAGGTCCGTCCCGTCGCCTGTGTTTGGATTATTGTGTTTTGGATTACCACCAAAACTATCTCCGCTGCATCCTTAGGGAAATTTCCTGGAACCGGAATTACCTGGTGAATACCAAAGTGCTAGTACTTGACTCCCTATCCTTTCAAACGCATATTGACAGTGGTAGGTTAGAATTAGAATCATTTTAACAATAAAAACCTTTTTATTGTTTTATTAAAGAAGATAATTAAATTTACCTTGAAAATTTGTTGATCTCGACATACGCATAAGTCGTGTATCTGTTGTGGCATATCAAGTTCTCGCTGGACTTGCAAGGACGCATAGTCTACCGGAAACTGATAGTGAGCCGTGTTTAGCTGAGTCGTTTTCGGCCTACTTAACTCTTAACTTATCTATATAGAGAAACTTAAGAATAATACAATGTCAAACCCGCAATCAAACGTAAGCACGAACCCAACTGCTTCACAGCGAAAAGAATTAGACGCGCAAAAATTAAACTTTTTGTGTTCCACAATACAACCTTTTGATGGTTCGGAAATCGAATTAACCCAATTTTTAGAATCAGTGGAAACATTTATAATCTCTCTAGATCTGCCACATCCAACTGATACAGTCACGTTTGTTTATAAATATAATCAAAAGTAAATTGAGAGGACAAGCAAAAACGCTTATTTTAGGTAGACCTGAGATAACTACCTGGCAAGAATCCAAAATTATAGTGATCATAAATCACTTCAAACATGGCAGAACGAAATTTGCCTATTACAACGCGATATTCGCGAACCTTTACGTACGTTTTGTAATAAAATTCTGTGCATGCGCTCAAAAATTGTCCAGAAAATACAATTACTATATACCGATCCGCAAGAAAGAACTTCTGTTCAATTAGTATATACTTCTTTGCTTTTGAACAAATTAAAAAGCAATCTCCCACAAAATTTCGAAACTATCATATTATCTAGACCTGATTTAAACGAAATAGAATCAGTAGTTCAGGCCATACTTGAACTTGAGACTTATTTTGAATACAAAAACATGAGTCGCCGTTTACCTCAAACTCAATCACAAAGACCTCCTATGCTACCTACTAGACAAAATTTACCTCCTAAACCAAGCTATAATTATAAACCCCAATATAATACAAATCAGCAACCTAACTTTCTACCAAGACAATTCCCATCATCTTATCCTGCTCCAAGACAAACTCAACCACCAATAAGGCCTCCTTATAATCAACCTAAACCCGTCTTACCCCCCAGACAGACTATAAATCAACAACCCCGTTCTACAAATACTTACTCAAATAATAGAAAACAGTTTGAACCCGAACCGATGGATACCTCCAGCACAACACTAACTAAATTTTAGAATGTCTCTCGTAATTTTTCACATCATTGTCATGAGTATGAATTACAAACCGAAGATTATGATTACCAAGAATATGAATATCCAAATAACTCAGTAGATCCTGATTACCTTGAACAACCCGAACAACCCGAATATTTTCAGCAACCTATTCCTGATACTGAATTCGAAAATTTTCAGAAAACAGCCTCGAACCAAAACCTAGGGAAATGATCTTTGAAAATAATTCCATTTTAGCTGCACCCCTATCTTACATCAACATTGAAAATCCACCTTTGAAATTGCTCATAGATTCCGGCTATTCTAAAACTATGATTCGCCCAGATATCATTGAAAAATATTACCCTGAATGTATCTACCAATCTCCCAATGTTTTAAAAACATGCATGGGCCAAAAGAAAACAAAATTCTGTGCAACCATTCCCGCTTTTAATGAATTTTACAGTAATGATAACATTGATATTTTATTATATGAATTTCACGATTTTTATGATGGACTAATAGGCTTAGATGTAATAACCCAATTTAGATTACTTTTTGATTACAAAAACGCAACAGTTTTTAATGAAAATATTTCAATTCCTTTATATGTTCGAAACCCATTAGAAATTTCCAAGAGAATTACTGTCAATGCCTCTGAAATTTTCAGAACTCAAATTCCAGTTTCAGTAGAGAATGGCGAAATTTTAATTCCTAAAATTGAGAGTGATCATACGATCATACCAGAATCAATATCTTACGCAGAAACGGATTAGCCTATGTAGAAATCCATAACTACACTAATGAACCATCCACTGAATATTTCGATTATCCTATCCGAGTGACCATTCAACCATCTGACAATAAAACCTTGAAGACAGACATAAAACAACTCATACGAACTGAACATATGAACAATGAAGAAAAAAAAGAAATTTTCCAGTTAATTTCAAATTTTAAACATATTTTTTATTCAGAAGAACAACCTTTATCCTTTACAAATGAGGTAAAACATGAAATTAAAACTAAAACAGAAGACCCGATCTATACTAAACAATACCGACTACCTTATACCCAACGACAAGAAGTACAAAATCAGATACAAGATCTTTTAGATAATGAAATAATTAGGCCATCTCAAAGTCCTTGGTCGAGCCCTGTTCTCATTGTTGAGAAAAAGGCAGACGCATCTGGAAAACGTAAATATCGCATGTGTGTTGACTACAGAAATTTAAATAACCTTACTATAGACGATCGATACCCAATTCCGAATATTTCAGATATATTAGATAAGCTCGGGAGATGTAATTATTTCTCGACTATTGACCTTACATCTGGATTTCACCAGATAGAAATAGAACCTGGCAGTATAGCAAAAACTGCTTTCTCAACTGAAAACGGCCATTTTGAGTATCTCAGGATGCCATTTGGGCTTAAGAATGCTCCTGCCACGTTCCAGCGTGTAATGGATAACGTTTTAAAAGATCTTCAAAATCGAGTTTGCTTAGTATATATGGATGACATAATTGTTTTTTCAAGTTCTTCAAACGAACACATTCAAAATTTAACACTAGTTTTCAAAGCTCTCGAGAAGGCAAATTTAAAAATACAACTGGACAAATCGGAATTTTTAAGAAAAGAAACAAAATTTCTCGAACATGTTATAACACCTAACGGACTTAGACCATATCCTGACAAAATACGAGCTATACAGAAGTTCCCTATACCCAAGACGGCTCGAGAAATCAAATCATTTTTAGGCCTTGTCGGTTACTATCGACGTTTTATAGATAACTTTGCAAAAATTACAAAACCCCTGACTTCATGTTTGAAAAAAGGCAAAAAGATTATTTACAATCAAGAATTATTAGAAGCAATTGAAAAATGTAAAACCCTAATCACTAATAGTCCTATTTTAGCTTTCCCAAATTTTGAAATTCCATTCGAGGACGCCTCCAATTTCGCACTAGGCGCCGTCCTGTCGCAAACGGTAGACCTATTTCTTACGCTTCTCGAACTCTAAACACTTCAGAGATACAATATTCTACCATTGAAAAAGAACTACTTGCCATAGTATGGGCCACACAAACATTTAGACCTTACCTGTTCGGTCGAAAGTTTAAAATATTTACGGACCATCGCCAAGTGGGCGATGGTCCGTAAATATTTTAAAGGTACTTTGCGGCCTAGAGTTCGCGTACGTGTACATAGATGACATTCTCGTCGCGTCGTCGTCGGAAGACGAGCACGAGAAGCATCTACACAAACTTTTCACCCGTTTACACGAGTTCGGTGTCGTGGTAAATCCGACAAAATGTGTTTTTGGAAAACACGAAGTTCAATTTCTTGGCTACACGGTGAGCGCAGGAGGCGTGAAACCGCTCCACGAACGAGTCCGCGCAATTAGCGACTTTCTAAAGCCACAGACGGTAACCCAGCTCCGCCGTTTTCTAGGTATGTTGAACTTTTACCGACGATCCATACCACACGCATCGAAGCTACAATCGCCGCTAAATAAGTGTTTATCGGGACCCAAGATATCTAAGAAAACTCCCATAACTTGGTCAACCGAGCTAGAAAATGCATTTTCCAACTGCAAGGAAGCGTTGGCGCAGGCTACAGTGCTAGCACACCCGAACCCGCAACTATTGCTCGCGATCTTCACCGACGCGTCCGATTGGGTGGCCGGGGCATCGCTGCAACAGCTATCACCTAGCGGTTGGGAACCTCTAGCATTCTTCTCGAAAAATATGAGTAAGGCACAGAAGAAATTCAGTGCATTTGACCGCGAATTATGGGCCATCTACAAAGCTGTGAAACATTTCAGGCACATGATTGAGGATCGAAATTTCAGTATTTTCACCGACCATAAACCCCTAACATTCGCGTTCAAACAAAAACTCGTCAAGTGTTCCCCGCGACAATTCAGATACCTGGACTTCCTAGGCCAGTTCACCATGGACATCAGGCACATTGCAGGCAAGGACAACGTAGTAGCCGACGCATTATTGCGCGTAGAATCGATAAGTGAAGATATAAACTTCGAAGCCTTAGCCCGCGCACAGGAAAATGACAACGAACTCCGCGAATTACAGCGCGTCGATACGTCATTACAGTTACGCAAAGTGACAATCCCAGGTTCACAAACACCGCTCGTTTGTGACGTGTCGACAAACATTGCGCGCCCATTTGTGACCCAAGAATTCCGGAGACAAGTGTTCTTTTCTCTGCATAACCTGTCACACCCAGGGGCGCGAGTAAGTGCACGCTTAGTCGCACAACGTTACGTATGGCCATTTGTACAAGGCGATTGCAGGCAATGGACTCGCGAATGCATGCAGTGTCAACAGGCCAAAGTAAACAGGTACGTGTCAAGCCCCGTCGGCGAGTTTCTGTTCAAAAGTGCGCGATTTGAACACGTACACATAGACTTAGTAGGCCCATTACCATATTCCCATGGTTTTCGCTACTGCCTGACATGTGTTGACCGTGTTTCACGCTGGCCGGAAGTGTTCCCGATCGCGGACATTACAGCCGAAACCGTCGCGCGGACGTTGTACGAGGGATGGATTGCACGCTACGGTGTACCCCTACGTATCACCACGGACCAAGGTCGGCAGCTAGCAGCGAGCCTATACGACTTCCAGGAGAATTTCTGACTCCCACTCCGGCAAACGACAACTCCACCGAATTCATCGCCCGTTTAAGAAAACACATGTCTAAACTTAAAACAAGCCACCAGACACGGACAGCGAAAAACGTTTGTGTTTAAGGACCTCACATCCTGCTCGCATGTTTTTGTGCGCGTCGACAGTCCCAAACGAGCCCTCCAGCAACCATATGAAGGACCCTATCCGGTGATTACTCGGCACGACAAATTTTACACCGTCTCCATCCGCGGTCGCGAAGTGAACATTTCCATCGATCGGCTCAAGCCCGCGTATATTCACGTGGAGGATGACAAACCAAGTATAGCAGATCCGTGCAGCAGCGAGGAGGAAACCACACCGTCAACCTCAAGGAGCGAGCCACATGCCGCCGACAGCACCGCGGAGGAACCGAAAACGCGTCCTGCGCGTCGCGTACGATTCCCCGACAGATACCAGGCGGGTTTCGCGTAAAAAGTGCTCGCGATGTGTCAGTGCTAAACCTCAGTGTAAAACTTATTTAGACAGTACCACTCATAAACAACATTCTTTTTTTCTCAACATTTTTTTGTATTTTCACTTGTAGCATTATTGTATACTTTTATTTTTTTGTCCACCAAAATAAAAGTCTGGCAGGGGGGTGATGTAGCGGTCACCGACCTACATCTGTGATCCCTACAATTTACGACACTTTTACTAAGGCACCAAACAAATCAATGCCAACAAAAACATAAAACTAACCCTTAGTTCTGAGCCCATTTATGAAAGTAAACACATGGCCAGACATTAGCCAGCCTTCCGAGACCTTCTTCGAAAGGTCCGGCGAGGACCACGGCAGTTACTTTTCGCTTGTCTTCAGCTGAACATCCGTCCAGACTTCTATATTGGTGGAACATTCTTTCCCAGCTGTTGTATCTTTATTAATATATTTAACGTGTTATAAACCGTGGACTTGTTATTTCTAATCTAACAACCCCACAAAATATTATGATCAAACCATTGTTTAAATAATTTGAAGTCACGTTCAATTATTTTTTAAAATTTTTTCCATGTATCTCCTTTATAAATGATAACTGTATCATCTGTAAATGCAAGTATCTGACCATCAGAAGGTAAACTAAATAAGTCATTTACATATATATTAAATAAAATGGGACCCAGTACCGTACCCTGAGGAACACCATAGTCTACTTTTTTTAAATCACTCATAGCTTCACCAATTTTAACGGATTGTTTACGATTAGTTAAATAGCTTTCTATCAGGTTAAACGCAGTGCCTCTAATTCCAATATTTCTTAGCTTATTAAGTAGTAGTGTGTGACTAACCGAATCGAAAGCTTTTTCCAAGTCAATGAATATGCATAAAGTGGGTTGACATTTATCTATTGACTGATATAAGCTGTCTACCAAATTTGCAATTGCATTTTCAATTGAAACATTATTTCTAAATCCAAATTGCATATTAGATAAAATGTTAAATTTTTCAAGAAAACCACTTAATCTTTTTTTGATTATTTTTTCAGATCTTTGCAATATTGGAAATTAGAGATATGGGTCTATAATTTATTACATCACACTTTTTGCCGCATTTGTATAGAGTAATTATTCCTATTTTAAAGGCATTTGGACATTGCCCTTCATGTATTATAACATTAATTAAATGAGCTAAGGGTACTGAAATATCATCTTTAATATTTTTAAGCATATCCGCCGTAATTCCATCGATTCCTGGAGCCTTACCAGATTTTAGTGAATTAATAAATTCTTTTATTTCAATTGGGTCAGTAGAAGTGAAAAAAATTGAATTGGGGTTACTGTAAATTTTCTGATTTGGATTTGTTGTTCTTTTTATTTTAGCTGCAAGTTTTCTCCCGACATTGGCATAATGAGTGACAAATGCATTTGCAATTTCAGTACTATCCGATATTATACCATTTTCATTTTCAATTTTCGTAATTATTTCCTTTTCCTTATTTACATTGCAAATATAGTTTTCTATAGCAGTTAATTTTTTTATTTTTTATTAACAGATTTAATTTATTTCTATAAGTTTTATATTTTATTTCTAAATTTCATATAGATTATTTTTGTTGCAAACTGGCTTTAATAAAGCTTCAGTAATCCACGGGCTTTTTTTGTCTTTGTATTTTTTTAATTTAACAATTTTAGTACTTTTATCGATATTAGATTTTATTTTAGAGATAAATATTTCAGTTGCAACATTTATGTCAACAGTTTCGTAAAACTCATTCCAGCTCTCATTTTTCAAGTAATTTTTTAGTTTCTCATAGTCAGTATATTTAGTATAATTAGGTGTTTTATAATTTTTTTTATTTACAGGCATTTTCACATCACACACAAGAGATATGGGAGAATGATCTGATATTTTTGTGTCATGTATTACAGGTGTGAATTTTGCGTGATCAAATCTGGTTTAAATATGATCAATGCATGATTTACTTAAACCTTCTATTCTGGTACTTTTATTGATATAAGAAGTATAATTTTGTTCACTAAGTATATTTAAATACACTTCGACATAATCTAAGCTAGAATCCAGATCAATGTTTATGTCACCTATTAAAATGTTTATATCTGAAAATTGACTATTATTATTTTTAAGATACAATTGAAGATTATTATTGAAAGCAGAAGGACTTGAAGCTGGAGCTTGATATATAGCCATTATATTTATTTCTAGATTTTTTAACAGAATTTTTGTTTGTAATACTTTTGTACTCTCCCATTTAATAATACATTTTTCATAGTTGTATGTATTCTTAATAAATATTATTACCCCATCATTTTTGTTTGTATCTCCCTCATTGTACAGTATGTTATATTCAGGTATTTTAAATAAATTTAGATTATGAACTTTATAGGTTTCTGTTAAAATTATAACATTATAATAATTACAATCAAGTTTTCAAAATTTTTAGAAATACTTCTTATATTAGTATGAAATATTTTAATAGATTGTGCTTTTTTATTAAGAAGGTCTTTGAACATGGCATTACGAAGAATAAATGTTTCTATTGGTGTATATTTTAGATCTCTAATATATGGATCCATTTACCAAAAATAAAATATTTTATTATAATTAAGCTAATTAAATATGCAAATTTCCACAATTAGATACAGATGTAAATTATAAATGAAATTACAATGGCAAAATAACTACTACCTTAGATACAGATTAATATCAGCAAGTTTAACTTCTTTTACGCGTTGTAGCTGCTATTGCGCCAGTGGTGAGATACTTCTTTCCTTTTTCTTTTCTAGGTCTGCTTTTATGAGTTTCCAAACTTTCCTCTTCTTTCCGAGTGGAACCAGATGATATACCTACATACCTATAGTCTCAAGATCTTTTAATTCTTTAGCCGAATAACTTTTTCCGCCCACAAGCAATCTGTTTCCTTTAATTTTTGCGCTTAAATTTTGTGAATTAGCCCTTTTAAGATGATACTGCAACACTTTGGTTTCTGCTCTATCTTCAACAGATAAGTCGTTTGTTACCGTTATACCAGTACCTTTCAGTTTTTTGATATTTCGAAATAGTTCCTGTTTCTTTAGATAAGAAATAAACTCTAAAATTATTGCAGGTATATTGCTTTTGCCAATTATGTATATGCTGTTTACGTCACTAGGCAAAATATCGAGTTCTAGTAGGTTGTTTAATTTAGACAGTGTGTTTGCAAGCAAATTCTCCTTCTTGCAGATGAAGCCGAAAATGACTATATTATTGTTTTCTGGATATAAATAAGACATTGAAATATGTACATACAAGGTACAGTTAAAATATAAACTATCGGCAAGTTTGATATTGAGACTTTACATTTGAGACTCCGGAGGAAATTGGCATGCTTAGATATTTTGGAGCACACATAATTAACATGTTCATTAGGGTGGAGCGAAATCGGTCGAATTTTTTTATTTCTATATTTTTGCGATGGGCTAGTGCCCAAAAGTTGTCTACTAGATAGTATACTATAGCAAAAAAAACTCGACCCCCTGAGTTGTCATTTAGAGGTTCCCCCAGGGACTTAAAATTTGCATATACCTTTTTATACCAAAATAGCAGCTCTTCGCTGGTATCTTATGATTTTAACCATAAAAGACAACCCAGAACTCACCACGAGGAGGTGGCTGCCATGAACTCCATTCTCCCCCTAACTCATATTGTAAATATTATCAAGTGTCTAGTGAGTACTCACGTTTTGTATTAAAATGCGGCATTTGTTGCCTTGAGTCTATTCTTAATTTGATAAATCCATCCCTGTTGTCCTCCCCACAGACCGCCATAGAAGCTTCGGTGACAAGTTTAACACATCGTTCAACTGCTTGGGTATTACACAGATATTTAACTATTTCCATTGTATCCGGGTTTTCTATCATTGCTAAAATATCCTCGTTGGAAATATTAGTTAATAATGGAGGTTCCGTTAGCTTGCAAGACTGCCAATCAATGAGCTCTACAAAGTCTGTTACACTAAAATTAATATTTGGAATAGTAAAAAATCTTATGTCTTTATTCTGTATTTGCTGACGAATTTTCAGTAGACGACGATAACCTAACTCTCTTATAGATTTGGATTCATCAGTCACCATCGCAATTAAAAGATTTTCTGGATGGGCATAGAAACCATTCCTTTGAATGACTGGATTAATAATTATCAGAACGTCTTCTTCAAAATTCCTTGACCATCTAACCATATTTAATAAATGACGAGGACCTTCCTTACATGATGGCTTAAGCTTGATATGGAACCATAAAGGTGCGTAAACCTTAACCACGTATTCGCTTAATATTTGAAAGTTCCTTGTTACTTCACTTGTGAAAATATAAAGTCGTAGTATTCTATTTGCTGCTGTTATCCAACGAGAATGGGATAATTTGCCCGGGTTTATATGGATTAGGCTCTCTGTGCAAACACCAAAGGTAACAGCTTGACATATGTCCCATAAATACTTTTGGTCAGTACTCAGATCATCAGGAACAAGTTCAGGAAAGTTTTCACTTTGTATTGGATGAAACGGTACAGCTGGTAAATTTTCACATGTTTCTAAAGCTTTCCCAATGGGACCAGAATATCCACGAGGTCCAGTTGAAGGTCCATCTAAATTTTGAAGTAAATGCCTTAGTGGCAACTCGTTTGCGTGAAACAGGCAGATCAGCCACTGAACGGGACGCTTAAGATATAGTTCCAACATTCTTATGGCTCCATTTTTATTTCCAGTGTTTACAACTGTTCCGTCACAACCTATAGCGGACTAAATGGGAAAAATCTACCTTTTCCTCTAGAAGCTTCACAATTCCTTGTTTAATATGGGATGCAGATCCGGACAGCGGCGTCACATGACCTATATATTTTGAGCCTGGCTCTGAAACTAATACAATGTGTTCTTCAACTACAGTTTTTCTATGCAGTTTGTTCCCCCTCATCTCTTGCGTAATTGTTTTATCTCTGCGACCGTCAAAAAATAAACCCGTTACAACTTCCTTGCTCTTGTTCTTATAATCAGATCTCTTCCTTTTTCTAGCGCGGCGTATTTTACTTCTGTCAATTATTTTTGATGTATCGCTTGAAGTAACTATATTAAGATCTTCTAAAACAGCAGAAGCTATTATAGCTGCAGCTCTGTCAGAGACACCTGTTCTGTCACACGCTTGGGCTAGTTTTGGTAAGGAAATTCTCATTTGTCCAATATTTTTACTTGACTGAGAACTCGAAGCCACTGATTGGCATTTAGCTATTTCTGACACATCTGAGTCACTATCAGAAAGATAAGACTCTTGTATGACAGTTTCTGTTTGCGTTGATTCTTTGTTTATTTTAGACATATCTTTTAATTTCCTTGCAATTTTTTTTTCTAATTTTCTACTTTCAATTACATCTACGGAACTAATTGCCATTTTACGTTGACTTCGTTGGTCTAATAAAAACGACCGTTCTTTTATAGGAACTTTTATTTTGCACTTACATAAACTAAAATCGGCACATTTACATGATGTTATATCAAAAAGTGCACTATTAGCATGGTCTTGAAAGTCTTTCACTTTTTTTTAATGGCATCAGTTTTTCTATTTTTTAACGGTTTCTTTAAGTTTTGATACTTTTTGTAATATGCTTTTAACATATCAGTAACTCGTTTGTGTGACAAAACAGGTAATGAAGCCTTAACCCAAAGCTCTTGCAGAATTTTTGTTACTAGTTCGATTATTTCAGAAGCATTTGGTTCCTTTTTAGAAGTTAATTTTAGCTGATACCTAACCCATAAAAAATGTCTCATTACATCACTATAAGTCGGTAACATTAGTTCGCCTAGTTTTTCTGGTGCACCAAACACTACACAAAACATATCTTTCCTTGTTTTTGACATCGCGGTAATAGTAATAAAACACAATATTCGTAACAGGGAAAACGAAAAAAAATGTTGTGTACGAAATCGTATTATAATACGTACTGACACATGCAATACATCCAAACAAGCAAAAATAGTCAAACGCACAGACGCACACTCCCACCCTAATTTATTTTATTCCCGCTACAAAGCCCTTCTTCGCAATTTCTTAGAACTCATAAAATTAGCGAAGGGCTCCGTCCAAACAATAACAATGACCTGATGATTATCTTGAATCATAAATACACTGTTATCAGGCATAATAAATAATATAGGTGTTAAATAACGACTAACGGCGTATTAGTCAATTATGTTTAATATTGCTAAACTTCAAGGCCTTTGGGAACCTCTAAAATATTTTTGATTTATTTCCGCTTCTAACATGTTATTTTGGGTCACAATAGACACACTTTTACTTTTACACACTACCCCACTTCGAATTTCGGAAATGTAAATTTTCGCTCCACCCTAATGTTCATCCCCTGTCAATTTACCATAGAAGAGGGATACAAATTTATTTCACTTTACTGAAATGGAACTTCAGGACTTTCCTCTATATTATTTTAGTGACAAAGTGCGCCCTACTATATAAAGAAAATTTTGACTTTTGATCTAATTATGTAAACATTAAAAAAACAATCGGGTACGCTTTTGTATTTTATTTCAAATAAATATTACTAATCTAATAAACACGGATTAAAAAAAATTTCTATCTCTTACGCCATAGTTTTTTTTTAGGCTTTCATTATTTGATATATAATGAATTTTCGTGTTGTTATGCCATGACTTTGGTAAATGGTCGTTGCCAGTAACCGAATTAAAGTAAACATTTTTAACTTTAACTGAGAGTCTTTGATCTGCCCTTGTTGTTCTCGGGCTAGGCTTTGTAGGAGCAGACCCGCTATCGGTATTTCTGGGCCCGCCAATATATATTGATTTTGACTCAAAGACGTGGCCACGTTTGTTGCTTACCCCGCAATTAATTATCTACGCTATCTGCATTGACCTTTATAAATCTTTTTCTGGATTGATAATTCAATAGTGTTACCACCTAGTATAATACATCTTTTATCATCCTCTGAAGAGGGCAATTTCATTTCTTAGCTCTATGTGAATAGGGTTGTGGTAAATATTGTAACCTCTACGTTGACTTAGCCTTCAATTACGTCACGTAGAAACACAAACTTTATTGTCACTATTTAATGACACAACGAATATATTTCAAACAAATTCGCAACTGTCAAATCTTTACTTTGACGTTTCTGCCACTCGCGTTCGGGTGTTCAATATGAACTAAACTGTGGCAGCGAAACCGATCCGCTTATATATGTTTTTAGAGTTCTCGAAGTTTCCTTATGGCCTGGAATATAAAAAACTTCAAAATAAAGGTATTACAGAAATTATAAATTCTAACGCAAACAGGAAAACAATTATCAAACCAAAAAGCTAGGCGAGTTTTCGTAACATTGTGCTCTTAGAACTCATCGTTCCGATTAAGTTACTAAATTATCCGCATGGCCTTCTTAGCTTGAGGATTCCTCTGGATCCTATATACCACGTTATTCAATCTTGACACAACGGTGTAAGGGCCTTCCTACGATTTCTGCGTAAGGGCCTTCCTACGATTTCTGCGGCTTCTTTTAATCTTTCAAAAGCTTGTTAACATTGTTCCGTCCAGATAAATAGTTGATTGTTTTCCGTGAGGCGATGTAAGGATTTGGCGATCTCGGCAAAATTTTTCACAAAATTGCGATAGTAAGTGCAAAGCGTAGAAACTCCTTAATTAATGTTTGTCTTTTGGTATTGGCCATTTCCAGATGATTTTAATTTTCTTTGGGTCAGTCTTCACTTTATCAGAGGAAATAATGTGGCCTAAATACTTGACATCCTTTTAAATAGCATGCATTTCTTAGTACTTAACTTGAGCCAGGCCTCTCTCAACTTTTGAAAAACTTCTTGGATATTCTTCAAATGATATTCAAAGTCTTTGCCAAGTATTATTATGTCATCAAGATAAACGAGACACGGCTTCCAAATCATTCCTCGCAGAATGGTTTCTATAAGTCTTTCAAAGGTGGGTGCGTTGTAGAAACCAAAAGGCATAAAGTTGAAGTGCCAAAACCCTGTCTCAATGGAAGATGCTGTCTTCTCTTTATCATCTGGGTGAAGTTGCCCTTACTTTCCAGGTCTAATGTTGAAAACCATTGAGCTCCAAACAGTATATCCAGGGTGTCGTCTATCCTTGGCAATGGATATCTATCCTTATTAGTGACATCATCAATCATCTAGCCGCAAAATCTGGTAGAGCCATCCTTCTTCTTTATCAAACCAACCGGGGAAGTCCATGGATTCTGGTATGGTTCAATTACTCCCTGCTGCTGCATGTCCCTCAGCATTGTCGATATCTCTTCCTGCTTCGCTAAAGGAATATGTCGTGGAGCTTGATTGGAGTGCTGTCGCCAATATTTATGCGGTGCTGTATAAGATGAGTCTTTCCGACATCATCTTCTGTCAATGAGAGTGCATGCTGGTAGCGTCTTAATAAATCCTCTAACTTTTTGACTTCATCGGATTGCAATGGTGACTTGAATCGGTTAATAAGACTTTCGGGTAGTTTTTCAATGTTTCGGAATGATTTTGATGGTTCTATATTGCTGAATATCGGTTCAACTATTTGACAAACTACAAAAAAATTCGCCGTTCTTGATCTGTTGTGGGTATTCCTTCAGATTTAGTATTCTGTTAATGTCTTTCTCGTTAATATGTTCATCCTATAGATTTTGCAATTATAGTTTCCTCAACTGCCAGAGGACTGCTACAAATAGCTTCAATTACTACTTCTGTATCTGCTGGAAGTTCTATGTCTACAGGAAGGTGTCTGATTTCGGGAAACTGCATTATGATTTTTTCATCGTCTTCAATAGTCTGTGAGAAAAATTTAGCACAAAATTATGTTCACTCATGTCATCAAGTTTAAGAATGACATCGTCAGTTATATCTGCTACTAAAATGTTGTGTCGGTTATATATCTTTTATATCAATCAAATTTTTATATAGTATTATACAATATTTCGCATAAATTTCTTCTAAATTATATACCAATTACAGGACGAAATGATATACGCAGGCTTTGTGCCACTTTTATATTCAATGTTTCAAAATATGTTCACTCAATAACATTTATTTTACATTATTTATTGAAGTATTTTAGTGAAAAAGGCTGTGATGGTAAAGGCAATTATAATGACAATTATTAGAGTAATGAAAACGATGATGGCCGCATCGATGGATTTCTAGTGCTTATCGACTTCTGAAAAAGAACGTTTCCAATACATTAGTAGTAGTAGTGATCCTTCTCACATTCTGATGGCGTATTCTGATACCCATTTTTGGAATATTTTAGGTAATTTTTTTCTGTTTTAAAGGAATTCTACGTCGAAAATTGATAATGCCAGGTGTTTCATAAATGCGTGCAGAAATTCTGGGGGCGTATTCTATGGTTAAAATAAAGTAATTTTGTCCAAAAACGCTGGTTCCACTGCTTTCAAAATTGATAAAAAAAAAAACTATTTAAAAAACAAAACTACATTAGCATGACCTATTCAATGCAATAATAATTTTTTTAAGGCGGCCGTTTTGTAAAAATAATTTGTTTTTTTAAAATTAATAGCTGGCTTAGAAGGCCCTGCACAGACCTACAAAATGATATCTTCATCATTTTAAGATATTTTAAATAATAACGGTTTTAAGTCGCCTCTATATGTGGTTTATAATATACAATGTTAAGTCAAATGAAGTTGAGACAAATTTATACAAACTGACGAACAATCCTACTTTCAATAAGATCGAGAAAAATATTATTTGAAATTTATTAGTAACTGTGATAGCGGTATGTGATGCGGTATCTTGAAGTTCCCAAGTTTCATAATCAAAAGTAGAACTTAGTAAATCTGATATTCAAACATCGATTGTTTGTATCTATGTCCGCAAGCATTTTTTTCCAAAATTATATTTTATAACGTTAGCTTAAATTGCTATTGTGATTTAGAAATGTCCTCATTAATTGATAAATAATGGAACTTATGACGACAAGGTACATAATATTTTCTAATCTTGTGAATGTACTCATCTAGACTATTCTTCTACATTACAAAATATAGTAAAGTAATTTTTATTTACGATATATCTTAATGTAGTTTATATAATAATTGGAGCAATTTTTATTGGATGTTAAAATTAAATTGTTTCAATTCCTCCGAGTTGGATAAAAAGATTTTAATCAGATTAACATAATATAAGTACCTTTTTCAGCAGTGAGTTGTTTCTCCGGTAAACGAAGCGTTGCAGCATGTAAAATGATTGGCTCGCTGCGACCTTTAGAATTATAAGAGAACAAAGCCGCCTGATATTGTGCACCTGCGTCCAAACCTGTCACAGAGAATCTTGCCACAGGGGAAGTAAGATTAATTTTGAATTCTTGGCTTTGGATTTCCCGTACCTAAAATATATTTATATATATATTACATATTAATTAATTATAATATTTGAAAATAGGTGGCCAGCGGCAACCGGTAAAATTTCAGATATGTCATATCTCAATAACTAGACATAGGACCCAAACCAAACTTTAGGATATATTATGTACTGTGGCCATATAGACAACTTTTGTAGAAGGAGAATCTTGTTGTAGTTTGCGATAAAAGTTGAAAAATTGTGCAGCTCCGCCTAGGAATTTTCAGAATCGTTTCTTTAACTAGTGACATTTTTTTTCATAAATTAGATGTAATTTTATCAAGGAATTTTAAATTATATCGAAAAATTATAATATTTGTTAAAGTTGCAGAAGTTTGAATTTTTTAATTTTATAATTGTAATAGAAAAATTTCAAACTGCTATAAATTCTACAAACACATTACATCTATTTTATGAGAAAAAATGTTTCACTACAGTTAAGGAAGCCAATCTGGAAATTCCTAGGAGGAAATGCAGAATTTTTCAACTTTTTCGCAAACTGCAAAAAAGCTCTCCTTCTACAAATATTGTCTATATGGCCACAGAATATATATCCTAGTTTGGTTTGGGTCCCATGTCCGGTTATTGAGATATGACATATCTGTAATCTCACCGGACGCCGCTGGACGTAACGTTAGTGCAATACAAATATTTATATTACATTATGTACCCACATGTATCATATTGTTAATTGATTATTAATTTTATCAAAATCATATAGACTATAGAGTTGGATTGATAATGAGGGATCTCGGATATGTTCAAATAATTTCCATCGATCTTACTATTGGAAAAAAAACAGTAACTGTAGATTTAGCTAAATTTTCTTAATTGTACAATTGTAATACAAGTAAAAGTGTAAGCCGTGTTTATGTGTGTCCACCAACTGTGAATTCTATAGTCGACATATTTCGGTCTGTGTGGTTTTATTTCTTTTCTGTCTTATATGGTCAGAATTGTTGAAGTGTTTTGGTAAGAACTATTCATAGCCCTACAAAATCAGGTACTGCTTTAGACCCACCAATATATTGAATTTGGCTCCTGTTGTTGGTATGACGACTTTTACGGTCGCAACCGTTCATCGGATAATGATGGTCCTCCGAGACGTCCCGTAACCGCGGTGTATGGTCGCATACTATGCTTCCAAACGTTTCGCTACTCTTCACTGTCGGCATCTTCAGTGGTGACTCCGCAAAAGCTTTTGCGTCAGCGTATACCAATAACAAGAACCGAAATCAATATATGGGCCTGCCTAGAAATATCAATAGCGGGTCTGCCCCCGCAGAGCCTAGCTCAAAAATAACAATAATCCAAAATTATATCAAAATTACCGGTTTCGTAACAAAATTGCGGATGTTTATATCAACGGTTCTATATGTTTTTTGGGATGCTGAATTCGAATTTTGAGTTTGCGGCCTTGTAAGAGGTTGGCTTCACAACGAAAAGCTCTAAAAACCTCAACATGTTTTTACTCTTTTCAGTTTTCCGCTTATATTTCGAAAACTGCATTTTTCGAAAATAACCACTCTATCTAAAATTAAAGTAGATAACATTTATTTGTAACTTTGATTTTCTGATGGTATTGGTGCTAGAGCGCGATGAAAAATAGCAATTTTTGGCCCTTCTATGAATACGTTAAAAACGCCCACTTCCACCCCGTTCAGCTCGAAAAATGTACGTTATCAACAAAAACTCTTATACCACGTGAAAACACGCTTCTATAATGTGACGGGGTATTATTCCTTTATGTCCATGTCCATCAGCCGAGTCGAAGTGCATATGAACACCCATGTCCAAACTTAATATAAATATTAATAAACTTTCCTTATATACAAGTTATTATTTATTATACGCTTAAATTTGGAAATAGGAAAATAAAACCTAATAATTCTAAATTAAACATTGTACAGAATTTATAAATAAAAAAATGTTAATAAAATTGAATTGCTTATGTTTTTCTTAATGTGCCGATGTTACTTATCTAAAATCCAAATTCGCCTAATATTATTTCAATCTTAATACTATCTAGCACATCAATATTATAAATAACTCGTATATGCGTCCCGCAGTTATTGTGATGTTTGATATACAACTTATTGATATTCCTGGTAACGCACCTCTCAACTCGATTTAGGAGTTTAGACAAAAAACTGTGTCGGATCTGATCACATAAAGGGTCTAACTATTTATATTTTTTAAACTGTCTTACTAATGCAACTTTGAATAACCAACGCATCTTTGTCGATTCTTTAAGGCTGCGATATTTTCTCAGTTTTCAGTGTCGTTTCAAGATATCGTTGTTATATACGTGCGTAATGACATGAATATGTGACAAACTGTTAGAGATGAGAAGATGAGTATTGCAAGAGAAAAAGGATTTAATTAAATTTCATTCGAGCCAGTAAGAAGAGGCAGGAGGTTAAGTTGTAATATTTAAGAGGTACACTGAAAGTTCATGAGAAATAACAGCAGCTGGTGAGAAATTTCTGATTGTTTTTTATGGTGGTAACAAAGATATAAGTAATACGTGACATCAGCCTACAAGACATCAGCAAATGCGGCTTCTGTACCTCCAGACAGATGGGAAAGGTCGTTTTGGCTGTAGGTAGCAGAAGGCATTTAGTGGGTGCAAAAATTAATAAAGAGTGCAAGAGAAAAAGGATTTAATTAAATTTCATTCGAGCCAGTAAGAAGAGGCAGGAGGTTAAGTTGTAATATTTAAGAGGTACACTGAAAGTTCATGAGAAATAACAGCAGCTGGTGAGAAATTTCTGATTGTTTTTTATGGTGGTAACAAAGATATAAGTAATACGTGACATCAACCTACAAGACATCAGCAAATGCGGCTTCTGTACCTCCAGACAGATGGGAAAGGTCGTTTTGGCTGTAGGTAGCAGAAGGCATTTAGTGGGTGCAAAAATTAATAAAGAGTGCGTTATTTGAATAATTATGGAGCTGCATATATGGCAGACAGGAGAATCAACTCAGAAAGTATTGTAAGCAATTTGCTACATATAAGATGTTTACTTCATGCATGTCATCTTGCTGTAGAAACTACACTATAGCTAACCAGCTGGATACAAATTAATAGTAAGCACAAAATTAATTTTTTTTAAATCAGACAAAATTTTTGAAACCCCAAAAACATGATTCAAAATGAACAAGAAACATGTTGGGTACTGATTTGCCAAAATTATAAAATTGTTGAATACAATCGACTAACTACAGAACATTGTTTATCTTTAATCACTTGAAGTTTTAGACCGAGGCTCATGTAAATGAGTTTACATATATCAATAGGAACTTGTAGGAATATTTTCAGAATTAGGTATATATCAGTAATAGGTATGTAATGTTAGAATTCTAACCACACTCTTTATCTTTATCTAAGGAAGAATTTAAATATGGCCGTTCATAGACTTTAAGGATTGTATCTATCTTAAATATTTACTATTTTTCCTGAAATGAAACAAAAAATTCTTCTTACCGTATATAGAACAACCTATATACGGCCATTTAACTAATTTTAATAGTTAAACGGTTTTAACTAATTGTTATTCATATAGGTTTAAAGTTATACCTATGAATAATTGTGTATATATGTGTATATATACATGTATAATTATATAGTATTTTTGTATACCACATTTTTGTAAAATTTTGTGAAAATAAATAAACCTTTATTATTATTATTACTATTAATTCTAAGTTTATATTAACGTCATTAATAATTTTCTCACTTAGGGAAGCAAAATCCTCCTTGCCATACATTAAAGAAAAATAAATACTGTCATTTGACTAGTTAATTTAACAGCTTAATGGCTTTAATTATCAGATAGGTTTACTGTTATACTTATGAGTAATTCTGTTTATATTTACGTCATTAACAATTTTCTACTTTACTTTTCTAATAGTTTATTATTTTCGCTATTAGCTAATTTTTTTCGTCATTTTCCATGAAACATAAATTTAACCTCATCTCAAAGATCTGATATAGCCTCTCTCTTTGTTTGTTTGTTTGCCTCTCTGCCTCTCAAAATATAAAGTAAGTACGTACTCAATTTATAGAATTGGCCGATTAATTAAACAGCTATAACTGTTTTAACTGATTTTTACTCGTATGAGTTTACTGTTATTAATAGTTCATATAAGTTTGTATGGATTTCATTGATATTTTTTTCCTTTTCTTATTCAATAGTTTATATTTGTTTTTACTATTGTTCTTTTTTCTATAAACTGTTCTAGAATCAACTTTATCTTGGGAGAAAATAGTATCCCTATCTATTTATTAACAATAAATATAGAGAAAAGAGTAATATGGCCATCCATAGACCGGGGTGATTAACTTCACAGCTGCAATGATTTTTGCTGATTGTTATTCATATAGATTTACCATTTTATCTATGAATAATTCAGATAAGTATAACTTCATTAATAACATTTTCCGTAACTATTAACTACGTATTTCTTTTCAACATTTTACCTGAAACTGATCCAAAATCGACCTCACCTGAGGAGGAAAAAATCTCACAGCAAATATCGCCAGTCATAGGCTTGGCTGATTAACCTCACAGGCTTAATAATTTTAGATGATTTTTATTCATATAGGTTTACAGTTTTCTATGAATAACTTTCTCATATCTAGGTTTAAAGTTTTACCTAGCAATAATTCTGAAGTTTATGTGAACTTCATTAATAATTTCCTGATTTGAATCGTTAATTATCGTTCTCACTAGTAACTCTGATTAACTTCACAGCTTCAACGGCATTTACACTTTTTACACACGTGAACTTAAACTGTGTAATCTCGACAAAGCACAGCAGTGTAATGAATGTTCGGCTAGCGATTAAAAGAGAAGTTATGGAATCATTTTTTGGTTTTGATAATTCATCTTTTAAATGTGCTTGACAAAGGCCACGACTGTGTACTGCTATATGTGTTATGTAATTGGACGAGTATCGAAATATAATATATAACAAATCTCCTACAATTTCTATGAATGAAGTCATATGTATGTTCTCTGATATCAAACATCTAGGTATGCTAATGAACAATTCCACAGACAAAGCTCTATTCAATAATTATCTAGTTAAATTTACTAACATGGTTTAATGAAAACACTATAAATATCTAAGTTCACTTGAAGGGTATATATTAGCTTAAAATACCTTTCTAATACAGTAAAAATGTTACAAAAGCTAATAATAAATAATATATGGGTATATATTGTGGGTGAAATTCAACGTTGGTTGGGGCTTTAGTCCACAGAGTAGTTAATTTCTTTACCAAATATTGTTAATACCTATATATATATATATATATATATATATATATATATATATATATATATATATATATATATATATATATATATATATAAAGAATAATAATTATCCAATGTTTCTTTCAAATTGGATACTTCGCTTTCGTAAAATCCTTATCAAAAGATGGTGCATAAGGTGCTCATCCATCATACCCACCACTGCGAGAGCATCTAGGTTGCCCGGCTCGACTCGGTATTTAACCCCTAGGTCTTCAATGGTTACTTCTGACACAGACAAGATCAATAGGTTGCCCTGCGTAGGTGGCACGATCGGAGATGCTGGTTGTGCTCACTTCCGTATAAAGCTCTAGAATGTTCGATATTGTACTACGCAAATAACACCGTTCGCTTCCTTAAGTCACGACGAGTGCGGTGATATGTCACACTTGGGTCTTTTTCTCACTTCCGTATAAGGTTCTATAATGTTCGAGATTATTCTTCGCGAATACCACCGTTCACTTCCTAACGTCACGACGAGTGCAGTGATACGACGAGTGCGGTGATATGTCACACTTGGGTCTATATCTCATTCCCGTATAAAGTTCTAGAATGTTCGAGATTGTCCTTCGCGAATACCACCGTTCACTTCATTACGTCACGACGAGTGCAGTGATATGCCACACTTGGGTCTTTTTCTCACTTCCGTATAAGGTTCTATAATGTTCGAGATTATTCTTCGCATTCCCGTATAAAGTTCTAGAATGTTCGAGATTGTCCTTCGCGAATACCACCGTTCACTTCATTACGTCACGACGAGTGCAGTGATATGCCACACTTGGGTCTTTTTCTCACTTCCGTATAAGGTTCTATAATGTTTCGCATTCCCGTATAAAGTTCTAGAATGTTCGAGATTGTCCTTCGCGAATACCACCGTTCACTTCATTACGTCACGACGAGTACGGTGATATGTCACACTTGGGTCTTTATTCCACCCACGCACAGGGTTCCAGAAAGTTCTTCAAACTTCCAGTTAAATCCACTTCCGGCACCAAATTGTCACGGATTTCCCAATCCAACTTTTTCTACTGCCAGAAAAACAATCCGTTAATTAATCACTTATCTTTATTAACTACTCTGTACACTACTGAATACTAATTACAACTCAACTAAACACTATTTCACTTTGAAACTCCAGGAAATTTCCAACTAAATACTCCAATTCAAAACTGTAATACAAGACTGACTGACTCGGCCGTTTATTCTTCTTTTGTAGACCAAACGAATATTCCCGGTATGTTCTAGTATCTCTAGACACTTTCTCGAAATATTCTCGTCGATACTCAAATTTTCCAGTCGCGAATAATGAAGACCAAAAGTACAGAGACAATCAATTTAATACGAACTTATAAATATTTGTAATCAGGTCAAATTCTTTGGTTCTGTTTAACTCGCCTTTGAAATAAAATTGTTTCTTACATGCTTTCTCAAAATTCTTAAAATAAAATATTTTTAAAAAGAAATTTTTAAAAATGATTTTGTTAAATGGCGCAGTCTTAGTGGATTTTGTCTGTCAAATTTTCGAATAAAAATTTTGGCGAACTTACGAAGCGGAATCTTAGTGAGGTTATTTGTGCAGTGCATTGGGCAACTTTTTGTGTGTGTACTCCATTGAAGGAAAACCACCAAGAAGACAAAGGGCTGAACTGAGTAGACTCAAGACGGATGAATTGAGTAGTCTGTCGAGAAAATATCAAAGGAACAAGAAAGAAGAGGAATCAGGACTCCGGTACACCAGAACCGTAAGGATTGTTCAACTTGAACAACAGTCTATAGGACACAAAAAACTGAAAACTGCTTGGATTTTTGATAAGAAACCTTATATATCTATCGTAGAAAATAAGAACACATCAAATTAAACCAGCGATTTTGCGTTCGAAAATCTATCAAAGACATTCGAGCATAGTTAAGAAGAACAAAAAAAATTCACAAATAAAATCCCAAAATTTTACCATCCCGAAATCATATTTAGTTAGCTATGAAATCTAACGTAAAGTAAAAATTAAAGTCAATAAACTGCAAGAATTTAAATCAGCAGATTTAGTATTAAATTCCTTAGGTACAATAATTTTAATTAGCTTGTAACTTAATAGTAACAGTTTACGTATAAGTGTAATTTAAAACTTGTGTCTAGAAGGGTATTGTTCTTACCTTCACTATATCAAATTTTATAGTATAAAAATAATTAACATGTCACTTAATTAGATAAAAAAATATTTTTATGTAAATATTCAAAATTTTAAGATTTTATTAAATTTTTAGTAAATTCTTTAAACTTTGGAAACAGACAAAATTTAAAATGACCACGAGAAACCCAAAAATAGTAAATATTCAACGACAAATTTCACGGTTTTGCAAGCATATGCAAAAACAATTTTTGACTATAATGGTAATCCAGATATATATTATTATTATATTTAACCTTCACTCCACAAAGATATGAACATCATATAGATTTTGCTAAAAGAATACAAATTGCTAGAAGTAGAGTTGCATTTAAATTAAATTCACATTCAGAAGTAGAAATAAATATACAAACAAAACAAATTTATTTGAAACAATATGATCAACTTGCATTAAAAACATTTTTAAGAAATTTACCCGAACGATTACAAGATAAAATAATTTTACAAAAACCAGATTCTTTAGAAACAAACAACAAACAATGCCTTATGTAATAGACGATGAAAGCTTTAAAATGACTAGAAATTTGACAACGACTTCTCAAATTAAACCAAATAATTTAAGACAGTCTCATCCAAACATACATCAACAACGATCTTATCCCTCATCTGTACCAATTCCCAGATTTAATCAAACTTTTGACAATTTAAGAAATATACCACCCCAATTTCTAAATCAAAATCAACGTACAACTAATTTTTCCAGTCAACCAATAGACATTCGTCCTAGACAAGTACCACAACGTTTTCCAACATACTCTCAAGTTTTCAAAACTCCCAAAAATGTATTCAAACCAAAATCGACAAAACCATCTCCAGAACCAATGTCAACACAATCCCGAGTTCCATCTAGAACATCTGTACCACCTGTACATAAATCAAATTATTTTCATACTCGTAGACCTCCAAATATTTCATTTGAAGAATTGCATAACATTGACCACTACAATTCTATTATTACAAGGACGAATCAAATTTTGATAGTTTTTATAAAATACCACCTTATCAATATGAAAATTTTAACATCAATGATGAAACACAAAATTACTGTTATGAAAATGATTATACTGATAATCATGAAAAATATAATAACCAGCAAAATTTTCATTTGGACACACAGATATACGAAAAAACGTAATTGAAATGAATTCAGGTATTGTAAATTCTCTACCTTACATATAAATATCAAATCTACCCATTAAATTATTAATTGATACTAGATGCTTCAAATCAGTTTTAAAACCATCAATTGCAGAAAATTTTTACCCTGATTTAATATATCACAACCCTTGTAATTTAAAAACATCTCTAGGTGAAAAAGAAGATATAGAGCACTTTTACCTGCCTTTCCTGACTTTAATAGTGACCATAAAATTGAATTTATTATTCAATTTCCACGAATATTTTGACGGAATTTTAGGACTCAATGATTTAATAAAAATGAATTTTTCAATAGATTTCCCTAACCAAAAATTAACTAATAATAAAATCGAAATTATATTTTATTATAGACAACCATTTGAAACAAGTTTTACATTTGAAATTCCAAAACATTAATTAAAGATTATCCTGTTAGTGTGGATAATGGAGAAATTTTAATACCAGAATTATTTTATGAAGATTTATACAGGGTTTTTCTAAACTATGGTGCCAAATGAATATGATAGATAGAAAATGTCATTTTGAGCAAAAAGTTTCATGTAAACATAGATCCGAAAATGCATAATAAAAAAGTTACAGGGTGATAAAGGTACAGTTTGAGAAACAATTTTTCGCAATAACTTCTACAAAAGTTAGGCAAGTTAAATGAATCGTGGTGCAGTTTCTTAGACACTAAAATGCAACAATTTCATGCAACAACAATTTATTCCTATCGCTCAGGAGTGGAGAGCCGGAGTAGCACATAGGATTTTATTTAAAAAAAATGTCCTTTGCATTTTCGGAAAATTGATCAAATTTTCTGAAAAATAAACTAATATGTCACAAAAAAGTACTCTTGTTCAATGTCGCCAACATGAACCGTTCTCTTTAAAATTTGCAAAATTTATTGTCGTGCACCCGACAAGATAGAGGTAGCAATGGAAGTTCGTCATCATAGTAGCCATGAAATTTAAAATAACCTTTCAGTTTTCCTGTCAAAAGTTAATTGTAAGTTTTGATAGCATAAAATTTAGCTGGCGTTACTCATTAAAAGTTGTTATGGCAGAACAATACACCTTTGGAGAACTTGCAGATATGCATTTAATTTACGGAAAATGTGGCTGTAATACAAGAATGGCAAGTAGATTATATGAACAAACCTATCCAAATAGGAGAATACCTTCTCGAAAATTGTTTATGTCCATCGACTGACGCCTTAGAGAAACAGATATTTTTAAAAAAAGTCATTATGACACTGGCCGTCCCAGAACGATCCGAACTCCAGAGGCTGAAGAGCGTGTTCTCCAACGTTTTGAAGAAGATGATACTTTAAGCACCAGAAGAATTGCTTTCGCCGAAAATATGCCACATTCCTTGGTATGGAGGATTGCTAGGGAACAACAACTGCATCCATATCCTATGACTAAAGTACAAGAATTGCTTGCTGAAGATTTGCCAAAACGACTACAATTTTGCAACTGGATGTCAGAAAAGGTTCGTGTTGATGCGATGTTCGCCAAACGTATTTTGTTTATTGATGAGTGTTGTTTAACGAAAAATGGCATTTTCAATTTAAGAAATAGTCATCACTGGAATGATGAAAATCCAAATGCAACAGTTGTGCGGCATTCACAATACAAAATTAAAATCAATTTATGGGCGGGAATAATTGGCAATAAAATTTTGGGTCCAATTGAACTTCCTCTAAATGTGAATGGGGAAAATTACTTACATTTTTTGAACAACGACTTTGTTGAAGTTTTGGAAGACCTTGATTTGGACACCAGAAGAAATATGTGGCTAATGCAAGACGGGGCCCCTCACTACTCTCGACAAGTAAGGCGACATTTAAACAATATTTTTGCAAATAGATGGATTGGTCGTGGATGGGATGCTCCTCAGCCATGGACACCAAGAAGCCCAGATCTAACTCCTTTAGATTTTTTTGTTTGGAGATACGCAAAATCTAAAGTGTATGAAATTCCAATAGAAGACGAGGATCATTTAAGGCAAAGAATAACGGACACTTTCAATGAAATAAAGACGAATGAAGAAGTTTTGAATAAGCTCCCCTTTCATTTGTTAAAAAGAGTTAGAGCATGTATTAGAGCTAACGGTGATAACTTTCAACATATGCTTAAATAACTTTTTTTTGTAGTAAGTAGTTTTGTTATGTTGTAATTTAAAAATAAATGTTATTTGTTATAACAAATTTACAAACTAAATCCATACCCAGTTACCACATAAATCATACCCTTCTTGATTATAGCATGCTTGTTGTAGGGTGCACGACAATAAATTTCGCAAATTTTAAAGAAAACGGTTCATGTTCGCGACATTGAACAAGAGTACCTTTTTTGTGACATATTAGTTTATTTTTCAGAAAATTTGATCAATTTTCCGAAAATGCAAAGGACAATTTTTTTTTCATAATAAAATCCTATGTGCTACCCCTGCTCTCCGCTCCTGGGCGATGGGAATAAATTGTTTTTGCACGAAATTATTGCATTTTAGTGTCTAAGAAACTGCACCAAGATTCATTTAAATTGCCTAACTTTTGTAGAAGTTATTGCGAAAAATTGTTTCTCAAACTGTACCTTTATCACCCTGTAACTTTTTTATTATGCATTTTCGGATCTATGTTTACATTAAACTTTTTGCTCAAAATGACATTTTCTATCTGTCATATTCATTTGACACCATAGTTTAGAAACACCCTGTATATACCAGAAACTGTTTGTATCTCAAAAAATGGTAGTGCATATTTTGAAATATATAATTATAGTAATAAAACCGTATCAATGACATTAGATGAACCAATTATGTGTTATCCTCCTAGAGAAAATTTTGAAATACATAACTTTCACTTTTCTAAATTCTCGAAAGAAAAACAAAATTTACCAAACATTAAAATTGAAGATTTAATAAGAACTGATCATTTAAATCCAGAAGAGCGCAATGCAATTATTCAACTATGTAATAAATATAAAGACATATTTCATACTAAAAATTGAAAATTAACATTTACCAATCAAATTAAACACGAAATTAAAACATATGATGAAATTCCTGTTCATACAAAATCTTATCGGTTTCCCCATGTTCATTAACAAGAAATACAAAGGCAGATACAAGAATTATAAGAAAATCGTGTGATACAACCCTCATCATCTCCCTGGTTCAGTCCTATCTGGATAGTCCAAAAAAAATGGATGCCAGTGGAAAACAAAAATGGTGCATTGTTATCGACTATAGGAAGTTAAATGAAAAGACTATTGATGACAGGTACCCAATACCATTGACAATATTCTTGACAAATTAGGCAAATGCAATTATTTTTCAACCCTTGACCTAGCTTCAGGTTATCATCAAATTGAAATGAATCCGAATTCAATTTCCAAAACCGCTTTTAGTGTCGAAAATGCACATTATGAATTTCTTAGATTACCTTTGACCTTAAGAATGCCCCAGCCTCTTTTCAAAGAGTAATAGACCATGTTTTAAAAGATTTACGTGATAAAATATGTTTAATATATATGGACGATATTATTATTTTTTTCAACATCTCTTCAGGAACATATTGCAAATCTAAAACTAGTATTTACGAAATTACGGGAAGCAAATCTAAAAGTTTAGTTAGATAAATCCGAATTTTTAAAACAAAATGTAGAATTTTTAGGACATGTAATAACTCCCAATGGTATTAAGCCAAATCAAAAAAAGATCGAAGCCATTCAAAAATATCCTATTCCCAGAACAGCAAAAGAGACAAAGTTATTTTTAGGGTTAATCGGTTATTACCGTAGATTTATAAAAAAACTTTTCTCATATTACTAAACCATTAACGAAATGTTTAAAAAAGAACGAACAAATAATTCATACACTCGAATTTAAGGAAGCTTTTGAAAAATGTAAATCACTTCTTATGAACGAACCAATATTAGCGTACCCCGATTTTACTAAACCTTTCATCTTAACCTGTGATGCCTCAAATGTAGTAATGTGTTTTAAGCCAAGGTACTATAGGTAAAGATAGACCAATAGCATACGCAAGTAGAACTTTGAACCCTGCGGAACAAAATTATTCAACTGTCGAAAAAGAGTTGCTTTCTTGTGTAAATTTTGTCAAATATTTTCGTCCTTATCTTTTTGGAAGAAAATTCACTATAGTAACAGATCATAAAGCTCTCCAGTGGCTTTTTAATTTAAAAGAACTAAACTCACGTTTTGTACGGTGGCGATTAAAGCTCGAAGAATACGATTATTATATAGTATATAAAAAAGGCAAAGAAAATACTAATGCCGATGCATTGTCTCGTATTGAAATTAATCCTCTTGAAAATGAATCCATCATAACTAATGTAGATCAAAATGACAGTGATAAAATAATTACAGACTTTTCAGTAGAAAACCCATCAAGAGAAAGTTTTCTTGATAATATTATTGACCTATATACAGAAATTCCTGACTTTAACCCAAACAACATCCAACCATTAATAGAAAACAACCCACCTTCAGTTAATGTAATCTAAGACATTACTATAAGACCAGAAATATCTAACGAAAATTCTTACGAAACGAAACAGTACACTCTCAATCGAAAATCCTATATTAAAAATTAAACATAAATGTCGTAAACCAAAAATTAAAACAGGAAAACATAAATATCGTAAACCAAAAATTAAAACAGATAGACATAAATATCATAAACCAAAAATTAAAACAGAAAAACGTAAATACTATAAACCAAAAATTAAACCTCAGAGAAAAATTAAGAAAAAATCTGTTGTTGCAGACAATGCAAATTCTCCAGTCCTTGGCCCTTCTCATGTTAATAATTAGTTCAATACATTTAATAGCTTTCACATGTTAATCTGTCGATTCAATATTAGATAATATAGAAAATGCAATCATGTTTGCACAACTTAATAAACATATTACATCCATCTATAATGTCTGTTGAAAGTTTAGAATAAAAAAGATAAAACCATTTTTACCAAATTTTAGAAATATTCAGTCATACTATAAAATTGCTAGTTCACAATTACATTATAAAGATCCTTCGGGAGATTATTTCATGAATGCTAAATGCTCAGAAGTAGAAAATATTTATGAATGTCATCCAGAAGACATCAATAAATGGGCAAGAATACAGAAATACCAAAACTGGACCTGCTCAAGTACAATTTGACTTACCAAAAATTACATTTTGAAAGAAAAGTAAAACCATTATTAATGATAATAAGCAAAATAATAATATTCTTACTTTTTATTGGTTATATAATAATTAATCATCGAGGAAGAATATTCAAATAATTTCATAAAGAAGCCAACCGAAGTGGACAACAGAGACAACCCCTGGACAATCAACATTGATTCTACCCTTGTTTCCTGTTTAAGAAGGGAGGAATAATGAAGACCAAAAGTGCAGAGACAATCAATTAATACGAACTTATAAATATTGGTAATCAGCTGTAATTCTTTAGTTCTGTTTAACCCGCCTTTGAAATAAAATTGTTTCCTACATGTTTTCTCAAAATTCTTAAAATAAAATCTTTTTAAAAAGAAATTTTTAAAAACGATTTCGTTAAATCGCGCCTCGATACACGGCATTATTTATTTGTTTACCAGAATCGCGTAGGGGCGATCGGGGCCATCTAGCGTTTTGCGCTCAGCCGTCGTATTGGGTGCGAGCGGGGCAAATTCTGTGACAAAATCATATTCTTTAACACTTTTCGATCTACAGGGTGTTATAAGTTTTAATAAAAAAAGCAAATTTATTAATATTGCTGAAACCGCTCGCAATATTTTAATGAAATTTTGCAGGCTGTGGCAGTTAACCAGGGGCGGATGGGGAAGATTAAACCGGCCCGGGAAATCAGTAGGATCGGTCGGCCCAATTTTGTTGAGAAAAAAGATGATTAATATGATCCGATGAAAAAAGTATGATTTCTTTATTGTAACGGTCGTCGATAACATTCTATATTAATTTTTTAATACGCTAATTTTAAGAAGACTCTAATTTTGAAGATTTTAATAAGTATAAAATATTTTAAACAGTACAACTGAATGTAAAATATCGAAAATATACTGGGTGTAACGGATGCTGATGGTCAAACTTCAGAGGGTTATTATACAAGTAATTTTCACCAAAAAAAGTATTATAAGATTGTTTTGGAAAGTTGATATTTGCTCTTTTATTTAACATTTTTTTGATTTCAAAAAATGTTAAATGTAGTAATTGTGAAATGAGCAAAATTAGTGGTGTCTTCTTATTGGTGGTAACGCTGTGACGTACCTACGTCGTGATTGCAATACGACGCAGTGTCACTATGACGCCTGAGCGGTGGCGGCGGTAATCTCGGGCGCCAGTTTCTGTTTACAGTGCAGAAACACCACTACTCGGGCGGCTACAGTGAAGACACGGTATGTCCATAGCAGGACTGCTCTCGTAGACGGTTGGCCAGGAACTGAAGTGCCTCCTCGGAGTTTGAAAGCCCTCAGTGCTGGTCACTGGTTGGCGGCTGCGCAGTGCTCCTCAGACGAGACGAAATCTCACCAAACGGCTACGGATGGTAGTCCTGGTAGAATTTTTCTAAGTTCTTCATCAACTGGTACTGAAGTAGTGGACAGACAGGACTGCTCTCGACGACGAAGGGCCAGAAACTGAATCGTCTACTCACTGTTAAGAAGTCTTCGGTGCTGTAGACAGATCGGCGGCGGCGCACTGGTCTCCCTTTTCAAAAATTATTTCCTTAGCTCGGAGTCTTCACGAAATTGTTCTAAGTTGATCAGCTACTCAGAATAATTTTAGTCGGCGGTCAGCGCGTGGAATTTTTCATTCGTCAGCGACTCTGAAAAATTCGAGGCTCTCATGTGGCAGCGGGTGGGCCACGCGGCAGGTCTGTACGCTTGGGCGGCCGGGACAGGACTCGCCGACCAGTGCGCTGCGACGGGCTTGGTCTCGATGCGGACGGCAGCGGGTGTGCGCGCTAGCGTTTGGTAATTTAAACACATTTCGGTGGTCGGTGATAGGTTTATTAATACTATTAAGAAATGAAAATTTTACTTCATTACATCGCCAAAAATTACTAATTAAATTGCTGTATTTAGTAAGCTTTTCAACGATATATCAACTTTTGAGTTTGCTACTTTTTTGGCAACAATATCAAGCACATAGGTAATAAAACCGTAAAAATCGATAATACAGGAACTTTACAGTACTTTATTTTTATTTTAAGACTGTCCTTCCTATCCTTTGTTCGAGCTGTTCTCGAGTTTCAATTGGTACTTCAAATACCAAATATTTTAATCTACTCCACCAAAACAGGAGGCCGCCTAACTGTACCAAAGCGTCCTATCCATCTATCTTCAAAATGCTCGTTTAGCCATACCCAAATCTCCCTGCTGTTATGTGGAGGACAACCATCCATTTGAAGCCAGGAATTAATCTGAAAATTTAAAAGAACCTCTTCTAATATAGTATGCAGTTCGTTCTGAAGAAGATCAAGAAATGCCTCTGCATTTAATATATTTTCTAGTATAATTGGTCTAAGAATGTAATTTCCAATTATCTCCATCCATACGTTAACTTTGATTATTGGAGGGCCTGACAGCATGAGGATTCACAGCTGCCCACGTATGGTCATTATAACAATTAAATGTGCCATCTCTAGTAAATGTTAACTCGTCAGTCCAAATTATATCCTTGCAAAATTGCGGATCTCTGTTAGTTTGTTGGATTATAGCACTGACAAAACTGAATACGTTCTACCCAATTACGATCCAGTAAACTTTAAACAGGGTCAAATGATAATGGTGGTAACGCTGTGTGTCAAAAGTTCTTCTTAACCAGCACCTGCACAATAAAATAAGCACGTGCCACGCACGGTTTTTCCTTGTTTCGACTATGTTAATGCCTTATCAAACTAAAAAAAATAGTCGCGGGCTGCAGCGGCCCGGAAGCAACCGGTTCTTCGGGAAAATTCCCAAAATCCCCTTTGGCTTATCTGCCCCTGCAGTTAACGACAATACATGTTGTGCAATAAAAATATTGTTTCCAGTTTCACCATATTTTTAAAGAAAAAATGATTCGTCACTGATTTTTCTTATAATAAAATTATTTTCGAATTTCTTATTCAATTTGGAACATAAATGGTCTCTCCTTTTTTTATTACAACTCACCATTTTCGAATAGAAAAATTAAAATTGATTTATTGCAAGGCAAAATATCAGAAATTATGCACTTAGTTTTTTTGTACCAATTTTATTACAAAAAATTATTACTACTCGCAGTAAACATCAATTCTATTTATACATTTTTAAAATTATTGAAACCGGATTATAAATTTATTATAATTTTTTTCCTGGAAAATGGTGTCGTAAGAAAAAAGTCGAGAGACCTTTTCACTTCTAAATTTAACAATGAATTAAATAATATTTTTTATTTTAATAAAAATTAGTGTTGCATAATTTTTTTCTTTAAAAATATCTAGCAGCGGCCTCCGGTGAGATTTCTGGTATGTCATATATCAATAACTAGACATGGATCCCAAACCAAACATTAGGATATATGTACTGTGGTCATATAGAAAAAAGTTAAAAAATTCGCTGCCTCATCTAGGAGTTTCCAATTGGCGTCTTTAATCTTTCTGAAATATATTTTTTCTCATATTAAATGTAACTTTGTCGATCTAGAATATTCGAAATATTCCCGATCTTTACACTGAAACAAAAAATATTAAAGTTTAATATTTAGTTCCGAACAGTTTTATTTCGGAATTTCAGTTGAAAGCATTCTGGAAGCTAATCTCAATGATAGTGGTAAGACATGTAATACAGTTCGAAATTAGTGATCGCGTTCTTGTGAGAACAACGAGGTTTCATAACTTGGTTAAGTGGGAGGCACTGGAAATTAAACAGCATCCAAATAACATGAGCCGTGATGAAGGTTTTCGTATGAGTAGAACGTGGCTACCCTTACTGAAAATCAAACAACAACGGGATGGGTTGAGAAGCTATGGTAATGTGGAAATTGCAAGGCGAACGGACACCCCCATTGTGATACGTGAGCAGGGAAATGCTGTAGCAACAACTTCGGTAAGTGGCGCATTCAGGGACGCCCACATTGTGGATGAAATTAGGGGTGTGTCATTAGTGACTAATAATCTATGACGGGGAGGGCGTCGGCTCTCGAGCCGAGCTTCAGGCTCCGTCCACTACCTAATGGCGCAGGTCCGAACCCGATCTTACCACAATCATAGTTTATACAGTTCGTCGAGTGAAGGTTCCAGAGGGTGTGGCTAAATCGCGGCTAAATGCGCAAAGAACACCAATGAAATTCATTTGTACACGACAAAGTGGGAGAAAATCTATTTCTTGACAAATTATCGTGCCCTTTGAGCGGGCGAATGTGCGCGGCTAAATACGCAACGTCTTTTGGTCTAAAAAAAACGAAATCTGGGACCTAGACATCAAAGGAGCCGACGTGAAGACGACGGACTGTGCCACAATGTCACACGTGACAAGGCGTGCGTCATTGCTGGTATTGAGCGTGAGGCCCACTGCCCGCGCAGCAGCACCAACATTATGAAACCGCTAACGAGCGGCGAAACGTTTGGAAACCGTGGCGGCTACGGAACGCCTCGGAGTACCACCATTATCCGAAGAACGGTTCCAACCGTAGTAGTCGTAATACACATAGGAACTGAAATGCTATTATGGAGTCTAGCCCGAGAACAACCAGGGCAGGTAAAAGAATCCCGGCTGATGCTAGGGATGTGCATTTTAACTCTATTTCTGGCAGCGACCAGTTACCGAGGCTACGGTATAACAACCCGGAAAATCACTATGTATATAATTGCAATTATTAGGGAAAATTGATTGTTTTTATTTATCCCAGTTTCTTAATTTATAGGGCGGTTAAGTAAAACCTGTAAAAATAAATTGCTGTTATTTGTGCACGAAGGAGTAGTAGCTTGAAGTAATATTTTTAATTTATTTCCTACCATATGAACTTATATGATAAACCCATAATGAACTGCTTGTTACATTGCTGGTTTGTTAGATGATTAAAAGTAGCGTTTTTCCATACTAACAAAACAGTGTTTCGATCACTGATACATAAGGAGACTAGACCATCATCCAACGATTATATCTTTATATACCTTGTGCCTTGTGTTCTCTTACCTTGATCTCCATCGTATTCTAAAAGAAAACTTATTCCCTAGTGTTTTGATCTATTAAAGCGTTTAAGTCATTATATTTCGTGCTGCACTTACTTCTAAGAGAAAAGATTGAGACAGACCTCCATTAAACCCCTCAGAGCATCTGATGGAAAAGGATGTCATCGAAATATTAAGAACAGTACAGTTATGAACTTGATCTGGACGGCCTGAAAATAAAAAATTTGGTTTAAATTTCTGATCTCTGAAGTCTATAAATGCTGTGGAGGGCATGTTGTGTCACGTTTTAGGTAGCGTTAATATACACTCATATGCAAAAAACGCAACAAGTTAATAATTTTGTAACAAAATTCTTTCAAAATACCAATTTCTGTTAAGAACCATTTCTTTCCCACATTTTTTTGTTCATGTCTTTAGGTGCATTGGTTCATTTTTAAGAGCGAAATGAACTTGCCACCAACAGTTTACTTTAAGAAATGTTACTATTTAATGAGGTGGCTTTGTTCGCTGGTCCTAATGTCAATTTGACAGTAATTTTTCTTTACGCAATGGTTTTAAGCGCGGAAAATTGCTCAAAGGTTGTTGCTATTGTTGAAGATAGATGTAATTATGAATATGTTGCAAGAAATGTTCATTTTTATCACTCTGCTATCAAAAGAGTACTCGAACATTTTAGATAAACTGGAAGAAATGAGCGTAGGGCAGGTAGTGGCAGAAAACGAAGTGCTACTGCTATTGATAATAGATTTCTTCACATACGAACTTTGCAGGATCATCAGTGCAGGCAAGGAATCAACTTCAAGAGGTCCGAGGTACAAATGTTAGTGTATCAACAGTTCGTCGATGATTGAATAATTTTGGTTTGAAAGCTTGCCGACCGGCAACTGGACCCAAATTGCTACCGCGTCACCAAGTAGCTACAGTGTAATTTGTTACTGAACATTTACATTGGAACTTAAGGTAATGGAACAATGTTCTTTCTACGAACGAATCTAGATTCTGCTTACATTCTCCAGATGTACGGAAAAAAGTATGGAGAAGGAATGCGAAAAGATTTGTAGGGTGCACGTTCAGTCCCCGGCTGAACTATGGAGGAGATTCAGTAATGGTATGGGCAAAAATAACATGAGAGGTCTGCGCTGATGTAACGGTTTAATTTTCAACAAATCGAATAATTTAAATTCCTTAAAATAGGCAACCAAACTTACTTTTTTACTCAAATTATTTTTGGCAAATTATATTGTATAATGTTAAATATTTATAATGAATTAATTATCAACCAATTAGCTAAACAATAAAACTCTTATTTTAGTATTTTTACGAATTTCTTAAAATAATAAAAATAATTAAATACTTCATTTGTGTAAAATATTCGCATTATTTCCCGTCAATTTTAACTAGAACTGTAGATAAACTTACTTCGTAGATCAAAATAAATTTGCTACTAAATATAAACAACATTTTATAAATGACATTAGTTCATTGTTTTAAATATTATTGCAATATCGATTAAAATATTTTCTATATTCGCGGGCAATAGGATTAAATAGGAATTTTATCTACTTCTCTACTTTTTTGCGTCCAGTACTATCGCTCGATGGCGTGCCTACGATACTATTTAATTTTGTTTCCTTTAAAAATCAATATCTTGATTATTAAGTATATTTACACAATCTAATTAACTTCATTCTGTTTCTTATTCATTTATCTAGGCCGCTGGTTGGTTAATTTGCAAATTCTTATAATTTAAATAATTTATTTTCTATTCATGTTATTTACATTTTAACTACCGCCATGCCTTTTTCCCTAAAACATTTTAATAGTAATTTCATACTAAAAGTTTGGTATCAAAATGTCAAATATTGGTTGGAAAAGAAATATGTCAGATTTTCCTGTTTGGTCTCGTGAGAAGAAGTATCTGAGAAAGAAGTGAAGTGATTTTTCTAATCATCCTGCGGGGATAAATCAATTTGTTATCAGATAATAGTGGATTTTCGTTAGCTGGACTGCAGTATTGTGTATTTATGTGTATTTTTGGAGAAAACCCGTTCCTTTAAAAGGGATTTAAATAAATTCTTACCAGACTGAGAGAACCATTGTAACGCAAGCACCACCAGCTTGGTAACATCTATGTAACTATTTCATTACAGTACCCTCAGAAAAAGTTATTGATACCGTAAGTTATTTTTGAAACGTTTATTAATATTTTTCTTTACGATTTTTTTAAGGGTACTTAAAGATTTAAGATTTTGAAACTCCTACCAATTTAGTACTGAGATTATTATGCTATACTCGCGTCAAGAATTCAGACGTCTTACGTCACGACTGAGGTTACACATTTGTTTTTATTGTCAACGTAATTTTCGATATTTAGTCGCGTTAAAAACAATCATTTTTTTGCAATTTAGTGCAATATATAATGCAAACATTTAATGTAGTATATAGTTTTATTACTATCAGTTGCAGTTTCTTAAATATTGTGATGAAAATATAATGAATTATTCATTTGTTCATATGACGTAAGTCATCTGAATTCTTGTCGCGAGTATATGCCAAATCGACTGAAGTAGCCGTTACCAAGTATACCTTCTTCTTGTGAAGCCGAATTCTGTCGTTTACCAAGTTGCCTGTACGAGGATCCTTTTCTACCCCTTGGATTCATGCAAAATAAAATAAACGTCATTTAGAGAAAACCGAGCTCTCAGGTCTGTAGACGCCTTTCTTCTTTTGAAGCACGTGGAGCCAACAATAACTATTCAAGAACTGCATTCTATATATATATGCATCTGTATTTTTTTGTGTATAACTATAATTATTCATAGCAAAGAAGCTATAAAACCTTAAGTTTAACACATTACATTAGTTTTACTTTATTAAACTACTATTTCTTACACTATATATTACAATATTTTCAAAATCTTTTATCCAATAAGAATATATGCATTTCCACATATGTAAACGGGAATATAGCTATATACTCGGACCATATTTAATTGGTTAAATAATTATAATTATATATATATTTTTTCTTATAATATTACCTCCATACGAGCCCCTTCCCATTTCAGTTGGCCCACCTACTGAAATATTAGTTTTTTGGCCAGCACCAAAACATAACAAATACTACAGGTTGTTTTCAGGCCCCCAAAGTAATTAGCAGAGTATATTAAATAATGTCCAGTAAAAAATACCAAAGTCCTTGCTCTCTATTTAAATTTGCAAGGAAAAGCAAAAATTTTGTAAATACAGCAAATCAACCTATGTTTGTTCTGGTACAAAGGATGCCTATAATTCAAAGATTGCTGTGGAAAACTGACACCGTGACAGTTGCTAATATTCATATAGCTGTCAGTACGCATTTAGTATAGTTTCAAGTACTTAAGTAGTTGTGTTTTTTTAAAATGGGTAGAGGAAAGGTTATTGATGAGAAAATTCGTTCACTTATTATTAAATTTTTCAATTCCGGCAAATCAAATTCGGAAATTGCAAATTTATTAGAGTTATCGCGATATAGTGTAAGAAACATAGTTAGACTGTATAAAAATACCGGCTCAGTTGCTGCAAGGCCCCAATATATTAAAAAAAGCAAAATTACAAATGTGGATAGACGTTCGTTGAAGAGGATTATCCAGAAAAATAGGCGAGCTAATTACTTAGAGCTAAGTGCTCTATGGAGTGACGCTGTTGGGAGACGAATTTCGAAATCCACAACGCACAGGGAGGCTCATAAAATGGGTTTTGGCACTTATAAGGTAAATTTTTTAATAAGCAAAATTGCGGTAGGAAAATAAGAAATGACAATATTTTGCTTTAGGCCAAAGAAAAGCCGCTTTTAACACTGCAGCAGAAGAAAAATAGAGTAAGGTGGGCAAGACAACATAAGGATTGGACAACTCAGCAATGGCGTGCAATACAATGGAGTGATGAGGCCAGATTTGAAGTGTGTGTTGGAGACAGTCGCAGTCGAGTTATTCGAAAAAAAATGAGGCGTTTCATCCGGACTGTCTCAAACGAAAGGTGAAATTTCCTGCATCAGTCATGATCTGGGGTATCATGTCAGCTAAAGGAGTGGGAAAACTTCATTTTATTGACGGCATTGTGAATACGGACAAATATTTAGCCATTTTGGAAGAATCGCTCTTACCGATCATGGAAGAATGCTTGACATCCCGCCAAGAATTTGTGTTTCAGCAAGATGGTGCAGCATGTCACACCTCAAAGAAAGCATTAAAGTGGATAAAGGATAATGATATTGCACTTTTAGAATGGGTTTCTAGCAGTCCGGATCTATCACCAATAGAAACTTTGTGGCATGAGATGAAAAAGGTGCTACGAAAACATCCTGCTAGAAATATCCCTGAGCTGAAGCAAAGACTTCAGGAAATATGGGATTCTTTTACACCGGAATTATGTCAAGGCTTGGTTAATACTATGCCCCAACGAATTGCGGCTGTAATAAAAAATAAAGGCGATGTTACCCAGTGGTGAATTTTAAAATTGTTTTGTTAGTTTTACGCTACTTGTTCTTATTTTCTCTATTTGTCTTTATTTTCTGTTAGATATTGGTTTTCGTTGCTTCATATTTATTTATTATGTTTAAAATACTGTTTAAGAGATAAATAAATTTACAGGTTAATGTTGTACTTTTATTTTTGCTTCATAAAAACAAAATTTCTGCCAAATCCTATGGTGGGCCAACTGAAATGGGAAGGGGCTCGTACATCTTAACCATTACACATTAACCCTATATAATGACTAAAACGCCAGCATTTAACAAAAGACAGGATATACAAATTGAGATTAGTCATTTTATCTATAGTTTGCTAAAAAATTATAAAAATTAATCTAAAAATAAAACAATTATGAGACATCAAATTTGACCAAAAAGTATATAGTATGAAAACGTATGGATGTTGTTTTCGTACTTTAGATGCGGTATATGTACGCTGTTTTTCTGATTTGGCTGAGTACAACCCAATTTACCTTGTTTTTTACTTGTACCATGCATAACACATAGAGTCAGATAACTACTGCTAAATTATAGTTAAAAAAAGAAATGTTGTCGGATTACGAAAAGTGTCTCTATAAACGCATCGAGACTCATTTATGCTACCTACTATAGTAACGATTCAATAGCCATAATTTAGAATCACGGTACCCGAATGTACTGTTCTAGCTCCGATCGCACTAGTCCTTGGAAGGAATGAACCCGTATATCTTCCTCTATCACCTTGCAGAGCAAAGTACCACTTCCATATGTACCTAAAAGAACCTCTTGGACAGGACTAAGGCACGATTTGGAGACAACTGTACCTATAATTTTTTAATATATTTTCCATCCATTTTCATACATACAAATGACACGATACACACCTTAAAGCGTTTATAGAAAATTAATTTGGAGATTTATAAACAGCGGTAGTCATATTTGAAAAAATAATCAGTTGAGTCGTTTAAATTATTACCTATCAGTTTTTTTATTAGTTGTTATTTAAAATTTTGTAAAATGTATTCAAGTGACAATTTCGATCTTGAAGAATACGTGGCTGACATGATGTTCGGCTATTATACCAGAGAAGTCAAGAGAACGGTATGAAAATGTTTTCAAAGTATGGTGCAATGAGAAGAATTATAAGAATATTAGAAGAAGGCAACAACTAAAGTCACCAGAGAGTTTATGGGCGGAATACTCCATGTTGAAATCTACAATTTTCCTTAAAGATGGAATTGATATTCCAAAATTTACATTAATTACTTTTCAAAAAAAAAGTTGAATGTCGACTTAGAAACTCTAACGGCTGGTTTCATAATCAATGAGAACTTGTAAAGTCATTCGATTTTATACTCAACTTTAAATAATATTTATTTAAAGTATACTTTAGAGTAAATAAACTTCGTTGGTTAAACTGAATCTAAGAATATTTTAATTTAAAAGATTGTATCTATGTAGTTGAAATATTTTAAGGGAAACACAGAAACGAATATTGTGTGTTGTCTGTGTTTGTCATTTATGAAAACAGATAAAATATATATATAGTTAAATTTTCTATGTATACAATGAATAAAGAGAAACGTACTCGCTCGTCAAATTTTAATAAGGAGAAAAATTGCTGTTAAATGAAGAAATAGGAAAATTTAAAAATATTATTGAATGTAAAACAACAATCAAAACGATCGTTAATTAAAAGGTAAATTTTTATGTGAATATAGATATGATACAAGTTAATATAAAATATTAGTTTTATTTTCAGGAGGCCTGGCAAAAGATATTAAAGAGCTTTAATGCTCAAAATATAGAGACAATCACATAAAATCTAAATATGATAATCTAAAAACTAAAGCCAGGAAAGAGTGTGCTAAATATAAATCATATTTAAGAGGTGGTCCTTCAGTTAAAGACGAGTTAGATACTGTATACAGGCTGTTCTTGAAATAATTAATTTAAAAACGGCTGTGGGATTCAGTAGTTCGTTTGATAACGATAGTGGTGTTACTAGTGTTAATGTAAGGCTACTTAGATTAAATTGTTTTTTTAAATACTAATAAAGTATCATGTTAGAATGTTTTATCTGAAAATGACATAATGGAAGAAGTTCAGATATGTGAAGCGAATGGTGGATGGGAATGGATTTTTAAATTTTTCCGTAAGTAATATTTTTTAAAAAAGGATTGCAATTAAAATATATTGATTTTCTTTGTAGGAATTTGAAGGAATAAACCACCAGCTTGCCACACTTATTATTTAATATTCTGTTTCTGTATAATCATTAAAAATAACTTATTTTATCAATTTGTATTATAGGGATTTGAAGATGTTGAAATAATAAATCAATGCGATGTCGAATTTCAAAACTCTAATGTCATCGTAAGTTTCGAATTTGTTAATTATTAAACACAAAGTATATATACTTTGTGTTATTAAAGATGTTTTTCTTTAGTTTTATTGGGTTTTTGCCACACTTCTGGAAAATAATAAAAATTAATTAAATAAGCCCTTGCGCCAAACGGAACAGTCAAGGGTTATTTTTGAAACTAAGTTTGCCTAACCAAGAAATCTCACACTGAAAAAAGCAGATAAGTAAAAAATAACAAAAATCACATCACTATCGCGCACTTCCGTATTATTGACGTTTCGAAAAACTATCTGTTTTCGTTTTCAAAATAGTAGTAAAAATATTAAACGTATGTCAAGTTTGACAGTGTAATATTTTTACTACTATTTTGAAAACGAAAATAGATAGTTTTTCGAAACGTCAATAATACGGAAGTGCGCGATAGTGACGTGATTTTTGTTATTTTTTACTTATCTGCTTTTTTCAGTGTGAGATTTTTTGGTTAGGCAAACTTAGTTTCAAAAATAACCCTTGACTGTTCCGTTTGGCGCAAGGGTTTATTTAATTAATTTTTATTATTTTTCAGAAGTGTGGCAAAAACCTAATAAAACTAAAGAAAAACTAAAATTATGCCACAAAAAAATAGTTTCAGACAATATTAAAGATGTTATTGTGTTTATTTTTGTAGGATGAAGTAATTTCTTTGTAACATAATTATGGCACATCCGATGAAAAGGAAAATATGATAGTTTCATGTAGCACACCAATCAGCACTAAAACAGATAGGTATTTCATAAAATTTAAATAAACAAAAAGTAGCTATATAATTAACTCAAATTTTTACGGCAGCCAATCAGAAAAGGAATTAATTCAGGAGCAGAAGTCTACTTGGGGCAAATATCTTCCATCTAAGTTAAAATCCAAGACAAATTCAAAACTGTGGCCAACAGTCCCAAATGTAACATTTTTTGTCAAGGAGCTATATTACAAAAGAAAACGAACTATTGGAACAATCATTTGAAAAGGAACATATAGAGCAGGAAAAGAGAATAAAAAGAGAAGAGGAGGAGCATCAAGTAGAGATGTTAATGTTGAAATTAAATATAGAATTAAAACAAAATGAAATAAAAAAACAAAAATAAAAATTTGATATATAATAGATATTTATTTATAAACGAGCAAAATGTTCACTTGTCAGTTGTCTAATATTATGACCCATATGTAAATTATCAATAGGTGGTAAGATATCTTCATTATTGTCCATCTGTTCATTATCTAATAAGTATTCGGGAAGTAAATCATTCATATCTATAGCTATATTGTGCCACTATAACAGCCATTGTCGTGTGAAGTTTTAATCTCATCCCATATTTTAATACAGGAAAACGACATTTCCATACTCCGTACTACCTCTCAACAACATTCCTAATTCTATTTTTTGCTGTTTTAGAAAGATATTTTAAGCTAATATAATTCAAATCTCCTACAATTCCTATCAATGAAGTCATATGTATGTTCTCTGATACCAAACATCTAGGTATGCTAATGAACAATTCCACAGACAAAGCTCTATTCAATAATTATCTAAAGAAAATAATCTAATTTACTCACTCTATAAAAATCTAACTTCACTTTTTTGGCAGTGGGAACACGACAAGTTCAACCACAATAGATGAGATCTGACCTATTTCTGCATTTTTAGGATTGCTTCTTCAGGTGGTCTCCTTTAAGTTGAGTTAAATATCTAACTATAAAAAATTATTATAAAAATTAAAATTATTTGAAGTGAAATATCGACAATGACAAAAAAGTGACATCCTGTCAATGAATTAAATATGACAATACCTACTTGAAAAATGTTCACCTTTTATATAAAAGTTTTTATATATTTTTAGGTATTAATAATATTGTGTGAAACTAACTACTCAGTGGACAAAAGCCCCAACCTGCGTTGAATTACACCCACAATATCTACCCATATATTCCTTATTATTAGCTTTTGTAACATTTTTTTGCTGTTTTAGAAAGGTATTTTAAGCTAATATATATGGGGCTTTTGTCCACTGAGTAGTTAGTTTCACACAATATTATTAATACCTAAAAATATATAAAAACTTTTATATAAAAGGTGAACATTTTTCAAGTAGGTATTGTCATATTTAATTCATTGACAGGATGTCACTTTTTTGTCATTGTCGATATTTCACTTCAAATAATTTTAATTTTTATAATAATTTTTTATAGTTAGATATTTAACTCAACTTAAAGGAGACCACCTGAAGAAGCAATCCTAAAAATGCAGAAATAGGTCAGATCTCATCTATTGTGGTTGAACTTGTCGTGTTCCCACTGCCAAAAAAGTGAAGTTAGATTTTTATAGAGTGATTAAATTAGATTATTTTCTTTAGATAATTATTGAATAGAGCTTTGTCTGTGGAATTGTTCATTAGCATACCTAGATGTTTGGTATCAGAGAACATACATATGACTTCATTGATAGGAATTGTAGGAGATTTGAATTATATTAGCTTAAAATACCTTTCTAAAACAGCAAAAAAATGTTACAAAAGCTAATAATAAGGAATATATGGGTAGATATTGTGGGTGTAATTCAACGCAGGTTGGGGCTTTTGTCCACTGAGTAGTTAGTTTCACACAATATTATTAATACCTAAAAATATATAAAAACATTCCTAGTTCTAATTATGGACTCATTGTACAGATTTTCAGCTGGTGTTTTTGTTTGGAGCAACTTCGTCATAAGATACGACCGCAAACTGTAACCACTATCACCTATTAAAATATATCGCCCGAACTCTCCATTCTCAAATCTCTCGTAAATTACTATTATTAGAAATAGTTTGGTCATAAACAGATCCTGGCCACCTTGCAACAATGTCTCTAATTTTCAAACTAGCATCGCTCACATTCTGTACATTTAGAGCAAAATATGATTTTCTTGATCTAAAAATTTCTGCATTGATTCCAGCAGGAGAATCTGTTTTGATTAACGTACAATCTATAGCACCTATAACTCTGGGGAACGATGCTGAGAAAACTTCTCGGTAGATCTTTCCATTTCCCTGTTATCGCTGTACATTTTAATATATTGCGCTCTTAAAGAGGCTATTGCTCTAGACACCTTTTTCATAATACGACATGCAGAAGATTTCGATACACCAAGAAAATCAGCGACAGCAATTTGCATATTACCTGATACCTCATATGTAAAATCTTAGTTAATAAGAACTGTTGTATAGATGTAATACATCGACCTCTAAAAAATAAATTCGCTTTAATATGTATTCTACCTATGTATTTAAAATTAATTCCACCTTTGTGTTAGTAATTTAATTGTATCTTCAATATCTTTTTCTTAATACAGTTGTTTTTCGTAGGCGAAATCTTTCATATTTTTCAAAACAATCCACTCTTTTTCTGTATAAATTAGGTCTTCTAATAACTATAAATTCCTCTTCATCTGAAGAACTTGAAGAAGACGTATCAAAAAGATTCATTTTAATTTTGTACAAGTTCAAAATACTGATGAAATTGAATTCAAATATATATGTTAGGTTAGGTTAATTTTTAACTAAAGCTGGCTTTAATGCCGTTAAAAGCCCGCCCGGACAACTCTATTTTTAAAGCCACTTTTGTCGACTAGAATCAAAAATTTCCACATCCTCAATATCAAGACTAATATTGGGAGAACTTTTACAATAACCAATTCAAATAATGGAACAATTATTTATTTGGAGTACTTCAGAAAATATTTGAAATTAAGATAAAAAGACGCAGGCTTCTTTTTCTTAGCAATACGCAATGGAAAATTCACCAATGCAGAAATGCAATAGGAAGTTGACTTTCAAACATAGCACAATGCTTGAATTTCGTGGATTCGCATCTTTATACTGAGCATGGGTTTAGAAGAACTTCAGCTACCCTTTTGGTGAATATAGTGTTGATATTTTGGGCATTAAAAGCACGGTGGGTGGCGTCGTCATCTATTGCACAATGTTATGTAGCTGAATCGTTGGTGAATAAAATAAGAGCTTTCACGAATAATTTGGCATTGAAATACACCTAGGGAATTTATCATTTCTAGTAACATAACTACAGAAAATCTTGTTGTGGAGAAGAACACAGGAATATAATTCCATACTGAATGCACCCAAAGGTTCTACCTTTTCTGGAACCCGAAGTCTTCTTAACAATTACACTAATTACACTTTTAATATTGTAATAAAAAATTATTGCAAATAAAATTACACGTCTCATATTTGACAACTTACTGATTTCCGATTGGTAAGTAACTGTTCATACCGATCTGACATTTGTAAACGCAACTTACTTATTCCTGTTAATCTAACCAGTAAATACATTAAATTGACGGATCGTACAAAAATATAATTAAAACATCAAATATAAATTATTTTGCTAACAAAGTCGCCAATTATTTAATATGCAATAGCAAAATAAAAATAAAAAAGAATCTTTTCTGGAATTAATCGATATATTGTCGGTATAAATATGAAACATCTCTAAAAAATTTCTTTTCAACAAATTATTTTCAGAATCTAAAATCCTGACGTCATCGTAAGAAAAAGAATGCCTGTCATCAATTACATGTTTAGTTAAACCTCAAGAAGATTTACCAACTCTTACATCACTCTTGTGAGGAACAATCTTGTCTTTAAGATATCTACCTGTCCTATATATTTTTTATTGCAATTGGAACATGGCATTGAATATACAACACCATTGCTCTGCAAAAATGCTGTTTTATCTTTAGTAGAAAAAAAAGAAGAAATGGTAGTAACATTTTTAAAAGTAAGTTGAATGGAATTGAATTTCGTATTTTTTTTTTCTAAATCTCTCAAAGTGGAGCTATATAAGGTAAAGAAAAATATTTGAGTTGATTAACATTAATGGAATTGATATGAGAATTATTTCTTATAAAATTCGCCCGTTATAAAGTGCGGAGGACCTCGTGTTTCATAGCGACGATCAGATTAATCTTATGTTTACGTAAATAATAATATAATAATATAAGTTTCAAAGAATAGCAATCGAATAAGTAAATAAACTAGTAAATCACTGAAGCGGTTACAAATATCGCTTGTGTGTGATTAATAATAAGAATTAACCTTATTATTACTATAATCCTAAACTAATATATGAACACTCGTAGATATGAACACATAATCACATGTAATATTAAAATACATAAACTACACATAATACATTTATTTAGAAGTACAACAAAAGACACAAATATGTAAACATAATTATTTTTTGTAAACAATCACTAAAGGGGAACAAAAGCTAAACTTCATTTCTGTGGCTGACTCTATTGTGAAGAGTGCCTCGACCTAATTCCTGAATCCAAAGCTTTACTCTACTTAAATGATTTATACACGTTTATGGTTTTTAGAAAATTTGGCAACATATTATATAATCTGGAAGATAATTGAAATTTCGTTGTCCTACTGTTTTTATTGATCTCGGATTCATATAATTGTCCCTGTTTCTCGTACTGTACACGTGATTTATTGGATTTGGTATTAAATGCATATTTTTTGTAGGTTTTTAGCAAAATATTCAGAATAATTGCCTGATATCCATTAAACCGGTTTCTGTAAACAATTGATCGTTAGGATTAGTGATATTTTTTTTGTACATAAGTTTAAAAATTCATTTTTAAATTATGTTTAAATTTTGCAGGTGATTATCAGATACACCACCCCACCCAATAATACCGTAATTCAACTGGGATAGTACTAATGAATAGTAAAACATTTTTAGGTAGTGTATATCTAAAAAATCTCGTAAGTCTTTAAATCGTGGCAGTAATCTTCTAACTTTTTTGACAACATTTGCAGTTTGTAGGTTTCACCTTGCATGTCTATCTATAACTATACCAAGATATTTGATTGAATTTTCTTCAGGTACATCTGTATTGTCGTCAATAATTAGTGGAACCAGACTAGGCAGACCTGATGCATATGATGTAAATGGAAGATATTTTATTTTCTCTACATTTAAGGTAAGATTATTTTGCTGAAGCCATATTGTTATATTTTTAAAATCTGTTTCTACTTTTATTTTCAGGTCCGACCAAGACTTTGACTCGTACCACACTGCAGTGTCATCAGCAAAACTCAAAATAGAACCAGTTGTGTTAATGATAAGTAGATCATTTATGTATATTGTGAACAAAAGTGGCCCCAGCATCGTCCCCTGTGGAACTCCATAGATAACGGTACCTGGATCACTCATTACACCATGTTGTTTACGATTACTTAAACTGTTCAATAAATGATACACTTTCCCTCTAAGTCCATAATACATTAATTTTTCCAAAAATATTTTATGGCTAACTGTGTCAAAAGCTTTGGAGAGGTCAACAAAGACGCACAATGCAGGTTTTTTCTTATCAAGAGCACTATAAATATATGATGTTAATTTATAAATGGCATCCTCCGTTGATCTCCCTTCTCTGAAACCATACTGCTGATCTGAGATTAATTTATATTTTTCCATGAATTTTACTATTCTTGATTTTATTAGTTTTTCTATAATTTTAACTATATTAGAAATTAAAGAAACAGGTCTATAATGAATAACTTCCGTTTTATCTCCATTCTTCTTCTTATTATCCCAACTGGACTGCCCATTGGCATACCCAGAATTTGTTTATAAATAACTGGAAAGAAATATTATTGAAAAGAGATTTGACATCTAAACTGATTAAAACAAAGTTATCTGGAAGTTTGAATTCATTAATAAATTCGCAAAACTGAAAAAATTTTTTAATAAAAAATGGATTGTCTTTCTCATACGACAAGGTAAGGATATCTGTAACAAACTGTGCTACGTCTCTATTCGGACTATTGAGTTTTTGCCACACTTCTGAAAAAAATAAAGATTAATTAAATAAACCCTTGCGCCAAACGGATTAGTCAAGGGTTATTTTTGAAACTAAGTTTGCCTAACCAAAAAAACTCACACTGAAAAAAGCAGATAAGTAAAAAATAACAAAAATCACATCACTATCACGCACTTCTGTATTTTTGACGTTTCGAAAATCTCTCTGTTGTCGTTTTCAAAATAGTAATAAAAATATTAAACGTATGTCAAGTTTGACAGTTTACTTACTTTGAAACATCTTTCCACAGTTGCAAATTTTAATAGACTACTATTGGCTTCATCAAAGATATTTTATAAAAGATCAAGATATTCATCTTATGCATCAAATTTGTTAGATTTATTTCACAAAAGTTTAATCAGTCACACGGAAATGATATAATCATGGCAGTGGTTGATTTATGGATAAAAGGTAAAATAAAATCAATAATATATATTTTTCTATTACTTTTTACTAATATTTATTTACAATATAAAGTATTTAGTGAGTTGAAGCATTCGTTGCAGGAGTTTATGACACAAGTAACTTGTGTAGATAACTTTCTATATACGGGGTGTTAAAATTTTTATAAAAAAAATAAATTTATTGATATTCTCGAGGATATTGTTGAAACCGTATAGAATGAAACTTTATAGGTTTTTATGTTAACATAATACATGTTTTACAATAAACAGTTATTTGTACATTGAGAGCGAAAAGTGATACATTATTGCTCAAGAGTGACAGTAATCAAGCAAGAGCAGTCATGCCATTTGCAATGCATACAATGTTTTATCTACAATCAGTCAACAAAATAAAACTGTTCAATTATTAAGTTTATTACGAGAATATTAATTACATCCATAAACGAGAACATTAATTACAACACATACTTTCTTGCTATTGACAACGAGCGTTTGATATCACTCGGCAAGCAATAAAGTGACACTCATGTGTCCTCAATAAACGTCAGCTTTTCGTTGTCACTGTCAAGCAAAAAAACTAATTTGAGACACACCTCTTTATTTTCCCTGCCAAAGTTTCATAGGACCTTAATATACTAGATCATTTTCTTACAATTCAGTAAAGGTTTACAACAGCTTAAATAATGAATATAAAAGTTTTAAAATACATCGTTTTCGGAAAGAAGTCAAGTCATATTACCCTTCAGTCCAATAGGTTTGTTTCATATGGTGACTTTTAGTTGCATATTTTTTTATTTTTATAATTTTTCGACACTAATTTTTCTGTATAATTTTTTGTATAGATATATTCTGTATATCTTCAAATTTATATTTTGTTAAATATTGTTAATTGAATGAAGTCATCAATTTAGGAACTTCTCGTGTGGATTACAATCAGTTGATATCGCAAGGAATTTGCTGTATTTATTGCTTTTGTCCAAACTGAGACGGACGATTGTAAACTGGACAGAGTTTTGATTTACATTTATAAAATTAAATTCTGACAATGTCTGAGAGTAATTCAAGTTCATCGTCGAATAATAGATGTAAGAGATGCAGGAATCAGGTTCAAAATGGCTTAAAGTGTGTTGTGTGTGGAACCATTTCGCACAAAAGCTGTTTAAATGCTTTGAAAAATGTTAAATTCTTGAGTGATAACCAAGAAATTAATATTCCATCTATTACTCAAACTCCAGCATCTGTAAATGAGTCCCTTATAGCCTCAGATGAGATTAAAGTTAAATATCTAGAGGAATTAATCCTACAGAAATATCTAACAATCGCAAATCAAACCATTGCTATTAATTCACAGCTAGAACAGGTGTCTTACCTCAAGCATCAGTTAAAAATTAGTGGAGAATGCGTTCAACATACTACTCCCGTGGAATTGCCAACGCAATTACGCTAGTAGGGCTGCAGTTAACCATACTGATTCTAAAAATAAAGCGATAACGCAAATCAAATCTTCATCTTATACTGTTACACCAGCGGCTGTTTCTCATGCCATTCATGTGACAGAAGCCTCCAGAATCTGTCAGGATGTTATCCACTTGAATCAGGATGATCCAGTTATCCCTTCGCACAGCGCAGATCGGAATAAGGGACTTACGTCAAAAAGAAGTTCGAGAAATATTTTAATCGAAAAGTCAAATGATTTATCATCAAATACGTCACTGAAGCCAGCCATAACTATTAGACATTTCCATACCACAAACTGGGATCCATCTACTAGTGAAGTGGCGTTATTGGAACATTTCAGTCAATTTGTTTCGGAAGTCCAGGCATTAAGTTATGCTTCTTTTAAAATTTCCGTTCCTAGCGTGTATGCTCGTAAAATCACTAGACCTGAAATGGCCTAATGGAGTGGTACTTAATCAGTTTTTTCGATCGTCTCATGGTAACCCATCCAATAACTCTGAGGCACATCAAGAAACAGGATCTGCGCACTAATAATTTGTCTGTTGCTTGCTCTGTATTTGGTATTAATGTCCAAAGTCTAACAAGTAAGATTGACGAGCTTCTTATTTTTTTGCATGATAATCCATATGACATTGTTTGCTTTTCTGAACATTGGTTGTCTACTGAAAATTTTTCAAGGATTAATATAGATGGTTATACATTGATTTCGTCATATTGTCCTAAAGACTATCTTATAATATTCAAGGAACTTTTTGAAGCACTTATTGACTTTCTATTAAGCAAGTATAAATATATAATTATATTAAGGGATATAAATTTGGACTTTGATACCAATTCGGTGTTTGCAAGGGATATTCGTAATATATTTTCCATGTTTGGTATTGTTTATCATATTAGTGAGCCAACTAGAATTACTGCTAAAACCAGTTCTGCAGTCTTCTGCTGATTTATGTTTTCCAATAAAATCTGTTCCTAGTAAAATAAATGGTGTAAAGTAGTTTAATGATCGGCTGTGTGAGATGAGAGCACGGCTGCATGATAGTAAGAATGTTTTTAGAACTACTAATAGTGACGAAGACTGGAAAGTGTATTGTGAAAACAGAAGCAAATACAAGCATGCATTAAAAGATGAAAAAAGGAAAGCTTATACGTATGAAATCTGTAGTGCTGAAAATAGGAGTAAAGTAATTTGGAAAATAGTAATGAATGTAATTTGAAAAATAATTCTAATGTCCGATATCATCGGAGAAATTTAACTTTTATTTTGCTTCTGTTTCCAGAAAGATTTTAAAAGAAATTGATGTTCAAAATGTGAGCCCATCTTACTTTCTCTTCAAAGCTCTTAAACCTCCTTCTCTTTTTTGTGCAGCTGATTGTTGAACCTGACGTAAGGCTTGCTATTAATCAGTTGCAAAATTCAAATAGTCTTGATTTCTTGTTATTAAATAGTTTTATGATTAAAGCCACTGTTGACCCTCTGATTGGTCAACTGACATTATTATACAATAAATGTGTTCAAGAACGTAATTGGCCTGATTCGCTCAAGATAACAAAAATTTTGCCTTTGCATAAGAAAGGGGATGTTGATTGCCCTGACAATTTTAGACCAATAGCAACTGTTCCAATTATTAGTAAAATTTTCGAAATTATTATTAAAGAACGGTTAGTTAAATACTTTGAGGATAAGCATATATTCTCAGAGACCCAATTTGGTTTCAGAAAAAATAAATCCACAGTTAGAGCAATGTTGCAATAGCAATAATTGAAAACATGGTTGAGGGACTTGATGTGGGCGTAGGTACGTTGGCTACAATGTGTGACCAATGCCTTCGATTGTGTTACGGCTAATATTTTGTTAATGAAATTTGAATATTATGGAGTAAGAGATAATATGCTTAAACTATTTTCCTCTTACTTAACAAATAGACAGCAATGTGTTGCGCTCAATGGTCATGAATCAGGACTGTTACCTATTGAAAATGGTGTCCCTCAGGGATCTGTTCTGAGACCTGTTTTATTTCTCATTAACGATTTGCCGTTTGCACTTACTGACACTTTATGTATAATGTTTGATGATGATACCACCCTTTTATCTAAGTGTGAAGATATTTCCAATAGGGATGGCCTAGTACAAGTAAAGCGTTGGTTTTCTTCTAATAAATTAAAACTAAATGATCTTAAAACGCAGAATATGTTGGTTACATCAGATAAATGGGCACCCATAACAAATTGTAAATTCTTGGGATTTATGCTTGATAGTACTTTAAATTGGACTTCTCATGTTGACTATCTCAGTACGAAATTGTCTTCACAATTAATTTGTATACGTCAATTAAAGCAATCGCTTTCAAGTTCAGCTCTTCGCATGGTGTATTTTGCGCTGGTGCAGTCATCTATCTTATGAAGTTATTTTATAGGGTAATTCAGTTACAGCCCATAAATTACTTATTTTACAATCAGCTACTTTACGCCATTATTGATGGTGCAGCATATGCCACTCCTTGTCAACAACTCTTTAAGAAATATAAGATTATGCCGCTTCCGTGTATATTCATATATATTCATATTTGAATATTCCAGGATTTGTATGACACAAAATAATAAACTAAATGTTGCAGTGTATAACAATATAGTCAATAATTTTTGTAGCACTAATGTTTTAGATATGAACTTCAATACTTTTTATAGGTTTAAAAAAAATTTTTTACTAGAAAACTGCTTCTACAGTGTAAGTCAATATTCTGATTTTACTAACAGGTCCCAGTAACAGAATTTAATTTAATTTTTTTTAACTCTATTTTAAACATATATTTTAAGCAATAATGTAATGACTGCAAATGTACTTTAATGTATGTAGTGTAGTCAATATTATTATTATCATCGTCATCGTCATCATCAATCTTCATCAATCATCATCAATCATCATAAATCATCATCAATCATCATCAATCTTCATCAATCATCATCAATCATCATCAATCATCATCAATCATCATCGATCATCATCAATCATCATCAATCATCATCAATCATCATCAATCGTCATCAATCATCATCAATCATCATCAATCATCATCAATCATCATCAATCATCATCAATCATCATCAATCATCATCAATCATCATCAATCATAATCAATCATCATCAATCATCACGTCACATGAGTGTCACTTTATTGCTTGCTGAGTAATTAATGTTCTCGTAATAAAGTTAATAATTGAACAGTTTTATTTTATTGAGTGATTGTAGATAAAACATTGTATGCATTACGAGCAAAAAGTTACATTACTCCTCTCGCGTGATTACTGTCACTCTTGAGCAATAATCTATCACTTTTCGCTCTTAATACATAAATATCTATTTATTGTAAGACATGTATTATTAACATAAAAACTCGTAAAGTTTCATTTTGTACAGTTTCCACAATATCAATAAATTTAAATTTTTTTAATAAAATTTTAACACACTGTATATAGGAATTTGTCTACACAAATTACATGTGTTAGAAACTTCTGTAACGAATGCATAGCATAGCATAGCATAACTAAACACTGTATATTGTAAATAAATATTAGTAAAAATTAAGAGAAAAAGTATATATTATTATTCATCTTATTTTACCTTACCTTTTATCCATAATTCAACCACCTTCATCGATCATGTCATTTCCCTGTGACTTTGATAAAATTTTTGTAAAATAAATATAATAAATTTCATGCATAACAAAATGAATATCTTGATCTTTTATAAAACATGTTTGATGAAGTCAATAAGTAGTTTATTAAAATTGGCAACTGTGGAAGGATGCTTCAAAGTAAGGAATATTTTTATGGATGTCATAAAAACATTTGAGTATGAACTATATATTCAATATACTGTGGAGTTCACAAAGATAGGATTTTTTTATTTATTAGTTCGTGTATTGTTGATATTTTTTTTATAGGCAAAACAAAAAGAAATCTCGTTATTTCTATTCAAGCTTTCGAAGCCTTTATTGGTTCTTCATCAGGAAACTACAAAAACGTATAATAATTATTGCAATGTAAAAGGAGAAGTTAAAGGGACTTACGAAATATAGATTGAGAATAAAAATGCAATGGAACCATCCATCAAAACAAAAAAATTCAAATAAACGTTGGCACAATTTCAAAACTTCTTACATCACTTGTAATATTCAGGTTGTCAAGGAAGTAAAATTAGGTTAGAATAAATAAAAAATCTTAAACCAATGAAAAGAGTTGAATCAACTACAGGCTAACGCCAAAATAAAATAATTGATAAAGATACTAATGCCAACCTAACAAATTCGTTACTACCTGCATTACTACCAAAATTGAATAAGAAAAGAACATAATTAAGGAGATCGTCCAAAACCCAATATTTTAAAAGAACAATCCACAAATGGGATATTGAAAAAATATAAACCCTATTGGATGTCGGTAAAGGACTAACCAATGCCAACGTCACTATTATTGTTAAGATTATTATTCAGAGTAAGCAAAAAATATAGATCACTCTGAGTCCATCTACATCTTTTCTGAAATGAATAGAATTATTGTCTGTATAAATGTGAAACATCACTAAAAAACTTCTTTTGGAGATAATTTGTTTAAATTGGTATTGTGTTGTTATCTATTATTGTGGTGTTCTATTATAGGAGTTGAGCTGTAATGCACAAAGTATAGAGTTATTGGAAATCCCTTTAATACTGCCGAACAGTATTAGGCACAACTTTATTTAAATACTGCTTACTCTTATTTTGTCCAGAAAATTATAGTTTTTGGTTAATAGTTTGACGAATGGGATTACCGTTATTCTTTTGGTTATATCTCTCAATTATTGCCATTTTAATGGTGAATGAGAAAAGGAATAGGTCAATATTTTGAAAAAATGAATAAAAGCATACTTATCTATATTTCATTTTTCTTGAAACATGCGACGAAACTTTTATGTTTATTTTAGGTTACGATGGGTATGACCAATTACGGCCGAACGACCCAATTTATCAAATAAGGGATTGCTCTACGTTACCTTAATTATGCATAAATATGGACAAGCACTATACTTATTACTGCTTCCTTAATAATACAACACATATGCGCATGCTTACAAGTCAATATAAAGGAAACCTAAATACTGCTTAACCTTATGACACGTCCAGTAACTCTTATGTGTAATGTAGTGTGAAAAAAATAAAAATATGTACTTTAAAAAGGCATTATTATTAAAGCAATAGATATCTTAACAAAGTTCAGAAGTGGGATTATTGAAGAAATATAGATTAATTTGAAAAGTTCCAGAGACAAAACTAAAAATTGCCAGAACAAAATGACGAAATGGAAGCGGCGGTGCCGCCAGTGCTGATAATTACAAAGACGTTGGAGATGAGTTTCTTGATGAAAGAGAACCGAATCAGCAATCAAGCTAAAGTGGCAACCTGGATGTGAATAAACTTTTCGAAACATCGATGATAGAAAATCGTAGTCGGGATGAATTTTTTGAGATAATGCTTGGTAGGCTTAATAGTCGAAGTGAAAACAGTGATGTTAGTTTGGGGATCATGCCAGATTTACTTAAAAACATTCCCAATATTAATAGTGACAGCAGCCAAGCAAAATTTTGGTTACAAAGCTTAAGTAGTGCCCAGACGCTACATAATTTACCCGATTTATTCATGCTGGAAACTCCAAAAACAAGGCTCACAGAAGTAGCATCCTATTGGAGTTTGTTAGATATTTTAAAGAAACGTTCACAGTAAGAATCAGTAAATGGAAGAAAATTACCACTCGTGTACAAAATAGGGGAGAAAGGTTGGACAATTATTTCCATGAGAAGGTGAAATTCTGTAGAGATCTAGATTTAGATATGAAGTAAACAAAGGAGCAACAGGAGGAGTAAGATTGTGGTCAAAGTTGAAGTGTGATGCTATGTTTTTCGTTAAATACTTCGCTACATGATTTACATGATTACTAAACCATAGAAACGGAGAGATACCATCGAATACGGGCAAAAGAAGAGATACCTATACAAATAACAGAAAGAAGATCCTAGACGACAACAACAAAGTCAAAAGAATAAAATGATAAAAGGAAACTTTTTACTATCTAGAAATGCAAAAAATAAGCCACTGCTTTAAATGTAAGAGATATGGGCAAAATATTGTTTTACTTAACAGAAGAACCAAAATGGCGGTAGGGTCGCATCAAGAGTCCCAGATAATGAAGGAACGAATATTGCTGCTATTGTGCCACTGCAAACTTCACAAGCACAGTATAATGATAATATAACCTCAATGCTAAATGACATTACCGTAGATAAAAATGGAAAACCTATCAGATCATATGTAGAGTTGGGAATTCAGTGCGTTATGCTCAAGAAGTCTTGTGCAGATGAACTAGGTTTATTGTACGAATATATATCAAGACAGCTAGAAATTAGGGGATTTGGAGATGAATCTGTAACAATCTTGGGGAAAATCACAGTAGAGCTGAAAATATACAGTGCCATTTCTGAAACAGATGTGTTAGTTATTCCAGATATCAAGAGATACCTTTAATAATAGGCCAACAGTAGAATAGCTATGCCGATTCTGCTCCAGAATTCAAGATGGCAACTGGAGCAGGATCGGCATAGCTTTCAGCCGTCTACGTCACACTGTTTGGGAGGGATCACATCTGCGTAGATAAATGACGCTAAGCTATTTTAATAATAATAATCGTCTTATCGTTTATTGTTTAATCGATTTTCTTCTGATACTATGAGTGGTCAAAAGCGGGTTGTGTTTAACTTAGACAATAATAAAACCATTATAGACAATAATAAACCCATTATACTTATGGATCCTGATGGTTGGTTCGAAAAAGCAAGAAAATCAGATTGGATGCAGATGGCTAGATATAGAACTCGCTTTCATAGAAGAATCAATGATGTCTCATTTATTATAAGTAGTGTTTTAGATAATAATCATCGATCACGTATTTAATATGAAAGGTTTTGTTGAATGTTTGAATGTCTATTACTATAAAATAAAGTTTTATTTTCATCACTGTATATTATTTTGAGGATACCTAACCTGTTTGGTGTATGGGCTGTTATAAGGAGTAGGTGACGCTTATTTCAGTTATTATCAAATTAGAATCGTGCTGAGCGGAAGTGCTATTAATTGCAATATGCATGTTCCAGTAAAGTATAAGTGCATCAAATGTGGTGGAGATTGCGACCTATCAAAATGTTTCTCATGTGAAGCTAATTATTATTTTAAGGGTACTGATGGATCAAAACATGTTCCTAGTTCTTATTTTGATAAAAGTGATTCCAAGTAACTGTGTTAATTAAAGAATATCTAACTGGTGCATCTTATTTTCATTACTTTTTATTATTTAAAAATTAAACACGGTGAGGTTTTAAAATATTTTATTTATTAAAACAATTGAATGCAATTCAATTTAGCCTCTTTCTCTTCCACGTCTGCTGTTGCTCATTGTTAACAGTGCTCTGTTGTCTATCATCGATATTCTCCCGCTCTCCATCATTGTTGTTTATCCCATGCAGCCCTGATTGATATTTTGTTGCTGATACAGGGATTACTATTTTATCAAATGTTTTCTAATATATATATATATATATATATATATATATATATATATATATATATATATATATATATATATATATTACTTACCACTGTACAGAGTGATTCAGGTTTAATCTTGATAACTTCAGTAATCGATAGAACAGGTTAACATAATGTTCATTTGTGATATAAACTTATTTCCTAAAACGCATCGTTTCCGAGATAGAGGGCGTTGAAGTAGGAATTTTTTTCTGGTTTTTCCCTCATAACTTTTGAACCACTTATCCGATTTAAGTGAAATTCGGAACACAAACACTCCTTATGATCTTACATAAGCTTCTTAAGTTGGAACTACCTACCCGTCTTAGAAGTGTATTTTGTATGCTACCCCTCTCTTACTTTATTTCAAAACTACAAAAATTATTAATTTCAATAAAACATCTACACACTACTTTGACATGATTAATTTCGAAACTTTTTCGTCTAATGTTTTTTTTTGACGTTTGGTCTTGTTTCTGAGATATTCAAAGAAATTGGTGACAGTGTAGCGCACCAGCCGCGTAAATTATATTTAACGTTATAGAAACCCATGAAAACAGAACTCAGTGATTATACCGGGGTACTAGAGAAATATGGGTATATGGTATGTATATATAGTCGACTAACGTATCCTGCGACATCCAGCAAAAAATTCGTCTATGTGACATCCCTATTATAATCTGTTTGGAAATGAAAGAGAGTAATAAAACCCCGAGATAAGAACCGGCCATGGGCGTGGTAATATTTCGTTTCAGGGAGGACTAATGCTAACAGGTAATGTGTACATTAGTATATTTTACTGGATACATCATAGGTCAGGAGCCAGTGTATTATGATCAATCCAGTGTTAGAGATGAATATACGAAGACGTGCTAGTGCAGTAGAGTAAAATTCGACTTGTGTTTAGTGACTATTGTGCCAGTGGATATAATATTGTTTGGGTTAAATGTCGAACTTATCAGATTACGTACCTGCTAAACGCAAAAGATGTGCGCTGTCTCAGAATGTGAGGATTATTATATGTATTTAATGCATTGAAACACCAAAATCCTGCCAACAGTGTTGACGACATCGTGGAAAAGTATTCTAAAATGACAGGGATTGGAAAATCGACTATCTACAGACTTTTAAAGGAAACAAAAAATGAACAAGATACTGTAAATCCCCCAAAATCATCTACAGTGAGGTCTAAAGTCGTTATAGATAATTTCTTCAAAAATGTTATTCGCAGAAAAGTACACTCATTTTATTTTAAAAAAGAAATACCAACACTAAACAAAATTTTAAGTGAACTTTCAAAGGACAACGATTTGCCAAAAATCAGTAGAAGCAAATTATGGGTCGTCTTACGAGAGTTGAATTTTTGCTGGGAAAAGTAGAACAGGAAGTCAGTGCTTATCGATAAAGATGAAATTATTTGTTGGCGAAGATCCTACTTAAGATCAATTAGAAAATTCCGTGACGAAGGGAGGAATATTTATTATCTAGAAGAAACTTGGGTTAACGAGGGATATACTGTAACAAAAGTATGGCAAGATAAAAATGTAAAAAGTTTTCGACAAGCATTTTTGGATGGACTTTCAATGGGGTTCAAGGCACCTTCAGGTAAAGGGCGAAGATTAATAGTAACACATATAGGTAGAACCAGTGGTTTTGTAGATGGCGGTTTACTTTTATTTGCATCTAAAAATGCAGGTGACTATCACGAAGACATGAACGCAGATATTTTCGAAGAGTATTTCACACAGATGTTAGATGTTATTCCTCCGGGGTCTGTAATTGTCATGGATACTGCCAGTTACCATTTACGGCAGACCGAGCGGACGCCTACGACTGCTTGGAGGAAAGCCAATATAATTCAATGGTTATCCGGAAAAAACATTTCTTTTGAAACAAATATGGTGAAAAAGGAACTTTTGACACTTGTCAATCTTAATAAAGATCAGAAAAAATATGTTATCGATGAAATGGCAACAAATCGCCAAATAACGGTACTACGGTTACCACCTTATCACTGTGAACTTAACCCAATCGAATTAGTCTGAGCGCAGGTAAAAGAAGATATAGCGCGAAATAATACGACGTTTAAATTAAGTGGCGTGGAAATTTTGTTAAAAAATTCCTTGGAACGAGTAACTGCAGATAACTGGCAAAGATGTATACATCATTTACAAAAAGAAGAGGAGAAAATGTGGGAACTCGATAATTTAATTGACGTTACTGTGAAACCTATCGTGATCAATCTAGGAGACGAAGATAATTCATCAGAATATTCAGAGGATGAATTTTAATTTACCTACTTTTTTATTTTCTTTATTGTACATTTATACAACACTACATTTACTCACCATAATTTGAATTTTCAAAATACATATATTTTTGTGTGGAATAAAAGTCTATTCATTAAATTTAAATAAATATTTTGATAATAATATTGAATAATTTTATTTGAATTACTAAAAACCCTCTTAACCGGTTATGATGCTTAAAGTAGCCTCTAGTTTTGAAATGCTGTTCTTATATTGTTTACTTATAAGAGAAATGGACTGAGAAATTGAAGCGGCACAGACAAAGACGGATTCTCGGGGATTAAATTTTAGCTATCTGCTACAATTTAGTACAACCCGGTCACACAAAGTTTTTTTTAAAACTACACGTCATCTATACCGATAATACATAATACAAAAATATAATATAAGTACCAGTATTACATTTATTTACGATTTGCATACATAATAAGCTTTTATTACTCTCTTTCATTTCTAAACAGACTATAATTACTGTGTATATAAGGAAATTAAAAATATGCATTATTAAAGATGAAAGACAGATGCTCCTTCTATAAAAAAATATCAACAATACACGAAATAATACATTTAAAAATCCTATCTTTGTGAACTCCAGAGTATAATGAATATATAGTTCATACTCAAATGTTTTTATAACATCCATAAAAATATTCCTTACTTTGAAGCATCCTTCCGCAGTTGCCAATATTAATAGACTACTATTGGTTTCATGAAATATGTTTTATAAAAGAGCAAGATATTCATCTTATGCTTCCAATTTATTGATTTATTTCACAAACATTTAATCAGTCACAGGGAAATGATCGATGAAGGTGGTTGAATTATGGATTATGGATGGTAAAGTAAAATAAAATCAGTAATATATATTTTTTCTATTACTTTTTACTAATATTTATTTACAATATACAGTGTTTAGTGTGTCGATCCATTCGTTGCAGGAGTCTCTAACACAAGTAATTTGTGTAGATAATGTTCTATATACAGGGTGTTAAAATTGTATTAAAGAAAATTTAATTTATTGATATTGTACAAAAAGAGACGAGACGAGACGAGAGAAGAAACTTTACAGGTCTTTATGTTAATATTGTTAACATACATAGTTTACAGTAAATAGTTATTTATCTATTAAGAGCGAAAAGTGATACATTATTGCTCAAGAGTGACAGTAATCACGCGGGAGCAGTAATGTCACTTTTTTCTCGTAATGCATACGATGTTTTATCTACAATCACTCAACAAAATAAAACTGTTCAACTTTATTACGAAACATTAATTATAACAAATACTTTGTTGCTATTGAAAACGAGCGTTTGATATCACTCGGCAAGCAATAAAGTGACACTCATGTGACCTCCTCAATAAACGTCAGCTTTTCGTTTGTCACTGTCAAGCAAAAAACTCTAATTCAATTAATGATTGTAAATAATATATTATTTTCAGTTTCATCGAAACACTTTCGCACAGGCACGTCTCTGCATATCAAGTGCGCGGCTGGTGAGATTTTAGGTAAGTCATATCTCAATTACCAGACAAGAGATCCAAACAAACCTTTAGGATATACAGGGTGTCTACTTTTATTTGTGTACAAATCCATAAAAACTTTATTCTTCAAGAAAATAAAAAAATATATTTTTTAAATGACATGGAAAACCACGGCATTTCAGATGGCGATCCAAGACCTGCTTTGTTTTTTATACCCATGAAATTCAGTAGAAACGTTTAGCGATTTTTTTATTTAAAATCTGATAAAATGGTATTAATCAGGACCTCTCAAAACCCCTATGTGTGAAATTTGAACAAAATCTATACAGTGTGTTCTCTTCTACACGTTCTCAAAGTTTTATTTTTACAAAAATTTGTTAAAATTTTATTTTCCGAAATAACGCAACAACTATTTTTATGTTTTAAATAGATTTGAAAGCCGCCTGTTCTGATTCTACTATGGTGACCCAAGGTCTGCTATAATTTCTTATACCACCGAAATTTAATATAAACGTTTAGCGAATTTTTGATTTACAATCTGATAAAATGGGGTTGATCACAACCCCCCTCAAAACAAAATACTGAATTTGAAAGTCGCTAGACGAATCAAGAGTGATCATGGAAATAAGTCAAAAAGTATGAATCAAAATAGATTTTTATTTTTGGGGGTACAATAAAAAATAAAGTATACCGACATCGACCATTGAATATCGACGATTTACGCATAAGAATTACTAAAGCCTGTCAGTTTATCAGTGCGGCTTAATTAAAGAAAGTTGTACAGCACAATAGGAAGCGTATTGTAAAATGTATTCTTTTAGAGGCTGGTGTGGTAAAAAAGGTCCAACAAATGAAAAAATTTATTTGTATTTATTTACTATGTTAGTTAATAAATGTTTCATTTATTTTATTTCATTTTAGCTTCGACACAGTGTCGTTTATATGGCTTATTTTTTTATAGTAGACCACATTAATTTAATTTTCATTCATACTGTTTTGACATAATTCTTTGGCTCACACTTGATTCGTCTAGAGCCTTTCAAATTCAGTATTTTGTTTTGAGGGGGTTTGTGATTAACCCTACCTTATCAGATTATAAATCAAAAATTTGCTTAACGTTTTTTAATTAAAACATTTTTTTTGATTATCTTCATGAATAAAGTTTTTACGGATTTGTACACAAATAATAGTAGCCACCCTGTATGTGCTGTGGCCATATATACAACTTTTAGAAGGAGAATCTTTTTCCAGTTTGCAAAAAAGTTAAAAAAATTGCTGCCTCTCCTAGGAATTTCAAAATCTCCCTTTAATTTTAGTCAAATATTTATTTTTTAATTTTATTAAAAACTAACGAATTAATAAGTTTTTAATAAAATTTTAAATAACTCGACACAGTTTCATCAAATATGTGAAAAAATATATTTCTGAAAGATTAAATACGCCAATTGGAAATTCCTAGATGAGGCAGCACATTTTTAAACTTTTTTCGCAAATTGTAAAAAGGTTCTCCTTCAAAAAAAGTTGTCTATATGGACACAGTACATATATCGTAATGTTTGGTTTGGGTTTCATCTGGTTATTGAGATATGAAGTCTCACCAGACGCCGCTGCTGGATATTTTTAAAGAAAAAGTTATCCAATACTGAGTTTTATTAAAATAAAAATTAGTTTTTAATTCATTGTTTAATTTAGAAGTGAAAAGGTCTCTCGACTTTTTTCTTACACCATTTTCCAGAAAAAAATTATAATCAATTTATAATCCGGTTTCAATAATTTTAAAAATAGCAGCAATGATGTTTCCTGCGAGTAGTAATAATTTTTTGTAATAAAATTGGTACAAAAAAAAACTAAGTACATAATTTCTGATATTTTTCAAATCATTGAAACAGTACTACCATGCCATGCAATAAATCAAATTTAATTTTTTACTCGAAAATGGTGAGTCGTAAGTTCTAAATTCAATAAGAAATTGGGAAATAATTTTATTATAAGAAAAATCAGTGACGAATCATTTTTTCTTTAAAAATATCCAGAGAAGTCCCTGCCGGCATACGCCGTGCGTATGCGACGAGTGAAACTAAAAACAATATTTTTATTGCAAAACATGTATTGTGGTTGACTGTCACAGCCTGCATAAATTCATTAAAATATTCCGAGCGGTTTCAGCAATATTAATAAATTTGCTTTTTTATTAAAGCTTATAACACCCTGTAGATCGAAAAGTGTCTTCAGAATATGGTATATTAAGGAAATATATCACAAATTACTTGTAATATAATCTTAATGTACAATTGAACAAAAAAAAACTATAGAGTTGGTGTTTTGAGTAAATTAATACTGAAAATAATTAAATAGAACCATAACGTTGGAACTCATTAAATATATTCTTACTATTTTAAATATATAGTGTCTCCAGCGTTGTCAAATCGCAGTGCACTACAAAAAGGATGTGGATGTCACAAGCGCGATAGAAAGCGTAAGTTACGTACCTATATTGCAGGATGTCACAAAAACTGTAATGTCCCTGCTACCAGGGCACAGGTTCTTCGGTGAGAAGAGGCCGGAAGCAAAGCAAACTCGCATTTTCCTAACTAATATCTATATTAACCTTCTACTGGTAAGTCTACATGACAATTATACATTTTGCATAATAAACTTAAATGACCTTTACTGAAAACTACTTACTAAACAATATTTGTAACAAGCATACTAATTACTTATTATTAATCGTAAAAAACTGTGTCATATCCTGTTTCAAAGTTCAAAGTTATTGTAACGCATTTAAATTATGAAATCTATAAATTTATCAACAAATACAGTACAAAACCACATCCATATATTGTGCGGTATAATAAATATACAGCAACAGCTTGTGCGTGCTGCCCTCTGTGTAATATATTAAAAAAAGTACAAAAAACGTTCAAACTTACACATATGATTTTTTGGCATCCTCCTATAACTTCTTTAAAACAATGTAGGGGTCAGTACAAGCAAGTCTACGATAAAAGTTCTTGTGACATCCGATTTCGGATGACACAACGCCAGAGGATATCAAAGAGAAGCAAATATGATGTCACAAAGTATGTTGGATATATATATATATACCATATATATACCGGGTGTTTCCTCTAAGACTTTCAGTGTGAATATCTCAGCTACTATCGCAGCCAGTGCAACGAAATTTGGTATACTGGCACTAGATGGCGTGTATAATTCGATGATGGCATTAGTTTTTATACAGGGTGTTCAGTTTTGCAGATAATCGATTTAAGTTCTATTTTTTGGTAGTCAACCTCGGTAAAATTTGTATTTAATTTGAAATATTCTTAATTATAAATACATTCTGATTCTGATAAAAAAAGTCCCGAAAAAATTGAATTTTATCTTAAAAAACGCCTATAAAAAGTCCCCAAATTGCATTGTTTTGTCATGCAAAATGTGTATAGCCTTGAGTCCAATTTACACACACGCAACAACCGCATGGATAGACGTCAAAACATAAAGTGACAGAAACAGTCAAAGCAAGTATGAGTATTTTTGTAGGAATTTTATTATAAATACGTACCACGAGGTACATTGAATATGCGTACGTATTTGCAACAATGCTAGTTTTGTTTAAAAAAATATGGAATTTAGAGGTTATTAGCTGCTCGCGTACGCTGAGCTTTATCCGGTATGAATGCTCTGAAAATATGTGAAACATTGTTTCTTTAATTGTATAATACGACTATTCTCGGAAATAATAAAAGCGACAATCCCTACGAGCAGAAAACTAAATTTATGAACACGTCACATGCCCTTGACTTGCTGCTTTGACATTACTATGAATATCGCTACAAAGCGCAAAGCCCGATAGTATCAAGACCCGAACGATATGTAGAGTTCCAAATACTGAAAATAATTAATAAATCCTTATCAACAAGTGGTAAAAATGTTTTAAAGCCTAGAAACAATCATAAATAAAAATCTAATGGATTCCTTGAGTGAAAGCTTCAGTTCCAGTATTACAAAAATATATCTGTTATAAAAACTACTCCACAGCTCAAATATGAGTAAAATTTCGAGCCATATACCTAAGTAGGTGTGCTACAAATTACATACATACAGTAAAAAGCTTGAGAGTACGAGATGTGTAAGTACTAGGTATAACGATTAATGGGAACTGAGAGGAAAGACGAAGGAAAAATATCAGTGTACTTAGTAGGTAATTATACTTATACATTGAATATACGAGTTGCAGTTTCTTGTACTTATGTTTCATATTAACTACTTCATTTCAAAGAAATTTATAAGAAATAGCCCAGTTACGCAAAGACTAGGATTATCTTTACCTAATTAGTTTCAGATGGAGAAGCTATTGGGGGCTTACTTTCAAGAACAGAGATGAGGAGACATATTTCAGTATTTGTAGGAGAACAGAATGAATGTAAACATATTCATTTCACCTCGTGGTGTGCAGAAATTACAAATGTCTACGAAAATGTTTCGTCTCACCTCTAAGCAGCTAGAAAACAAAGTACTGTTATGGAAGCAGGTTGACATACACAATTACGTTAATCATTGATTAAAAGATTCTGTAACGGTCTTAAAACGTAGGTCCTAAGTGGGCTCCAGATTTTCAGGAAGCGAAATGAGGTATCTGCAAATTCGGTAATTAACCAAAAGATTTGTTTACAAAACAAACAATAATAAAGTACTAACATAAGTTCATTAAAATTTTACTAAACATCAGGTGGCCAAAATTCCCCTACATATTGATTTTGTTTGGAATGAAAGAAATTTCACACAAAAAACTTTCTCTTTTTTTCCGACATTCTGGCTGTGAGTAGCTGCACACATTTTTGTGGATTTTTGAATGTCTTTGGGCAAATTTTGTTATATTTATGAATATATTTGACAACTTTTAGAGTTGGAATTTCAGCCCATAACAATAAATAAGGCTAACCTACAACAAAAGGTATGTACTTACGATTTCAAGCACATGGTGCAGATTTACCTATTTAAAAGCCATTTGCAGATGTTTCAAACGCTGTTTCCCTTTCAGGCTTTTTTTTATACTCCTATTGCGAGTTCTATTAGTTGAGATTAAAGTTAAGACTGAAAACTATCACCACCATCCGTTTCGCTACGTTGCTGCCGGTAACTCCTTTGCATTCCGGAGGTGAATGACATCTAATCTGAGAGCTAGTGTGAGGAATCTAAACTATCCAGAAATATTTTTTTTGTGTATATTATTTTTATTTAATGTTCGTTAGCGATTTTGATTTGAAGTAACTTTGAATTCGGTTTGACATTTCTAACATTGAACGGTAACATTGCTGCCAACCATAGTCCATAGTCCACAGGACTCGAATAGGTTCAGTTCGTTAAAAGTGATCCGCCCACCTGTTGAGTGCTATCTGTATGTACGATTTGTACCAAAGATTTATATTTGTATCTTTCCAATTTAATTATTATAGAATATTGTAGTTCGATATCCAGTCTTTTAATTTAGTGAATATCTTATTGTTTCCCGTTTTAGAAGATGTATATCAAAGGCACAGTGGCGAATAAGGTCTAGCACGGACAGGGTAAAATTAATACCAAGGGTTGAAAAACGGGTGGCGCCTTTAGAATATCTTGCTGCTTTATTTCACCCACCCCATCTTCACTGTAGTTAGCTGCCAACCCTTAATCTAGACAATATTCGCCACTTTTGATTGCCACCCGAACAAAACACCCTGCTACCATTTGTGACATTTGCGGAAACGTCACAATTCGATAAGATACTGAAGATATATCAGAGATGAGAAAAATTTTGCTAGAACACATTAGACTTTACGTTTTGCCATAAATAAGAACATACCTAACTTTCTGTACTTGGTTTAATTATTTAATAAAATTAAAGTTCATGGAATGTTAGTTAACGAGTGAATTAAATAAAAAATGTAAATAATGCAAGTATGACGGAAATTAGTTTATTAAATTGTTATTGTTTGTATTATTATACACTTGTTGTTGTTGTTGTTGTTACAAACCTATAATTGGGGAGTCCTTTTCTCCCTTCAAAATGTCTTTCAACATACGCCTATGGTCTTGAAACTACGTTCATTTGATAGCAGATTTGATTTGCAAACTTTTATGTCTCTTGACATGTTTTGATATAAAACTTTTTAGAAATTTAGTACAGGAACTTATTCTTATCTTATTTCAGAAAGTTCTAGCACCTGTTAAGGTTTGATCTCTGCAATTCGAGACACCCCATGCATAGTTATCGCAGTTGTATGTGCCTATATTTCTACATTTAATAAAAAATATTCACTATACAAATTAGATCACCGCTTTTTTCTTGGTATATTCTATAGAGTGTAATAATCATGAAGGACAATGGCAAAAAATAATTGAAGGATTGATCGACTTACTTGTAAGGATGATTGATTTAGATTATGCGAGATGTCCGAAATGGTTATCACAACTCGCCCTTCAATCCTTGTCCTGGTGTTGAGTGATCTAATTTTTGGTATAAAATAACGCAATGAGTAAGTCTCTGTCCGTTATGTGCTCATCATAATGGTTTTTTCGTATTGGAAGTTTTTGTACTGACCAGCGTGAATTATTGCATGATACTGTGTATAATAACCATGTAGGACAACAGCTTAAATATCGATTATCCTTACAGGTAAGTCGATCAATCCTTTAATTGTTAGTTATTATTAACAAAGTCAAATATTAGAAACTTACCAGCAGCGATTATGTGAAACACACAGGGAATTCTCTGAGTGCCTATCTTGTTGGAAGCAAAACATAAAAGTGTTCCATAATCCAGTTCCGTTATAGGAGTGTAGGAGACAATGCTTGAAGTGCCGCTCCTTATAATATGGGATTGAGCTACGTCAACAGAGTCTGCTGAGTTGTTAAAAGTCCACCGAAATTTGACATCCGAAGGATTTGCGTCTATTTGACAGATTATTTGAGCTTTTTCTTGTTTGGCGACCCCATAAATACGGGTCTGATTTGGTTTGCATGTCGGAGTATCTAAAATTATTATAATATATAATTTAAAAGGAAGTCGATAGTTATACAAATATATAGAATGTCCAGAGAATATGTCAATTGGCCACAGACACTTAGGTTCAAAATAGATCGATTAAAGCCAATTTAGTTATACCGAAATTATTCGTCTAGCCACTAAAAGGCATCAAAGATTTAAAAAAAATAGATTTTCCTGAATATCTTAAATATTTGCTCATGAATTTCAATGACGTATAGTGTAATATTATAAAATGACGTGTTCTAGTGGTATAGTGACCGACTATAAACATGTTGAACTCTTATAAATGTGGTGACATATGTAAGCATACCTTCCGATTTTTATCATCAACGTTGTGACAACGAGAATATTTTATTGAATAATTGGACCTATTTAATTATTTTATCTCTTGAAAAATGTTTGTTGAATGATCAGTTTTGACAAAAAATATAAAATAATAAATGTTGGAATTATGTATTTAAAAACTAAAAAAGGCGTTAATTAAACATCTAAAAAAGGGCCGCCATATTACTGAATATATTATCACATTAAAAAAATTCAATTCTATCACAGTTATTAAAAAGGCTGTCTGTATTTAAAATTCTTGTTAATAAACTGTAGCGAGTGTTTATTGGAGTCTTGTAAGCTACTGCTTTAAGAGCACCCTCAAATAAGAGAAGAATATGGTGATTATTTTACAAGTACATCATTGCCTTTTTCGATCCATTAGTTGGCATATTGTACATATAAATATTTTGTCTAACAGCAATTGAAATATGGGGCGTGGCACCATCGTGCATATACTATGTAAATTTGAGGAGGAAGGAGTATTTCATATATTTTTTTAAATTGGAGTCTCCCCTAAAAAGTTATTCCTTTAAAAGGAGGGGTAAAATCTGGGTTTTTAATTTTTTCTCAATAACAGTTGAATATAAATAAACGAATTTTGTCAGGAATATAATACTTATAAAATGATATTTTACTGACATATTTCACCTTATTATGGTTTGTCATAAGGAGGTAAAATAAACTACCCCTTCCATGCTTTGTCTTCAAACGTTGTTATACTTTTAAATTTCTTAATCGAAATGAAATTCTAAGGTTTATTCAGGTTTTCGGAACGCTATTAAAAAATTTTGCTGAATTAAGTAAACAAATTCCTGAACATGGCAGTCGAGTGGTGTGGGACAGCGAATTTCTCATTAGGGGGGTCCCACTCGAATATCTTCCTCCATGTCTTAAAACGGTCATAATTACGATAATCCACATATACTCAACGCGTTTGCTGATTCTTTTACGGATTCGTTTATTGACTACTAATTTTGATTCTAATTTTCAATCAGGCGTATGCGACTATAATATTCCATCTATCCCTGAAATTAGTGGTTAAAATTCTAAATTTAATAGAGGCTCAAAGCGAATATGACTACAGGTTCTGACAATTTACCGGCCTTTCTTGTAAAGGATTGCGCTAATTTATTTTCTAGGCCTTTATGCATAATTTTCAATCAAATCCTTAGTTTTAATCTAAATCCTTACCAGATTTATGGAAACAGTCTCGTGTATGTCCGGTATTTAAAAAGTTAGCAAGGATAACTTTGAGAATTACAAACCGATAGCTATTTTATGCAACTTCTGTAAATTGTTTGAAATTATTGTTCGTGAACACATTTCATTTTACGCTAAAAGCTTAATTGTTCCTGAACAGCACGGCTTTATGCCTGGCAGATCTACTGTGTCTAATATTTTATGTCTTACCCATTTTATTGATGAGACTTTAGATGCTGGAGGTCAGGTTGATATTATATATACGGATTTCACCAAAGCATTTGATAAATTGGATTATGCTATATTGTTCAACAAGCTTCACAGTTTTGGTAATAACAATGCTTTTTTGCTAGTGTTTAAATCTTATTTATCACATCGCGTTCAATTTGTGCAATGTCAGGGTTATAAATTTGATACTTTTAATCAAACATCAGGCGTACCACAGGGTTCAGCTTTGGGACCCTTGTTTTTTATTATTTTTATAAATGCTATAGCGCAAAATTTGAACGTCAACTTTCTGTTGTATACTGATTATTTGAAGATCTATGGTGTACCTGACTAATAGGATTCAGCATTGTTTGAATCCTTTTACCAGTTGGTGTGATAATAATCGGCTTCCTTTAAACCCTTCCCTTAAAATGAATCCCATTAAATTTGATTACAGTTTACGTGGTCAGGTGCTGGATAGACCTAAGCATGTTAAGGATTTCGGGGTCATCTTTGACCAGAAATTAACCTCCTCTGCGCATATTGCGCAATCTGCCATGGAGGCGTACAAAAGGTTGTGTTTCGTCTTGCGTAACCGTAAAGACTTTAAAAATGTATCCACATTGCGTACATTATACATAAACTTTGTTAGACCCAAGCTTAAGTACGCCTCTGTAGCTTGGTCTCCTTATTACAATAATTGTTATATTATACATCTTTAGAAAAAGTACAGAGACTATTTCTTAAATCCGCAAGTTTTTTCTTGGATGGTCTATCCAATTTAGGGATTTCCTCAAAGTGTATTACTTGATAGATTTGAGACAGCCGAATTAGGAGAGGGATTATGTACTCAATAGTGTTTCTATATAAATTAGTTATCAACCGTATTGATTGTATTAGATTTACATCAAAAATAAATTACCGCGTTCTTCGACAAAATAGTAGGTCAATAACTTGTTTAATCTTTCTCCTGCACACACTAATATGCTACAGTGGTCTCCTATACACTAAATGCTAGTTAATTACGTTAATTTGGAGAATAGTCTGGACTTATTCAATACTTTTCTTATGAATATTAAGAGTATTCTGTTGTTAGAACTAGGTTTTCTTTTTAATCTTTGTTTTAATGTTTTCAGTTATGTTTCATTCTTTGATATTTTTATAGTTATAGTTAATCTGTGTCTTGTCACTGTCCTTTATGCATATACATACTCTAACTTCTGTTTTTTTACGGATTAATGTTTTGTAATTGGGTTTTCCCGATGGATGAATTAAATTAAATAAATAATAATTAGATTACGGTGGTGCACATCTCGTGTTGCAATTAATTTACTCGTTAAAGTAGTGTTTAGATTTAAATCAAATATATTTTTAAGAACTAAGGCTAAGTGAAACGTCCATATATTTTCCATATTTAACCAGCCTAGTTCCTTTATTTTCATAGACATATGTTAAAATTTACGAAGAGTTTACGAGTAAAATGACAACACATATTCTGTTCTTTCTGAATTCAATTCTTATAAACCACATCCAAACATGGGCCGTATATAAAATCACAATAATTAAAGAAAGTACTAGTGTCTGCGAGAATATTTTTCAAATTTCGATTAATGATGAATCTATTAAAATAGAAAAGTTTAGAAGAACAGTAAGTTTTTTTTAAACTATTACAGTGAATCGTACATTGTCATCAATTAATAAACCATAATTTTTGGCAGAGCTGACAAAATGTAAACGTACATTTTAACTTATCTAACTTATATATTTAAGTTTTAAATTATGCTTTAAACACAACTGAAACAAAAAATTAAAATCACTGTTAATACACTGTTGTACCTGAAGTATATTTTCTATTGGAAAGCTTAAAAATACAGTAGCAGTACTTGGATTTTAATATATCTGATGTATACAATATGAAAATCAGCGGCTCTAGAATAGATCCTTGTGGAACTCCTGTGTTAATATTTAAAAAGGAAAGATGTTGTTATTGTACATATTATTCTTTGTTGTCTATTATAAAAATAAGATCTCATGAATAAGACTGATACTTCCGATAATCCATAATATTTTAATTTAGAGCAAATAAAGTCAAGATAGTGTCAGACGCCCTTGAAAACTAACACTTATTGATGTCATTATCAATGTATGTAATACTATCATTAACTGTTTGAATGAAGCTTAAAGCAGTAGGAACTATGATGTTTTATGAAATTTGTCTGAAATGATGGCAAAATCTTATGTAACGTATTAGTAAATTTGAATGTAGAGAATTTTTTCAATAATTTTTGAGGCAGAACAATATACTAATTTCTAAGATCAGAGAAATTCTGTGGATATATTATTTTGGGTAATGGTTTCCCAATAGCAACTTTCTCTTCATCAAGACAAAAGAAAATTAGTTTCATTTGAATAATTTATAAAATGAGATATAAGAATCTATAAAAGAACCAGAACATTTAAGCATAGTAAGAGATATATTGTTGTTACCAAATGCATTAGATTTAATTGAAAAAAGATTATCATGTACTTCTTGCACAGTAGCTAAACGAAAAGTGAACTTTATAATATCATCATGCAAATGATTATTATAATAGTCGATAGTCTGAACCACAGTATCAAATCAGTAGGGAAACAGACTTCCCGCGTCTTCCAAATATCCGCCATTTTACTACGATTTCTTTTTGATGTGTGTCATTTATGTTTTTTGACATTATCATGTCGGTATTATATTTATATTCTAGCTTTGTATGTCGTGCCGAGTGTTTAATTATCTTTTACGTGTTTTTTAATTGGTGATTATTTATTAGTGAAACTATACCCCAATAAAATAAACTATGGGAGGAAATAAATGTGTGGTAAAAAACTGTTTAATTCTTAACTATCCTTTCTACAACCCGCGAGCAGTAGAAGACCGACAAGGAGAATTTGGAAGTTGAAAGTTGCGGCCAAGTAGAAGAGAGGGGGACCAAGTTAGACGTGGGATAGCTTAATTGGGAAAATTCTAAAGAAGAATTAAAATAAGGAAGGAAGTAAAGGATTTAACTCAAAATAGGAAAAAAATGGACTGCGTTCAAGAGGATAGGGATAAGGATAAAAGAAACCCCCCACACATCTAATAGAGTAATGAGGGTTTTTGATTATGTTACCTATATATTTGGTAAATCTCAAAATAAATCGTTTAATTTAATTGAGTACTATCCTAAAAAATTTAATTAGTAAAAATGACTAAATTTTAAAATCTGCTTAGAAAATAAAGTAAGTAAACGTTCCACGTTTTCGAATTTTTTTTAAATAAATTTATAAAATCCATATCGGTTTTATAATTAAATTAAGAAAAAATGTAACCTTTCTGTAATAAAAAAAACTCAGTTTACATGAAACTACACTGGATTACAAGAGTTGATTAAGAATTAATACAATAAAGTATTAAAACTACTAAACAATTGGTTATGTTTACGCCATAAAACCGCCATATTTTTCGTCCAATGATCTGTGGCCATATTCTTGCCTATTTTTATAGAGGGGGAGGGGGGTAGTTGAAAATTACCTAAAGTAATTCATTCATAAATCATCTATGGATCCGTGGCACATGTCCGTATCCGTATGTTCTGTGGGATCTGCCATATTCTTAGCGACTTTTTCTAGAGTATTTAAGGGGTATTTAAAAACTGCCAGACGTAATTCATTCATAAATTGTTTAAGATTACGTACTGATTAGTATACTGTGGTCTGAAAACAATGGATTATTTTGATATACTGTGCTGTATTAAAAAAAATTATGATTAATATACTTAGGCTTAGATAAATTTGGAGGCAAATCAATAGTATTACTTTTTTATCTACGTTAAAAGAAGTTAGTGTAATCCAAGTTTTTTTTTTGTATATAATTAATATTTATTAAGGATTTAAATAAGGATTTAATATAATATCGAAAAACAATATTTTCGCTTTATAAATAAGTTTGGAAATCTTTTGAAAGGAAATTCTGTTAATTCTTATTTTTTCTATCCCCTCTTAAAATATTTGTACTTAGTCATAGTTAACCCTGTATACGTACTTGTATTTTTAGTAATTTTTGTTGGTTGATTGATAAATTGTTTGAATTTATATAAATAAAAACAATCACAAAAAGAATTATCAATATTAAAATCCCCAAGACATGTAACCACGTCAATTAAAGAGGATATATACGGAAAAATATTATCGAAATTTTCTATGCAACTACACTGTTCTTAGGGGGGCTATAAATAACTATTATAAATTTTCTTAAACATATTTTAAATAAAATCCATAAGTATTGAAATGAAAAATTTAATTTAAAGTCAAAATCTAATACCTGAGATCTAATAGAATGTTTTATATACAACCCGACTCCACCACCTCTGCTAGGTCTGTCCTGACGAAAAACCTAGGATATTGATAACTTCTGTCACCAGTATTGAAGACCAAAAGTGCAGAAACAATCAATTTAATACGAACTTATAAATACTAGTAATCAGCTATAATTCTTTAGTTTAAATCGCCTTTGAAATAAAATTGTTTCTCAAAATTCTTAAAATAAAATCTTTTTAAAAAGAAATTTTTTAAAACGATTTTGTTAAATGGCGCAGTCTTAGTGGATTTTGCTAGTCAAATTTTTGAATAAATTTTGCCGTACTTCTCAGTTTTGGACAAAAAAAAACAAACGAACTTACGAAGCCGAATCTTAGTGAAGTTATTTGTGCAGTGCATCGAGTAACTTTTTGTGTGTGTACACCAAGAAGGCAAAGGACTGAACTGAGTAGGCTCGAGACGGATGAATTGAGTAGTCTGTCGAGAAAACATCAAAGGAACAAGAAAGAAGAAAAATCAGGACTCCGGTACACCAGAACCGTAAGGATGGTTCAACTTGAACATCGCTATAGAAGAGAAAAAACTGAAAATTGCTTGGAGTTTTGGTAAGAAACCTTATACAGGGTGTCGAAAATTAGTAGGTCAATCCGTTAACCATAGATAGCTGATATGAATATAATGGGACTTTTATTATGCCACTTTTCATTTAGGAGCCCCATTTTTGAAATACAAGGTGTCAAAATGTAAATGTCAAAAAGGAAATTTGTCGATAACTCCGGTAGAATTAGAGATATTTGTTTGAAATTTCGCTAATATTTTTTTCTTGTAGAGACACACTTTCAGTATACTTTTGGTATAAAAAAATCAAAGCACGAGCGGTGGTGAGGGGGTTAAAGTGCATTATGAACCCCTCAACTTTTTCATACGCACGCCTATGGTAAAAAAATATATTTTTTTAGATAAAACGGCTTTTATTCTAACTTTTCTTATTCTTGCAAGATTTTGATTTGGAGCCTGGGTTACCAGATATTGTAACTTATTTGGACGGATAGTATGGATTTGGTAACTAATGTTTCAAGTAAGTAGTAAGTTCTATGTAGGCTTTGAAAACAAAGTCAGATAGGTAGGTACATTTGGTTGTCAAAATAATTTATAAGTTAAATAGAAAAAACGTTGTTTAGTCATATTTTAATTGAAGTATTCAATAAGAAATGACGAACAGAGAAGGTTTGCTATCATTTTCTGAAATGACCGATATGATTTTAATAATGGGTAAGTAAGTACGCTAGTTTAGCTGCTAGGCGTTATATGGACAAATTTCCAACCAGGCACCATCCAAAAAAGGGATTTTTCTTAAGCTTAGTCAACCGTCTGAGAGAATCTGGCAACTTTAAGCATAGGAGGGTGGGCCAATGTGGACGGCACTCAAATTACGTCCAAACGAAGAGAAGCAAATCTTGCAAATTGTCGAAGAAACTCCGAGTATAAGTACGAGGATACTAGCTAATCAAATTAATAATGGTGGCAACAATAATATTAAGTCAGATGATGTGCAACGTGTCTTCAAACAGCAATTACTGTACCCATATCATGTACAAAAAGTGCAGGCACTTCTACCTTTAGATTCAGAAGCAAGAGTCACTTTCTGTAATTGGATATGCCAAGAAAATAATGATAATATTAATTTTAGTAAATTTATTTTATTTTCCGATGAGGCCACGTTTACTCGTAACGGAGTAACGAATATTCATAATACTCATACATGGGCTGCTGAAAATCTGAAATTCACTGTACAGGCACATCATCAAGTAAGTTTTAAAGTAAACGTATGGGCAGGAATAGTTGATAATTTTCTTTTAGGACCGTTTTTTTACCCCTTTCCCCCCCCCCCCCCCGATTTGAATGCCGTCGAATTTTTGCATTTTCTACAAACCTCTTTTTCAGACTTACTTGATGATTTGCCTTTAGCGGTTCTGCAAAATATGTGGTTTCAACTAGATGGGGCTCCGCCACATTATGGCCGAATTGTTCAGAACTATTTAAACCAAACCTTTCCTAACCGCTGAATCGGCCGGGGACGTCTTACACCAGTCAAATGGCCACCTTGATCTCCAGACCTTAATCCCTTAGACTTCTGTTTCTGGGGGTTTATGTTTACATGGTTCCAATTGTGGATGAACAACATTTAAGATTAAGAATTTTAGAAGGAGCCGAGCAATTTAGGGTGAAACCACATATTTTTCATAATATTCGTTTTTCCTTTATAAAGAGATGCAGGATATGTGTCCGCGAAGGTGGTTCTCATGTTGAGCATTTAATATAATTTTTCGAATTTAATCTGTTTGTAATATAAAATATATGCAGTTTGTTTCATGTTGTTAAATGTTAAATAAAATTTATAGTACAAAACGGATTTTAAACTTTATTAAAATAAGTTACAATATCTGGTAACCCAGGCTCCAAATCAAAATCTTGCAAGAATAAGAAAAGTTAGAATAAAAGCCGCTTTATCTAAGAAAATATATTTGTTTACCATAGGCGTGCTTATGAAAAAGTTAAGGGGTTCATAATGCACTTTAACCCCCTCACCACCGCTCGTGCTTTGATTTTTTTATACCAAAAGTATACTGAAAGTGTGTCTCTACAAGAAAAAAATATTAGCGAAATTTCAAACAAATATCTCTAATTCTACCGGAGTTATCGACAAATTTCCTTTTTGACATTTACATTTTGACACCCTGTATTTCAAAAATGGGGCTCCTAAATGAAAAGTGGCATAATGAAAGCCCCATTATTTTCATATCAGCGATCTATGGTTAACGAATTGACCTACTAATTTTCGGTATCCTGTATATCTATCGTAGAAAATAAGGACATATCAAATTTCAACCAGTGATTTTGCGTTCGAAAATCTATCGAAGACGTTTGAATGTAGTTAAGAACACAAAAATAATTCAGAAATAAAATTCCAAATTTTACCATCCCGAAATCTTATTTAGTTAGCTATAAAATCTAGCATAAAATTAAAGTCAATAATCTGCAAGATTTCATATCAGCAGATTTAGTATTAAATTCCTAAAGTATAATAATTTTAATTAGCTTGTAACTTAGTAATAACTACGTATAAGTGTAATTTAAAACTTGTGTCTAGAGGAAGGTTATTGTTCTTACCTTCACTATATCAAATTGCATAGTTAAACTTTGGGAACAGACAAAATTTTAAAATGGCCACCAGAAACCCCGAAATATTAAATATTTAACAAACAAATTTCACGGTTTTGCAAGCATATGCAAAAACAATTTTTGATTATAATGGTAATCTAGATAAATTAAAAATATTTATCAAAGCCTGTGACGAATTTATTGAACTGTATCGATCAAATGATGAATATTTAAACAGATATTTATTAAGAGATTTGGATACCAGGTGTTGTAGTTAAAAATATAATGATCATTCCTATATTGTGAGATAATATCGGTAATGCGAGAAGAAATATAGTGTATTTAAAACTTTCAAACAAAATATGAAACACAATCATTCTTTTGACACTACACAGTTATTAGATATAACCGATAAAGATTCTAGTGAAAATAATGATAAAAAAGAAAATCTTGGAAACAGTGACAATGAGACAGTTACAAGTAATATTGAGAGTGATAATATAATAATTTCATCTGATTCTGAAACAGAAATGTGCTCAAGAAGTAATAAGAAAAGATGTACCCACTAAGCATGAAACATTACAGCATATCTGTGCAACGTTGCATACAGCCACAGATAAATTAATATAATTTATCTGTGATACAGCTGAATTTGACTTGAATTACGATACATAATTAAGGCTAACGGTGAAACACGTGATCAAGTTTTGTTAAAACCAGATATATCGCTGCGCAGAGTAAGACTATGTTGACGTGTTGTGACAAAACGCTGAAATATGTGCTGCCTGGAGGCTAATGCATTTGGGATGGAGACAAAACGAAAGATACACTGAAATAAAGGTATCACAACTCTATTAGTGGAGTAAAATCGGTTCTCAATTATGCCGTTTTTTTTAAATAAAGATATAACTAAATTAAACATTTACCATCTTTTAGAGGGACAATTTCGGCATCTGAAATGGACTTTTACAAATTTTTCAGTAGGATTTAACTTTATAAATTCAAATTGTTGGTGCTTCGGACGTTATTTGTCAATTATGTTTTACGAAACATATATCGCGTTTGTAAATCAACGATTCAAGTTATGTTGATAATTTTTTCACAACATATATAAAAAACTACAGCGCTTCTAATGGTACATACCAATTTTTAATAACTTAAAGCCTTTTCGAAAAAAATTGTTCCAAAGTCAATACCAGTAAATTTGTGCATTAAAAACTTTACTATGCGGAGAGCTACATTAATTATTGAAAATAGAACTATAGTTATATCGAGACAAATGTAGTCGATAGTATGAAAAAGTTTTTTAAAAAAAGTTTACTTCGCAACGTGTTACGGTTTTCAAGAAATTGAATTTTACATATGCTCGTGTTTCATGTGTAAGCTAAGTTTATACTTGCGGTGCAGTATACGTTTTCAGAATAGGACAATTTCGGAAAGTCAAAAATATCTATATTTTCCATAATTTTTATGTCGAATAAAATTAAATTTTAGTTTTTTATGCTCGTATTTTTTTAATAAAGAAAACTTATCGTAGATCATAGAAAATACATAAGAGATATTAACATAAATGTATTTATTTATGTCCAAAATGTAAAATATAAAGACTATGTATGCATTATTGAAGAGAAATATGAGAAATTAAAGTGTAAACAGACCAATTAGATTAGATCAAATATTGAAAACATATACCTTTGTTTTGTTAACATTTGTGCGTTCCAAAATACATATGTGACGTACAATATTCTGAATTATAAAGATATAACACTGGCTTAAAATTGACGTATTCTTGTCTTCTACAGACATACAATTTTAAATATTTAATAATTGGATAATGTAGGTGTTAGCAAATAATAGGAATGACACCTGGGTATTTTCAAAGACACCGAAGTAAAACAAACAAACAGCTGCAAAAAGCTGTCTAAAACTTTAGATGCATAGATCTACCAAAATACTTACTTATTTTAATTATATCTGTAGATATAAATATTCCTATAATAAAAATTTACTTGATAATAAAAATTGTTCAATATTTATAATTAAGTGTATGAAAATAATGGTTAAATGTGGGGTTAGGATAGCTACAAATGCGTGTCTTACAGACGCTTTTTAAAATTATTATTTTATTTGAGTAAAATTTAAACAGTAATTGTGAATAAACACAACGTCAATAAGTTACCTTTGTTGTATATGTTATAATTTTTGAGATTTCAATAGTTAAAAACACAATTTTCACTGCGAGAAATACGGCGATGTAAGTAACCGGTTCTTAATTTTTATTTCTGTTAAAAACTTTTTTCATAAAGTTGTGTGAAAATCGAAGTACTTACTACTTAAACATGTAGTTGCAAAGGAAAAACAAAATCCATTTTTAATTGTTATGGTACTTTTCCTATAAATACTCAAGTAGTTAATTTATATTTACAATGTTATCAAGTATACTATAGAAATTAATAAAATCTTAAAATAATGCATTGCATGTTTTTACTGAAAAAATATATTTTTTGTGCTATTTATTTTATTAAACTGTCTTGTACTTTTCGAAAAATAATAGTAGGTAATGATATTTTGGTACATAAGGAATTTCACACATATTTTTATTGTAAATTTTTTTGGAAAACATATTTCCTGATAGTTAATTTTATTTATAAAAATTCATAAAATAGAAATATTTTATCATAAGTTGGACTACAGTTTGTAATATCTCAAGACAAACAACATTTTTTTAAAATCAAGAATGATCGTTTATTAAATAATCGACATTAAAATAGTTGACCAGAATGCGTTACCCCATTTGGAACGGCACTTTCTAACAAAAAAATATCACTTTTAACGGTAGGATCCAAAATAGTTCCACTAATTGCGATGCTTAATTTTTTGTTTGTTCCTTTAATACTAAAATATAAATACTTTCACTTGACATAGGGCTCAACATAAATCAGAAAATATGGAATAAAGAGATAATTTCATTTGTAGAATAAAATGCTTTTGACACATTTTTTCTATCTATGTGTATTTCTACTAAGTTTGGATTTGCAACAAATAGTATATTATTATTTACTGAAGTGCTGAGAAGCAAACCATCGATGCCATGTAAAAAAATACTATGCGACAAAAATAAAATTAGATAAACAAAACCATATTTCAATAACATTTTTATATATTCCATAAATCTCAACTACCCATTTGCATTCCCCATTTTTTTAATATTTATTAAAAATATTAATTATATTTTCATGAATACGTCTATTTAGCAATGTCTTAGCTGGTGTCTATTATTCAGTATATTTCTGTATTTGAAAAACATTATATTTTTAGTTTCAAGATTTAACAAATTCGTAATTATAATAAAGCTATAAACTACAATACGTAATCATTTCTCTTAAGTCTTTTATAAAATCCGTCGCGTGTCAGTCCTTTTATTTTAGTTTTTCGGTTTTCGTTCGGTAACTATATATATAGTAAAATATGTTATTCTATTTTTTATATACTACAAATATTATTTTACATCGAGTGAAAAATTTTAAATAAAAAAAAATACATTACTCAACATTTTAAAAAACAGAATTGATGTAAAATAATATTTGTAGTCTATTAAAAAAAACCGCCTATTTTTATCATTTTCCGTTGAGCAGTTATTGAGCGAAAACGTGGCCGAAAACTATATTCCGTATGATAGAACATTTACCGTTAGCCTGAATCACTTCTCTCAGTGTTGGACATTTAGAATCTAATGTGATCGTCTCTTTTATCAATGCCACCGCAAGGGGGCAGCATTTTATTGCTAAGAAATATTTTTTTAGTTTTCGCTCAGTAGCTCCTCAAGGGATAAAGATAAAAATATGCGGTTTTTTTTAATAGACTACAAATATTAATTTACATCGACGCTGTGTTTTGAAATTTCGGAAAAGAGCAAAATTCATTTAAAAAAAATAATTTTACAGTTTTTCAAAATTTCAAAACACAGCGTCGATGTAAAATAATATTTGTAGTCTATTAAAAAAAACCGCATATTTTTATCTTTTATCCCTTGAGGAGTTATTGAGCGAAAACTTTATATCGTCTTATAGAGCGCTCACCGTAAACCTTAATGAAAGTTGTGAAATGCTTTTAACAATGTTTCACGATATAATATTATTTAAAAATGTTGAGGGTAAATTAATTCTACAACATTTCTGCAACGTTATAATTGTCCAGTCGATATACCATTACTTTTGCTCAAATTACAACAATGTCTATACTTTCATTATTGATATAAGGTTGACAGTGGCATGTTTTCACAACATTATCGTCTCATAGTTGTAACAATTTCGTAAACAGTTTCACAGTGAATTGTTACGTTAGTAATGAAGTATAGTAATTGCTGCAACATCAACTATAACGTACCCACTAAGCTCTAATGCAAATTCAATTAAAATATTTTACACAATTTTTTGTTATCATAAATATTTGATAATTTCGTAAATGTAGATATCATTATTGTTTTCGAATATTATATAGAATGTTTTAGAATATATATAACTTATCGATTATCATCCAAAAAAGATACAACATACAATTAAGATAAAACTATATTTATAGATAATTTACTGAATGTGTTAATATTTATGTTATTATTTTGACCATAACATTATTATTATTTTGTACGTTAGCTTAAATATCGCCAATCGGAACGCAGTATTTTTGAAATGCTTAAATCTAAAGGATCCCATACATTTCGGATATTTTCCACCGATTTATCGGCGCAGATCGACCCGTACGGATAAAATTGGCAATTGAAATTATGGTGGACACTCCGCCCAGTTTTATCAGCGCAGATGAAATCTATCAATGCTAGATTTTATCGGTATTCTTTAAAATTGTGGAATATGCGTTTTTTATAAAAATAACGAAACGATCCAGTTAATTATATGTATACTAATAGCCGACAGATGGCGCCACTTATATCTCACTGATACTGTGTAATCGAATTTTGGTAAGATATCTACAAGATTTGGGTCTCGGCAATTGGCTCCACGGGCAAGAAAATAATATATCACTAATTTATGCTTGGTCACAAAATCTCGAAGAAATATTGTATTTTACAGTATACACTGTATATTTAAAATTTCAATGGTTACTCCATTCCTACCAACATTACAAATGCAGTGTCTAGAATGTTATAAAAGAACATTGCACTGCAACTTGTGTGAAATAATGCACATAAGTTGATGTCATGTACATTTAGCGATGTTGATAACGTTTTGCTAAATAATGTAGTTGCAATATTAATAGAAATTAAAATGCAATTTGCTAGTAATGTTTTCCCTTAGGAACCTTACACTGCAATGTTTCTAGCCTGCAGAATAAAGGTCCCTGGGACATTGCATATAGTTAATCATAAATCTGAGAGCAACATTACAGCTACTACAGAAATGTTTCTATAACATTGGAGAAACTTAATTATGCTTAGTGGGTAGTATTTATACGAGGTATGGTCGAAAAATAAAGGGACCTGATAAATTGTAATATAATTTTAGATATAGATTAGAATTGTATAAGTATAAGTAAGTAAGTATAAGTACTCAGTACATTTCCAGCTTCTGGATAGTCCATTTTAGTTCTTTTTTGAGGACGGTATTTACTACGATAGGAGCAACTTTCTTTAATATGGCGTGATAAGTGATATTTTGAAGAAAACTTTAGCACGATTGGCAATACACTTTGGAATGATAATTCACTTTCGACGTACTTACTTTTAAATCATTCTAAACACTTGAACTCTTACCTTTTATTTTTATATATATTTAGGTATTAATAATATTGTGTGAAACTAACTACTCAGTGGACAAAAGCCCCAATCTGCGTTGAATTACACTCACAATATCTACCCATATATTCCTTATTATTAGCTTTTGTAACATGTTTTTTACTGTTTTAGGAAGGTATTTTAAGCTAATATATATCAAATCTCCTAACATTCCTATCAATGAAGTCATATGTATGTTCTCTGATACCAAACATCTAGGTATGCTAATGAACAATTCCACAGACAAAGCTCTATTCAATAATTATCTAAAGAAAATAATCTAATTTACTAACCTGCTAATGAAACACTCTATAAATATCTAACTTCACTTTTTGGCAGTGGGGACACGACAAATTCAACCACAATAGATGAGATCTGACCTATTTCTGCATTTTTAGGATTGCTTCTTCAGGTGGTCTCCTTTAAGTTGAATCAAATATCTATTGTGGTTGAATTTATCGTGTTCCCACTGCCAAAAAGTGAAGTTAGATATTTATAGAGTGTTTCATTAGCAGGTTAGTAAATTAGATTATTTTCTTTAGATAATTATTGATTAGAGCTTTGTCTGTGGAATTGTTCATTAGCATACCTAGATGTTTGGTATCAGAGAACATACATATGATGTAGCGAAAGATGTTCTTGTTGTTTAGATTTAATTATTTAATTTTAAGTTATTATGTTAATACCTAGTGGTAGGCCACCAGTAGTACACGCTCGGTTTTCTGTGTTTATCATTAATTATATTTAAATTTGTTAAAGATAGAAAAAAGGACTTATAAAAAACAATTAGTATAAAAAGAGTTCATTAGTGGTTTTGATATAGCTGTGAAACGGCCTGAATATTCTAATCCTCTAGATAATAATTAAGTATTTTTGTCTGGTTTTTATATTTAGGTAAGTAATTTTGTTTGTTGCATAATGAGTGGTCTTATTGTATTTTTGTTTATTTATATTTAGGTGTCATCTGAAAACTAGCTTATTCCAAAGGACAATAAAACTACAATATGTCCAAGGCTATTGTTTTTCTTCTCGCACCCATACCCTGAGATAACCACTGAAACATCGTTTTGCTACAATGATAGGAATTGTAGATTTGATTTATATTAGCTTAAAGTACCTTTCTAAAACAGTAAAAAAAGACGCTAAAGTTGGTAAGACATAAGGACCAGATCTATCTCTTAAAATATGTCTACCAAATTTATCGATGGGCATGTTTTTCAAACAACAGTTTAAGACTAAATGAAGTTGTTTTAAGAAATTTTTTATTTTATGACTTTTGCCTCTCTGCCATTTGTGACGCTATCAACAAATGCATTCTATTAATTAATTCATTGACATCGTTGAAATACACGTAATCTATTTTATTATTGGATAGGTCTAGCAGTCCATTTGGTGCAATATTTTAACGATTGTGTTCTGCGTAGAGGTCTATTTAGTAGTAGAGGTTTGGAGAACGATTGTGATTGTATTCCTGATTTAAATATTCTCTTTTTATTAAATACGGTCTAATGATCGTTCTATATTTTTCAGTTTGCGAGCTTGTTCTTCAGGACTAAAGTTTCTACGATATGTATGAGACCTATTTAAGATATTCAAATAATTATCTAAATTCTCTTTCATGTAACTTATGGGCATTATGTTTAGATTGGTTCTTCCGATTTGAAATTTTTCTGTGTCCATATCGTGCTGCTTTATTCCATATTGGCGGTCATTATCTTTTTCATCTTTAATTCAGATATATTTATATATTGTCGTGATAATGGGTCGTAAGCTTCTAAGTATTCTTTATAGGTTCTGGTATTTGAAAGATCTTGTAGGAAAAACCGACTTTTCTCTACTTCCTGATTAATTAAGTCGCCGCTGTTCTGTTCTTCCGCAACTGAATCGCTAATTACTGAGTCGTACTGAAACGTGTCTTCAAGAAAGCTAGGCATCGACATAGGTATGTGATGGTGAAACTTGCTGACGCATCTATTTTGAATTTTTTTGGTGTACACGCTGGTGTTTCAAATTTAAATTCCCTAGGCTCCTATTTAATCGAGACGTCTGATTTTATGGTAGAAATAAGTGTATTCAAGGACTGTAATTGGTTTATACTCTCTTTTTAACTTATCTTGAGACTGAGTCTGACTAAGTTTAAGTTTAAGACAGAATTTCTGGCTTTAACCAGCTGTTTCGCCAATTCTTTGTTCATTGTTGGGGTGTTAAATAATGATAAAAAGTGATATGTGTAGAAGTATTTATAAGTCAGGTTGGTTGAGTCAGCCTCGGTTCTCGAAAGAGATCTTGGGTTCGACTCCCACACCTGACAAACTCTTTTTTATAGTAACATGTATGCATCGAACGAAGAAATCAGTATTTATCTCACCAGCATTCACCACACATCTCTTTGAAATGTTAAAATGGCATGTCTACATTGACGTGATCATCGTAAATACGTTTTAAATTTGTAACATCTTGCTTGAAGATAACAATAAAATTTTAATTATCTCTTATGAGCTGCTTTGAAATAGACAAGTACGTCTGATAAATAAAAACAATCTGTATTTTTATGGCGGCGGAAACAGAAATAATAACGCTGTGATTGCAACAAACTACATCGTCAAAAAGAATTGGGCTTTATTTCACTAGTACTTCGTCACCATCGCTGAATTTATAATACCCAATCTTTTTATGGGGGTTAACAGCCGTTTTAGATATTCATTCTTGGTTGGTATAAAAATTTCGAATATAGGTAAATATTTTCAAAACGTAAACCATTTAAAAAGAGAATCCTTAAAGCTAACAACATAAATGAATCAGATTTTCCAGTTCAAATAATTAAGGTGATTGCTCTATGCATAGACTGCAACCTAGCAGTTGGATCATATTCCAATGGACAACCTGTTCATATAATTCATCGTTTTTTTTTCCAACCGTAGCGCCGGGATTAAAATGGCGAGACGTCACAAAATATTATATATATTCCCGTCAGTCTCAAAACTAACAATTTGATTATTAAAACAGGCGATCAGGACGGAAACCTTGTCAATTTTCAAGAAGAAATCATAACGGTAAGACTACATCTAAAGAAGCTCTCATAGAGATGATAGTTCGATACAACGTTATACGCTATCATATTAAATACAATTATAAAAGGCAAAGCAAAAACAAATCCCCAATTAGTTCAAAGAGAAGCGCCAACAAAGCAACACGTGGAAACAAATTATTCCTAAAATCCTTGGGTTTTGAGGTACTCCTATAATGGATATCTTCAATGTAACATCGAAGCTCCTTGTTGACAACTCGATTACAAACTTTGAATTACATAGTTGTCAACCATCTGTGTCCGGATCTTTCGAATATAATCATGAAATCAGAATTCCTATCCAAGAAATTGATCTGTATAAACCTTCCAAAAGTCATTTATGTAATGAGGGAAAATTAACAAAAGAGGATAGAACTAAAGCTACAAAATTAAAAAGCATTTTTTATGGTGTTTCTTTCTTGTTAGAGATATACAATATGAATTAAATTGAGTTACAGTTGACAGCAATGGAAATGTAGGATTAACGTCAATTCCTAAAGCCTGTCTGTCTTACAGCGACAGAGAAAGTCTTAGGCTTCATAACGACGCGACGGTTGGTCTCCAAGAGTACGTAAATAATAATAAAACATTTTTATTGCAAGTTCTACAAAGTGAAATTTACAATAGGTAGAAGTCTAGCGTCATGACCGTTCATACTTAACCTCTCCTAACTATTACTTATACATAATTAATACACTAGTAAGATAAAGCAGGAATAGAAGTAATCAAATACAAAAATGAACAAATATAATAACAAATAGTGACCAACATTACATTTATTATTATAAAAATAACAAACACTGTTAGATGTCTTTTAAAAGATATTTCAGACACGTATGACGTGATTAGTAAGAAATTACACTTTATGATTAATATTATGTATGCGTAAGATATTAGACCACTATATATTATTCAGGTCATTATTAAAACTATCATGACTAAAACTTTTTTTTTCTCTAAAGGTTTTTGCTTGTACTTCATAATATTGAAAGAAATTTCCCAAAATGTGGGACGATGACCAGTGAAGATATCTGTATTTAATGTACCTCTGCTACTACATTTTTCCGGATTTGTTATAACTATTGGATTCAATAGTGTCTCCGTATATCGAGTGATTCTGGTAGGTTCCTCAATTAACTGCGCCATGTCATAGCTATAAAAACACTGACTAATGGGTTGTTATTTACATTGAATAAATTGACATTTACGTCACCCATGATTACAATATGCTCATAAGAAGTAGACATAATGTCGTCCAAAAAATCAACAGCTTGATCCAGATTTCCTTTAGATGGCCGATAGCTAACGCTAAAATTGTACTACCAAACTTAATCTTTAACCATGTGCTCCAAATCACTCTCTTGTATATGTAAATATGGCTCAGGAGTAATTATTTTACAAGAACAATTACTATTAACAAAGACCCCAACACATCCCCCATGGGTGCCTCTGTCCTTACGATAAAAACTATACCGGCAATATTTACTAAATGGGATGAAATATCTTATGACAACCATGTTTCAGTAACGGTAAATATATCAAAAACATCTGTGTCTGAAACATCTACAAAACTCAGAGTAAAGTAGGAAAAAAAATTACAGATGCTGAAGGAAATTTTAATGTTTGTATTCCACTTAACATGTTAATGGTTTTTTTTGAAAAAGAAAAATTATTTTAAAAATGAAAAAAAGCTGCCATCATCAGAGCAGACGATACTGAAAAACTAAAATTATAATTAATAAAAGTCTCTGGAGTGTTCCACACGTTTCAGTGAATATTCCTCAACAACTGACACTAACAAAACTTATAGACAAAAATACTGATATTATGCTTGGTTTTTGTTGTTGGGAACCGATTGAATACCTATCTTTAAATGAGACGACCAACATTCATATTCCGTCAAAACAAGTAATAAGCTGAAAATACTCAGACATGTAATCGACATATTTCACCACAAAAAACAAAAATTAAAAGTGGTATAGTTGGTTTGACATTAACTTGATCAATATTCGAGTATTATGAAATAGTGAGATATCAATATATTTATTTAATCTTAAGGATAAAAAATTTTCTTCTCTATGAGATGTTTTCAAATTTTCGGGGATATTACTATGAAATAACTAAAAACCCTGTTTACTCATCTGAAGAATTTTCAGCTATTTGTTCGATTGTCTATTGCTCTCGACAAAAAGAAGCTATTCAAGGTAGATTAGTTGTTATGCAGATTGAATTTGAGATAAGCGAAAACATGCCTAAGGAAACCACTGAGTACTACCTAATTTTACATGACAGAGTATTCCGATATAATCCTTTGACAAAAATTGTCAGACAGGTGTAATTTTACAAATCTATCTAAAATTTTAAACTGTCAAACTTGATATACCTTTAATATTTTTATTACTGTTTTGAAAACGAAAACAGAGATTTTCGAAACGTCAAAAATACGGAAGTGCGTGATAGTGATGTGATTTTTGTTATTTTTTACTTATCTGCTTTTTTCAGTTTGAGATTTTTGGGTCAGGCAAACTTAGTTTCAAAAATAACCCTTTACTGATCCGTTTGGCGCAAGGGCTTATTTAATTAATTGTGGCAAAAACCCAATAAAACTAAAGAAAAACATTGGATTTTATTAGCAATTTTGCATTTCATTGGTTTAAATGACAATGCCATTGAATTTCTTATAATTATTTAAATAATATCTATTGAAAACAAAGTGTTAAAATTAATCATTGTAAAACTGTTCCTTTAGAATTCTCTTCAGATTCCCCAAGGATAGATCTTAGACCATTTTCCTTACGTTTTATACATCTCACATCTTGCTAATGAAATAAAAAAGCACATTTATTTATTTTTTTAGACTGATGACACTCATGCTTTTCCAACTTATAATTTCGACGATGCAATATTTTAAATTTAATTGAAATTACTAAAAAAACATTCTTTAATGTTTTGTTTTTTGATGTTCCGAGATATAGAAAAAATATATTTAATTTTTCCTTGATGATCAACAAATTTATTGTACTGAGATAAAAAGTTTAGGTCTCATACATACTCGGTTTAAATCGCATATTAGCAACTGCATTAACAAGGCTTGTTGTAATCTTAAATTAATTTATAACAGCAATTTTATGGCAGTCGTTGGTTTTATTTCAATTTAATTTTAGTTATTAATTGATTCAGGTTATGGTCTATATATTGACGCTGTTGACTCCACACGAATTCAGTTAGAGCAGAGCTCTTACTTTAGGTTAATTTTTGGAATCAGAAGACGTCATCATATTACTTATAAATTATCTGAAATTGGTCGTCGTTTTTTGCATAGTGCTTGTCTATTTCACAAAATTGTTTTATATAGGGCACCTCTTTATCTTTATAATAAAATATCATTTAGAACTGATGTACATAATTTTAACATACGATTTAAGCGTAATTATTTAATTTTCTTAACGCATTAGTAAATTGTATAATTGTTACATTCTAATATAAAAACTTACACCATTTGTCAATTTAAAAGAAAAAAATTAAAATTGACTTCTTTCTGATCAGGTTAAGAGCAAGGGTGTACTGCCGGCATTCTAGACCGAGTACTCCAATAACGAGGAGAGAACATCATGTACACTGTTGCACTCGCCTGGTTTCGAGTTGACCCAGCATATCATATTAAGTAATAATAATAATAATAATAATAATAATAATAATAATAATAATATCTCTACCCCTCATTCTAATCACAGAGATTAGCCCAGAAGTCGGAGACTTGTGCGGGAGAGGGGGCGGCATATTATTATTAAGCAGGCCGCATTTGCGCCCAGGAACGACTTACGTTGGTAGGCCCTAACCACTATTCAGTGCAGGAATGAGGGAAACCTGGAAAACCTCATTATTTAGGGGGGTAGTCAAATATCAACCGGTATCAATCTCTCACATTGACCCAAGCCAACATTCTTCCACCCTACCATACCCGCAGAGAGGGCGCCAAACCTCTCCACGAATATAGTTTATATACGGTCTACCGGCAGCTGGGCTCGAACCAACACCGATCAGTCACCTCGATTCAAGTACTGACGCCTTAAACCGCGCGACCACTGACCGACCATAGTGAGTGAAGTGAAGTGTGAGAACAATACCGAACAGCATAGTGTTTATTGTTTAAAGCTCATCGATCGGTTTTAACCTAGCTTATTGTCAATATGTCTGCAGTTCAGAATAGACGGTACGATGTTTTTTTAAACTATTCGGTCAAACACTAAAAATTTATAATGATTTATATCAAAACAATTTCTGACAGCAATTGTGACAGCACTATTTATCTTCAGATTAAATGTATTTACGTTTCTACGTAGTATGTGTGAAGTAGACTGTAATTCGATATAATAATATAATAGAAATAATATACATACATAGTACATTAAGGTAAAATGCACTGCTCTTTCCATCTCCTTCTGTATTGTAACCAACGCAAGTATAATTCCCTGCAGTTGCTCTGGAAACGCCTTGTAGAACTAAACTTTGATTGCTAATTATAATTCCAGCTCCAACATTAATGCTTAGCAGCTTGTCCTAAAAAATAATTGTTACATAATATTTTAACATACATTGTTTGTATTATAGTAAACACTGAAAATTTTACTGAAAGTTTGGGACACAGAGAGCAACAGAGTAGTAGTTCCTTTTTTTGGCATACATAGCTATTTAATTGAAAATTTATACACACGGATTTTTTAAAATAATAATAAAGTGTTATAATAAAAGTTAAAAAAATTAAATGCTCTATGATCACTTAATTCAAAAATTCATGTCACCCTTTCTGATTAGTCCTAGCGACATCATATTCGATATCAGTAATATAGTCAGCAAATAGACTAATTTCATATTTTTCTCTCAGTTTAACAGAAAATGATCTCAATTTTCAAAAATTAATATGGAACATAGTTTAATTCACTGCGCTGGGTCAAATTTTTTTTTGTCAATTTTTATCAGATGCTCTAGTCTGTTCCATTGCCCGTTTGCAGTGACTTATCGCACGTGACAGCATACTACAGCACAAATGACATAAGCGTGGAATTGACTGTTAGATATGCCCACGAGATCTACCCGCTGGGCACGCCTCGCATCAGGCACACACATGCGGACACGCCACTGGCTGGCATAGTGAAACTTAGTAGAATAAAATACCATAGTGTACCTCATCTGCTGATGACCCGGTTCTCTGAAAATGACATATTTTTCTTAATTAGCGTCAAAATCCGTTGCGTAGAGAATCAATTTTACATTCTTAATCAGCGTCAAACTTTATTTCTTCACACTTATCAATTAATACAGTATAAGCTTCATTTTTCATATTTTTATTTAGGTAATGTTTGCTTTTCATTTTCTAAAGACAGAGTTGGAACTGCCAAAAAGGTTTATTATCGGAAAAGGCCATTATTTCAGTAATAAATAACAAAACATGCGCGTAGAAAGAACCGCACTCAACGCTTTTCCATTGGCCACTGAATGGATGCCCGGCAGGTATGTCTGCTCGCCTGCATTCACTCACGGATCTGCCCGTGCCCGCGTGGCAAAAATGAGCTGGACGAACCGGGCAGCGGACAGGTAGATCGTGCCTCCGTGCATGGCATATACTAGCAGATGTAACTGCCGGACGTGTCCGTCGGGTAGATCTGCCGGGCATATCTGAGTGTGAATTCCACACTATAGTCGAACATAGACGTCAATTGTTTTCATCAGTAATTTGACGTTTCATAGAAATTGTGACAAATGTCAAATATCTATTATGGTTTGCGTTTTTGTTTACGTACCATTTTTAAATTTATAAATTGGTACAACCTAAAATAATAAATATTGAGTTTTTATCGTGAAGTGCAGTAGCAGTCCATTATTAATACGTACCCAGTGCATGTTATGAAAAATGTAAAATATTTAGGCACAAAAGTTTTGTGTGAAGTATTGGAATCGTATCAGTGTTACACATTTTACTGTTTTAAAGTAGTAGATAAAAAATTCGTATATTTTTGTAAACCAAACTAAATAGGCAAGTTTTATTAAAAGATATCATAGTGTCAATATCAAATGTCAAATGTTAACATTTATGGCCCGATGTGCATGTTTCCAAATACTAACATTGGTGTCGCCACACTACTGCACATTAGTCAGTCATCAGTTCATTCGACAGACAAGTATTACAAAGGCGACGCGATTTATCTGATGATGCTCTAGGTATTTGAAAAAAATATAATATTTTAGTACTGTTTTGCAAATCTGCGGTGCTTGGCGGATGGGAACCGGCAAAATAAAAGCAACGGTGGACCTCAGGTGTATAGAAGTCGAACTGAAACAGACACACCCATGTTATTTAATGGAGCATCACCTACTAGCCCAGCACCAGCACTGCAGGTTGTGTCAGTCACCTGAAATTTCTATGCCTCGCCATGCTGGTCCGAAATGGTGTTTGTTTGCGAGGTAGTGTCAAATTTTCATAGGTGATTGCTTTATTCTGTATGGTAGTTTTTACTTGACAAGCAACTAAAATAAGTATTAGCTGGCGTAACTCTGTCACGTGTGGGTGTAAGAGGCGACGATGTTCGAAATAATATTATGATAAATGTATAAATTATAAAATACAGTATTCTAATTTATTTGTAGTATTATTAAACAATCATTTCACTCCCGTATTCTCTTTCAATTACATTTTTTTAAAGTAATATAATATCAGGAGGTATGAAAATAAGTACCTCATTAGTTTATGATAAAAAAAAACATAAAATCAGTAGCCAGCTGACAAGAAAAGGTGGAAAAATATGTTAACTGTGTCATTAAAGGCACCGCAAGCGGCGCGAGACTGAACACTACGCTATTCTTTGAAAGCCCATGTTTTGGAATACCTCTTGATTGAGGTTGGCGAATTAATTTCAGCTGCCAAAAATCACATTGCCAGTGTTCGACGGGAATTATAAAGATTGGCCGAATTTTATTGATTTAAACTCATCTCTCATCCATAATAATGACAGTCTCTCTAATATAGAAAAGTTTCAGTATTTACTTTCGGCTTTAAAACGTGAACCTCTGAGGTTAATAAAATCGATACAGTTATGAATGATAATTATATAATTGCGTTTAATATGTTAACTGATCGTAACCAAAATAAAAGAATTCTTGCAAACGCCTGTTGGCAAGAGCTATTTAATGCTCCTAAATTAAATTCCGAATCTTCTCAAGCACTTAGATATATTTCAAGAAAATTTAGCATCACTTAAAGTTTTCAGTTTACCTGTAGATAGTTGGGATTTTATATTATTTCAATTGTTAATACAAAAATTAGATTCGGCTTCAGTTAAACGTTTTAAATTACAAGAAAAGTTCAATGGTATTCCGTCGTACAAAACCTTATACGACTTTTTATTGAAACAGTGTACAGCTCTTGAATCTATGACTTTATCTTCTCAAAAAGATACTCTAATCTCTATTATTTCTCTTCTCAAAAGTCAACGATGCCTCTCGTACTAAACCGAGCTCTTCGTTTTTGATTAGTAATAAAGTCTAGCTTTTCCAATACTGTTTGAACTTTCTGTGGTTCTTCTCATTCTCTTCTAAAATATCCAATATTTATTTCCAAATCTCCACAAGAGATTTAAAATTGCCAAAGAAAAGAATTGGAGCAGAAACTGCCTCCATTCTACACATAGTGCTAATAATTGTCGTTCAAATTATTCTTATCGCGTTTGTAAATCTAGACATTATACATTGTTACACTTTCCTCGTGAACAATCTTCTTCCATCACTCAAATATTATCTTCTAACTTACCTCACTCAAATTTAATAAACCAACCTACTTTTGCTAGTGCTTCTACTTCTCACTTTGTTTCGATATGCCAACTGTCCCTATTTCTGTGGTAAAGTGGAAATATCTTCACAATATATATTTAGCAGATCCGAGTTCAATATTCCTGGTAACATCGATTTGCTCCTGGGTGTTGATGTATTTTCCCAAATATTAGAGAATGAACGCATCATCGGTGATCTTCATGAACCATCAGCTTTCAAGACTATTTTCGCTTGGATTATTATGGGGAAAGTAAAATGTTCTACTGTCAATTCCGTTTTTTCCTTTTTTACGTCTACTGAATTTTCATTGGATGCTACTTTAAAAAAATTTTGGTAACTTGAGGAAATACCTCAAATAATAACCTCATCTCCAGAAGATTCACTATGTAAACAAAATTTTATTTCAAATTATTCTCGTGATATATCTGGTATATACAGTGGCTTTGCCATTCAAAAATTCATATCCTTTATTTGTTGATTCATATTCTATTGCACTTCGTCGATTTTATTTATTGGAACGTCGCTTACTTCGTGATCCTTCCTTATACACTACATATTCCGAATTTATGAAAGACTATTTAAATAGTAACCATATGGAAAAGGTTGTTAGTCTTCTTGAAAATCCATACAAGATATACTACATTCCTCATCATTGCGTTCTTAAGTCGGAGAGTGCAACAATTAAACTAAGAGTAGTCTTCGACGCCTCTTGTAAAACTACAGATAATATTTCCCTAAAAACTGTTTGTTTATGGGTCCAAAGCTACAAAAATATATAGTTTCTATTCTTCTTAAGTTTAGATTTCATACCGTTTTTACAGCCGATATAAAACAAATGTACCGACAAATTTTAATACGACAAGATGATAGAGACTATCAAAGAATTAGCTAGAGGTTTTCTCCTTCCGAATCACTGCAACAGTTTGGTTTGAAAACTGTTACTTATGGTATATCTTCCTTCCCTTACTTAGCACTTCGCACTTTGGTTCAACTCGCTAATGACGAAATCCAAAATTTTCCTCTAGCTGCTATAGTACTCACTTCTGACATTTATATGGATGATATTGTCACGGGTTGAATGCTAAGCTTCTTCAACAGGAACTTATTACTCTACTCAAAAGAGGTCAATTCGAATTAAGAAAATGGAGTAGCAATCACGTCAGCCTTTTATCCGATATTCCCGCTTGTTATCATGCTCAATAGTCATTATCTTTTGACGATGATATATCTAGTGAAAATTTTAGGTTTAAAATGGTTTCCTACCCATGATTATTTTTCTTATTCCGTTTCTCCAATCGACAGGGCTTGTACTAAAAGAACCATACTTTCTGATATAGCAAAGGTATTTGATCCTCTAAGGTTCCTAACTCCATTAACATTTTTTTGCGAAATGTCTGATGCAGCATTTAGGTTTAAGCTGGAATGAAACTCCTCCCAGCACTGTTGTTAATAGTTGGCTTAGATATCAAGCAGAATTATCTTCTTTAGAATCTCTTCAAATTCCTCGTTGTATAGTCCCAAAATATTTTCAAAATTGCGAGTTACATGGATTCGATGATAGTTCGGAAAAGGGCTATGCGTTATATATTTCTTGTTCTCATGTTCTGATGAAACTCTTCATGTTTCTTTTATTTACGCAGTCTAAAGTAGCCCCTTTGAAAAAACTTTCTATATCACGGTTAGAGCTTTGTGCAGCGGCATTGCTTTCCGATATGATTTCATTTATTCTTCGATTTCTAATCGAAGAGCTGCATGAAACTTCTTCATCCTGTTCCGCAAACTCTTCTTTTATATCAGCAGGTCTGGATTTTATTTGCCAGGCGTGCTATTCGTCATTGCTTATCTAAATGTTTCCAGTGTTTTAGAACAAATCCACGTTCTCTTCAACCCATAATGGGTGAACTGTCTCTCACTCGTGTAAACCAAATTAAACCATTTCAGTGTGTAGAAGTTGATTATGGCGGTCCATTATTCATAACATTGGGTAAATCTCGTCGTGTAAAATCACAGAAAGCCTACTTATGTTTATTTGTGTGCTTTGCAACAAAAGCACTTCATTTGGAAGTTGCCTCGGATTTATCCACAGAATGTTTCCTTGCTGCTTTACGACGATTTATTGCCCGTCGAGGTCGTTGCACTCAAATATTTTCCGATCGCGGAACAAACTTTATTGGAGCCCCGAAAGAACTATGCAACGTGCCACAGAACCAGAAGGAATTCAATGGTCCTTTAATCCGCCATCTGCACCTCACTTTGGAGGAATTTGGGAGTCCAATATTAAAAGTGTCAAGTCTCGTTTGATTAGTCATAGGGGAACAAATTTTAACTTATGAAGAGCTTTACACTGTTCTAACTCAGATAGAAGCTGTTTTAAACGCGAGACCATTGTGTCCCATGAGTTCGGATCCCAATGATCTCTCGGTATTAACTCCAGGTCATTTTTCGTTACCAGATCCAGATACCTCTCATTTACCTCTTAACCTTCTAAATTGTTGGCAACTTTTGCAACGCATGCATTCTGATTTTTGGCGACGTTGGCATTCACAGTACTTACATACGCTACAAATGGCATAAATGGCGGCTTCAATTCAACCGGGTACTATAGTACTTATAAAAATAGAAAATGCTCCTCCTTTACAATGGACGTTAGGACGAGTAGAAAAACTCCATCCTGGCACTGATGGAGTAGCTCGAGTAGCTACAGTTAAGACTAAAAGACGTATTATACAAAGACCTTTAGTAAAACTTTGTCCTCTTCCTCAACAATAAATTATATTCTTAGTATATATATTATTATTGCTATATTATTTTTTTTCATTCAGTTTAAATTATATTATTCAATTATAAGTAGTGCTGTATTTCGAATTATAATGAACTGTAATTTTAACGAAAAGAATAATTGGAAATTTGTAGGTATATCTCTAACCAAATTAAGAGAGAGAAAAAAAGCTAAATCACTCACCTTTCTCGTCGTGCAGTCAGGCTTATGAAATCTTGTGGGAAAGGGTATTGGATGGGGAAAAATGTTCCGTACACTAGATTTATATGCACTACACAAGTGATATATGATATTTTTTAATTTTTAAGATAGGGTTACTACTATCAAAAATGCTAAGACTTAACTGACTGAGTATTGATTGGTTTTGCTTTTCCATCGCGCATGAACACCTTTACGCGGCGAGGTGGAGGTATAAGCAACTATATATACAATTTTTCTGTTATATTTTAAATACAGGCCTAAACATCCTGGGCGGGGGTGAATTGAATCAAAGATTCAATAATTAAACACGAAAGAATAAATGCATAAATTTTGTTAATCGTAAGTAATTACTTTATTAAAACAAAATGAGAACTAATCTAAATAACTATAACTAGGGGGAAATTACTGAGTAGGCAAGGGACGGGTCTAATATACGTGCCAAACTTGGTTTTGATTGTCGCAGCACGTATTATATACCATCTTTGCCCGGATGTATCTTTTCAATAACAGCTTGGCCTTTAGCTGTTTTAGAGGTGGAACATTTTCCTGAATGACAACCAAGATAAGACCAACTTTAACGGAGTTTGGATCGGTAATCCACTTTAATCGTGCTTGCATAGTATGTAAATATTCGACTTGCCATCTTCTCCAGTAATGTTGCACAATGGCATCCAGAAGCTTGTATTTGTCTAAGCGACTAAGTGGTTCAAGAGAGTTATCACTGAGGCTGCACAAAGGTCGAGAATTCAAAAGTGCCTCGATTTGAGCGAGCACCGTCGTGAATTATTCTTCATAGGTTAGAATTTGTTCATTAGTGACACAGGTTAAATGTGTTTTTACACTTTTTACATTAGCTTCCCAAATGCCTCCAAAATGAATAGACGAAGGGGTATTCAATTTCCAGTTGATTCTATGGTGAAAAAGTTCACGTTGAAAAGCGTCCTTATATTAACAGGAATTAACTAGGTCATAAATTTCGTCAAGTTTTCTTGCACCAACAAAATTAGTACCGTTATCGGAAAATAAAGTTGCGCAAAGCAGACAAAAAGGCAACTGTAGATAAATCAGAGGCAAGCTCTAAATGTACAGCCTGGTTGTAAGGCAGATAAATTGGCAGATATATGCCTTTTGTGTTTTAACGCCTCTACGACGACAACAAAATTGGGAAAGCTCCAGTATAATCAACACCAGTATTCAAAAAAGCTTTCACTTGGCTGATTCTTTCGGTGGGCAAATTTGACATAATTGGATAGGTGGGTTTAGGTTTCAGACGAAAACAGTAGTTGCATTTTCAAACGCGCTGATGAATTAAACTTCTAGCAGAAAGGATCCAATAGTTCTGCCTTAGCAACGATTGCAGTAAATATTCTCCGGTATGTGCAAATAATTTATGATAATAATCAACAAGTAAATTTAAAAAAGGATCAGACTTAGGCAACAAGATAGGATATTTTTTATCGAAACAAAGGTTACTGTTTGTTAGTCGGCCTCCTACTTTAATTATACCTTCGTGAATAAAGGGGTCCAGTTTACGTAAGTATAATGGTACAGATTTATTTTCGAGTATGTTTTTATATTCAGTACAAAAATGACGCTGTTGAACTATACGAATTAAAACTAATTCTGCTTTATAGAAATTGATTTTTATAGGATTTCTGTGGGACAAAACCTTAAGAAATCGTGAGACAAATATAGTAGAACGCAATAGTCTTGTCCATAATAAAAAATATCCAATTAGATTATATAAACTTAAACTATCTGGTGTGGTAATACTTAAAATTAAAATTTCAGTATTACTCTCATCGACATTGTGATCATCATGTACTGGTTTGATAGGCCAATCGGAAAAGGGTAACTTTAACCAAGCTGGGCCAGATATCCAACTTGGATGGTTTGGGAAACAACTAGGTGTTAGTCCTCGGCTAGCACAATCAGACATATTTTCTTGAGTAGGTATAAAAAACCAGTTAGATGCTGCTAATAAATTCCGTATTTTGGATACTCGATTAGAGATAAAAGGTTTCCACCTACGCGAAGTAGAATGAATCCAATGAAGGGTTATCATAGAATCACAAAATGCTAATATTTCATTGATAGGTCGACGAGTTTTATAAGTATCCCTAACATGGGCTAAAAGCTGCGCTAGAAGTGCAGCAGCGCACAACTCTAAACGATGCAGTGAAATTTTGGCAGCAGGACAAAATTTTGCTTGTGAACGAAGTAGGTTTACATTTACATTACCAAATTCGTTAACTGTACGAACATATACTGAACATGCATATGCATTCATACTGGCATCTGAAAATCCAATTAGGCTAAACAAAACATTTTCAAATATAAATACGTGGCGGGGTATTTTTAATTCACTTAAACAAGGCAATTCGTTTTAAAACTTTGCCCAAGATTTGGAGACTTCTGCAGGGGCTAATTGGTCCCAGTCATAACCAAGGGTCCACAATTTTTTTTATTAATAATTTTATAAACAAGGTTAGGGGTGCCAAGAAACCTAGGAAGGATCGAAAATTCTGGCAACGCATGATAACAAATCTTTTTGTGCAATTGGTGATTTTAAAATCTAATTTGAACATGAATATGTCAGGATGAGGAATCCACTGAAGGCCGAGTATTTTAATGTTAGTTTGATCAAATTCAATAATTTTAGGGGATTTTAAATAATCAGGTATTTTGGATAAAAAATCTTGAGAAATTGAAGCCCATTTTAAAAGTTGAAATCCGCCTGATTGTAATAAATTAAACAATTGTAGATATGTTTTATGACCAGTTTCGGGGTCCGACTGACTTGAGATAATGTCATCCATGTACATATATCTCGCTCTATGCATTCAACTGCATCCGGATATAATTTATACTGGAACTCTGCTAATAATCGTAAGGCTCTTAGACATAAATAAGGACTAGAACGAACACCAAATGTGACCTGATTTAGTTCGTAAATCGAAACAGGATCGGTTTTATCGAATCTCCATAATATTCTCTCGAATTTTCTATGGAGTTCGATAATACGAATTTGTCTATAAAATTGTTTGATATCGGCATTTATGCTATGGGGTAAAAACTAAAGTTTAATACGATAGTAAATATATTATAGTTCCAGGATAGCGACCTTTTTCAATTATTTTTAAAGTAAAAGTAGTTGGAAAGAGGTCAAAAAATACAAAAAGACTTTATTTTACATCATCGACGTTTCGACATATATGATGTCATCATCAGGATGCGAAAAATTTGTTGTCTTCTATTAGTCAAAATGAACATATGTCAAAAATGAAATTCAGAGAGACAAGTAATCCATTCATTTAGGAATTTAATAAGAATTTAATAGAATTTTTCTCTGGATTTTAAAGTATAACCGGAGAAAGACAGTTTACAAGTGACTTGTAAACTGTCTTTCTCCGGTTATACTTTAAAATCCAGAGAAAAATTCTATTAAATTCTTATTAAATTCCTAAATGAATGGATTACTTGTCTCTCTGAATTTCATTTTTGACATATGTTCATTTTGACTAATAGAAGACAACAAATTTTTCGCATCCTGATGATGACATCATATATGTCGAAACGTCGATGATGTAAAATAAAGTCTTTTTGTATTTTTTGACCTCTTTCCAACTACTTTTACTTTAAAAGTAAATATATTATTTTGTAACTTGGAATCTGTATAAAGAATATCATTTAATGATAGATTAGTAGTAGTTTTCATATTTGCATCAAATACAATTCTACAAGAGGTGGAGGTACTTTTGGGTTTATATACACAATGGTGAGCAATACAGTATGAAGGTGTACAACTGTTTTTCTCGTTTGGAACTAATGACATATGTTCTTGATCTAAATAATCTTTATATATTGAGTTATACATTTCTTGGCGATCAGGATATTTTTCGAGTTGTCTTTTTAAAGCAAACAATCTTTTCTCTGCTAAATAAAACGAATCATCTAAACCAGATGGGTCGGTACTAAAAGGTAGCGCTACGGTGAGTCTACCCAGGCTATCACGACTAACGGTTTCAAGAAATATTTGTTCACAAATATGGTCTTTATTACTTGCGACGGGAGGATTGTAAGATTCTACTTCAAACATTTGCTCTACTAGAAAATTCAGAGTTAGGAGAGTACAAAATGACTGGTTTGTTTCAGGGACACTATTGCAATCAACTGGGCCTAATACTAGATAACCCAAGGTAGTCTGAATAGCGGTTGGACTATTTTTTGTCCCCGTTACTTTGTGAGTACCTAATATTTCGGCAAATAAGGAGTCCGTCGACATTACTAGGGATATTAAAAGTTGAATCGGCTAAGGGTAAATAATCTCAATGAGTGAAAGAGCTTACATTTAAGGTAGTATGAGGCAATTTTCCATTAATTTTATCAATTGTCGTAAATGAGTATTTATAATTTTGGTTTAAATTAGAGGTAATAGTTATCGTAGTGCGACCTTTAATGGGTTTTTCCAGTTCGCCTATGGTTATAGCGTGTGTATTTAAGTTAGTGTATGTTAGACCGTGGTTAAAAAGTTTGACATCGATCCATTATCGATAATTACTTTAATATTTTGTCACTTATTCCATTTGTCGATGATTTATACTATGGCAGTACTTAACAAAACAGTTTTTGACTTATTTTGAGAAATTAAAACATTGGTTGGTGTCGGCATTAAGGTATTTTCTAATGAGTTATTACTGGAACTAGCGTGCACCGTTGAATCAGAAGATTGACTGATAGTAAGTAGTAGCAAAGTTTACTGAATAAATATTCTGTATACTTTGGTAGTAGAATTATTATGGGGTCGATGTAGCAACGTATGGTGTTTTAATTTACAAATAATGTAACTAAATTTAGATGGACAATTCGAAACCATATGTTTAGCCGAGAAGCAATTAATACATAAATGGTTAGCTTCAATTTTTCTAAACCTTTATTCTACAGAGTCATTCTTAAAACCACTGCAGTCTTTTAATAAATGAACACCTCGATTACATGTAATGCAATTTTTTGTCATAGGCTGATTTACCATTACTATTTCCGGTAGTGGAAGTATTGAATCGAAATCTATCATTTTTTGAAATAATTTTGCTCTGTTGACGAACAAACTCAATTCATCGTATGTGGGTATTTCTTGGTTTTTGTTACGAACTAATTCAAATGAATTTATTGTTTCTTGTGACAATTTGGCAAGAGGCAATATGGTATAACATAAAATCGCATAAATCTGGCAATTTTAATTTTTTAAGAACATCAACGTTGGTATCAAATTTTTCTATGAAAGATTGTAAAGTACTGGAATTGTGATTGGGGATACTGCGAAAGTTTAATATTTTATCTAAATACGTACAGGATAAAATTTTCTTGTCTTGGAATGGCTTTTTTAACGTATTCCATATAATCGGATAATTATTTGGTATGGTCTCTATATTGCTACAAATTTTTAATGCTTTGCTGGAAATGCTACCTAACAGATATTGTAATTTTTCTGCATTATAAAAGTCTGTGCCACTATCAATCAGCTGTTTAAAATTATCATAGAACGCAGGCCATAACATTATATCAGATCCATCGAATTTAATAAGTTCAATTTTCCGCATATGAATACGGGTCTGGTTAGTTCTCGGAGTACTATCGACATTTAATGAATTGCAAGAAGATTTAATAAATTTGGCAGCCATATATTCAATACGATCGGTTAAATCTTCGAAAGCTTCTAAAACACTATAAGATGGAATTTCATCCGGTTTTATTTTTTGTTTTAAGACAATAATTTCCTCAATAAGGTTTTTATATTCTAAAACGGTATTAGAAAATGTACCATGATTAATGATGTACCATTTTAAATTCCTCTCACCTTTGTACACTTTCAAGATCAATTTTTAAGGCTTCCCTCGCTTCATAACATTGCTGAACTCTGGTGAATAACCGCTCTCGTTTAGACCGCAAACGATGTTATTTCTATGTTAATTTTTCAATAAATTTAAAGGTATCTAGCCATAGAAAAAGACATATATAGAACGCGTTTAGACGAGTGCGCATCCATATTTTCAGCAATTTCATGGCGCCGCCATACATGTTTTGGTGGCTGCCATTTTGAGCCACGTTTACATGGTTACGTTGTTTGTTTAGTGTGTTTATTTACATTCTACATTTATTACTGTATTAGAAACGTATTTTAAGCTAATATAAATCAAATCTCCTACAATTCCTATCAATGAAGTCATATGTATGTTCTCTGATACCAAACATCTAGGTATGCTAATGAACAATTCCACAGACAAAGCTCTATTCAATAATTATCTAAAGAAATCTAAATCTAAATCTATCTAAATTTACTAACCTTGCTTTAATGAAAACGCTCTATAAATATCTAACTTCACTTTTGGCAGTTGGAACACATCTAGTGTCGCAAAAGCTCGCTCGATCAGAAAAAGGAAACATTTAAGTGGGTATCGGTAGTTATATTTATTTGTAGTTAATGTTAGGTATATGATATTACATCCATGATATATGAAACCTGTCGTAACCGAGTCATCTCCTGATACATCATCCGCTGATACATCGAACAGCACAAAACAAAAGAGAGTAGCATTAGTTTAATTTCTACATAATTATAGATATATTTTTTTTACATTTATTAAAAATAAACGACACTTGGTGGAATAATTATATTTTATTTCTATTTTAGTTTCAAGCCCAGGAAATGAAAAAAAAAGTGTCGAGTTGATTAATGCACTCGATAAAGGTCGAAAGAAATCTACAGCAAATTACAGATGACTTGAAGATAAATGAAATGGCAGCAATTGAAGTGCCAAAAGATTTGTTGACTCTGGTCTTAAAGAATGCGGAATGAGGTGAATACATAATTTTCTCACTATATGGATTGTAAGTACGAAAGAAAAAAGAAATGTACAAATCTATTCATATATTTTTATTTTCTTTCCAGGTAAGCAAGCGTTTGTTCGTACTTAACAAAACTGAATATACCTACGTAACGGATGAATAAGTGAAGTAAAAGAAAAACTCTAAATATAATGTGATTTTGTTTCTAAATATATGTAATAAAATAATTTTTTTCTCAAAAAGTATTTTTAACTAATGTGTATAAAATTAATTTTTATATATTAGCAAATTTTAAATATTAATTATTTGTGCAAAATTTTGTTATTAATTGAGTTATTGAATGTTACTTAATGAAAAAAATATATTTGGGGAGAACTCAGGAGTTATATAAAATCCAAAATCTTTTAAAATTGACTGGTAAGGAAATCAATCTCTTATATGGAAAAACAACTGGTATGAATGTTTGCTTACGATTTGTCTGATTGTTATGTTTGACAGCGGTTACCATGGAAACGTGGCTCAAAATGGCAGCCAATGCCAGCTAGTTCGCGCATCCTCCAAGCACATTCTATATTTGTCTTTATCTATGTATCTAGCTAATCCTTTCCAATAAATATGAAGGACAAATACTGTTGTCCGCAAAAACACAAAAAAAGTAAAAACGAATGGGAATCGAATCATATGTCTAACGAGTAGACGTGTTTAGAGCTCGGATCCTCAAAATTTAAAGTTATTAATCTACAGTAATTAGTAAAAGTTTGTGTATGTGACAATTTATGCATTATTCTATCACAGTGTCATAATAAGTAGTAAAAGTAAACAATTGTCGTTGAAAGACCTCGATAGTAAATTAAATAATTTAACCTCTCAGTTTAGTGAGGAATTATCAAAATTTAAAACTGAGTTAAAGCAATAATCATCTGAAGATAATTCAGCTGATGATGTAAGCAACTGTGATATTATAAAAAGATTTGATGAGTTCGAAAAATCTACCAAAACTGCTTTGAGCAGCATTCAAAGTGAAATAGAAAATTTGAAGAAAATGTGTAATAAAGTTCATAAGGATATTGATATACATTTGCAAAAGCAAAATTTAAATAAAATTGTGTATTATGGACATCCCGAGAAGGAATCTGAAGACTTAATTTCTGATATATCCGTAGTGTTAAGTGAAAAACTGAAAACAAACATAGACAAAAAGGATATATTTAATTGCTATCGTATGGGAGTAACAAAAACCCAAATAAAAATGCAAGAACTCAAAGGAACCCTCGACCGGTCTTAATAGAATTTATTACAACCGTTTGGAAGCGAAAATTAATATTTAGTAAAAAGTCTGAATTTAAGGGAACTAAAATGGTACTATCAGAACTACTTACGTCAAACAGGTATAAAGTGCTGCAAGAAGCGAAAAAAATATACCATAAAGAATGCTGGGTACGTAATGGAGTCATTGTAGTTAATTCAAATGGTAGGAAACATTATATTGTTGAAGCTTCCCAATTGGCAGAACTCCAAGAGAATTAAGTAACTGTTTTGGATTGTCGAGTTCTAGTAACCTATAGATTTTGTTTTTTTTTCTCTCTCTCATTTCGTAACTTTTCTTATTAATTGTAAACTATATTTTTTTCTTCTTTTATATAGTATTTAGTAAATTAGTAGCTTAATTTCTTGTTACTTAATAGCTTATTGTTTTTTTTTGTATTAATTTAATAATTTTACTTATAACAAAAAAACATTTCATATAATATATCACATAATTGTTTATTATAATAATAATAATAATAATAATAATTATTATTATTATTATTATTATTATTATTATTATTATTATTATTATTATTATTATTATTTTCAGTAACACCTTCCGAAGCTCCGACACATTCGGAGATGTTCTGAAGAGTCAAGCAATGACCAATCTCCACTCCGTGGAGTCAGTAATCATTGCGCCCGTAAATCGTGCGTTCTGAGCAGACGTAGCGAACCAAGGATGATTGCCTTCTGCATTCTGCCGGCTAAGATCTCTGCCGAATTTCGGCAAGCCGGTATGATCTTTAAGTCAGAAAGCAACGTATGTCTCATTCTACCCAGGACGCCTATAATGAGCACCACAATCTTAACAGAGTGGTCTGGATACAGCCTGCGGAACTCGGAGAGAATATCTCGATACTTCCTCCGTTTCTCCTCCTCTTTTAGGACGATGTTGTTCTCTGCGGAAGCCGAGAACTCAATCACAAATATCGTCCTAAGTTGGTGGTCGAGGAGGCCTACATCAGGCTTATTGGCTTGAATTTGCCTGAGTGTGGGGAATGAATAGTTCCAATAAATTCGGCACTTCTCATTCCCCACAACGGATTCTATATCCCCCGGAGCATAAGGCAGCACTGACATCTCGTCTATCTCATACGAGTGTAGTAAATGATAATACAACACCCGTAAGGCTGAATCGTGTCTTTGGATATACGCTGTGGCCGCATATACCGGACAGGCCCAGAGGAGATGCATAAGCGTCTCCGGCGCCTGGCGGCAGGCCCTGCAGCTGGTATCAGGAACCTCGACACCCAAGACACGATTACGATAGACGAGAGTGTTAATTACACCATCTTGGCAAGCCATTATGAACCCTTCTGTCTCAAAGTTCAGTCCCGCTGACCTCAAAAAAGCGAAGGTCAGTTTTTCAGATAAGCCAAGCCCCTCTAGATGACGGTAGAAGAGACCATGCATTGGCTTATCCTTATGTAGCTTCAGCAGATGACGCATTTCTGCAGCTTTAATTTGGGCTTTTAACTGAGCAGGGTTCCACTCGGTGACAGAGTCTGGATTTTCCCGCTCAGTATCGAACACGAGACCAAGTTCATTGGCTGCTCTTCTCGCTGCCTTATATATAAACGCTCCTATCCCTGCTGCTTCATTATTATTTTTATTATTATTATTATTATTATTATTATTATTATTATTATTATTATTATTATTATTATTATTATTATTACTATTACTATTACTATTACTATTACTATTACTATTACTATTACTATTACTATTACTATTACTATTACTATTACTATTATTATTATTATTTATTTTTTTTTCAGTAACACCTTCCGAAGCTACGACACATTCGGAGATGTTCTGAAGAGTCAAGCAATGACCACTCTCCGCTCCGTGGAGTCAGTAATCATTGCGCCCGTAAATCGTGCGTTCTGAGTAGACGTAGCGAACCAAGGACGATTGCCTTCTGCATTCTGCCGGCTAAGATCTCTGCCGAATTTCGGCAAGCCGGAATGATCTTTAAGTCAGAAAGCAACGTATGTCTCATTCCACCCAGGACGCCTATAATGAGCACCACAATCTTAACAGAGTGGTCTGGATACAGCCTGCGGAACTCGGAGAGAAGATCTCGATACTTCCTCCGTTTCTCCTCCTCTTTTAGGACGATGTTGTTCTCTGCGGGAGCCGAGAACTCAATCACAAACATCGTCCTAAGTTGGTGGTCGAGGAGGACTACATCAGGCTTATTGGCTTGAATTTGCCTGAGGGTGGGGAATGAATAATTCCAATAAATTCGGCACTTCTCATTCCCCACAACGGATTCTATATCCCCCGGAGCATAAGGCAGCACTGGCGTCTCGTCTATCTCATACGAGTGTCGTAAATGATAATACAACACCCGTAAGGCTGAATCGTGTCTTTGGATATACGCTGTGGCCGCATATACCGGACAGGCCGACAGGAGATGCATAAGCGTCTCTGGCGCCTGGCAGCAGGCCCTGCATCTAATATCAGGAACCTCGATACCCAAGACACGACTACGATAGACGAGAGTGTTAATTACACCATCTTGGCAAGCCATTATTAACCCCTTGGTCTCAGAGTTCAGGAGACCACGCATTGGCTTATCCTTATGTAGCTGCAGAAGATGACGCGTCTCTGCAGCTTTAATTTGGGCTTTTAACTGAGCAGGGTCCCACTCAGTGACAGAATCTGGATTTTCCCGCTCAGTATCGAACACGAGACCAAGTTCATTGGCTGCTCTTCTCGCTGCCTTATATACAAACGCTCCTATCCCTGCTGCTTCATGGTCTTGGACCATGCAAAGAAGGGGATCCGAGCTCCTGATGATTTTACAGGCTTCCTCCAAAACCACTCTGCCCTGGAGACACTCCAAACTCAAGAGTCCACGGCCTCCCCGATTTCTTGGGAAGTATAACCGCGAAACGGACGATCTTGGATGCAAACTCTGATGGAGATGCATCATTTTGTGGGTCCCTACATCGAGTTGCCTCAGCTCTTCTTGTGTCCATTTCACTACTCCAAAGGAGTAGAGAAGGATCGGAACGGCAAGCATATTAGTGGCACTCACCTTGTTCTTACCCGACAGCTCCGAAGACCAGATTTGTCGGAGGCGGTGCCGATACCTGCCGCGGAGAGCGTTTTTCACCATTACCACCTCATGAGTGCCCCGCTGTGGGACACCCAAATAGGTGTACGACTCTCCGGCATCTAGGTGGTGGAAGATGCTTCCGTCTATTAGCTGGGCGTCCTCTCCGTATGCACCGCATCGTCCTCTCTTGAGATGAACCAGTGCACATTTGTCCAGCCCGAACTCCATCCCAACTGCCTGCGTGTACTCCTGTACCACTCTGAGGGACTGATTTAAATCCCTCTCACCGGAGGCATAGAGTTTAAGGTCATCCATGTAGAACAAATGGGTGACCTTATGCCTCCGGTCTCCTGGGGTACCGCAGTTGTAACCCCGGGTACGACGAAGTGCAACGGATAATGGCAGCAGTGAGATGCAAAACAAGAGGGGACTCAGGGAATCTCCCTGGAACACTCCCCTCCTGAACAAAACCGGCTCTGTCTGGACCCTAGCATTAGCCGATGTTATGGTAAAGCGGGTCCTCTAGAGCGGCATGAGTTGTTCAATACATCTCAGTATGGGATCGGCCACCGCAAGGCATTGGAGCAAGTGGATTATTAGCTCATGTGATGTCATATCAAATGCCTTGCGGTAATCTATCCAGGCCATTGAGAGGTTTCGCTTGTACTGCACGGAGTCCTGCGTAATACATCTGTCGATGAACAGGTTCTCCTTACAGCCAGCTACACCCCTCTTGGACCCTCGCTGCTCGTACATCCGTTGATAAACCGGGTTCACTGCGTGGAGCACACGCGCGTACAAGATGCGAGTAAACACCTTGTAACACGCATTCAGGCAGGTTATTGGGCGGTAGTTCTTTGGCTGGGACAAATCTCCGCTCTTAGGGATAAGCACGGTTCTCCCCTCGACAAACCACGCCGGAATTTGCTGCTCTCCATTTAGCCAGGACGTGAATATTCTGGCCAAATGACGGTGGACACTGGTGAATTTTTTCCACCAGAAGTTGCTGATCCCATCGGGACCAGGAGCAGCGAAGTTCTTCGATCTAATAAATGATCTCCGAACTTCATCCGGGGTTATCGGTGGGCACACCTCTTGTGGCTCTCGAAGCCTTTGACAAAAGGCCTCGAAGTGTGCCAGGGCTGGAGTGTCTCTATCAAGTGGAATCCTGCGGCCATAAAGATCTCTCCAGAAGGCTTCTACCCGATCTACAGTCGCCGGATTGTCCGCAACACGCTGAGGCTGTTCAAAAAGTCGAGAAGGCCTTACACGGAACAAATTATTTTGCTCCAACCTTCTCGACCGCCTCACTAGTGACTTTTTCGCAGCCACTAGCATCCGTATCCTGTCGAGAGAATGCTGCTTGATGGTGAGCAGCACCACCCGATTCAGGGTATGATGGACCCGCCTAAGGGAAGTAGCGATGCGTCTCACCTTAGGTGTGAAAGCCCTATTGGCTTCCACATAGTCCATCACACATTGGATACGGGACGCGTGTTGCCTCGCCGACCGGATCTTAGCCTCCATCTTGTGCACTCGCCGCCGTGCTCTCTCTAGTGGAGAAACGGCATTTTTAAGCCCTCTCTCCACCCGAGTCAGCAGTTCAGCGGCTTCGTACACAGCGCAATTGACACGCCAGATGTCAGCCTCTTCTGGGAGATCTTCACGGAGCGCAGTATCCACTCGGGCCAGATCTGCGGGCTTCGGGGGTTTTATAAAAGGCAACCCCGGACGGGTGCTCAGCCGTCCTGTTCTCGGGGAATGAAGCGCGGCGCCTCTGCGGGATCATTCCGTGGCTCTTCAGCCACTTCGTTCACCCTTAGATGAGGACGCCTCTCATAGCCTCTGCGACGGAGGTAGGATACATAATCCCGCAGATTTTGTGCGGTGAGGGCGCGGCCTTCGGGGTGCATATCGCACCACCGAGCATACATCCGCGCCATGTATCCTCTTCGCCCGGGCTCGCTGCTTTCATAACAGACCAGAAGATCGTCCCTTAGTTCATCGGTCCACTCAAAACTTCCATTTTCATGGCCTTGGTCATCCGTCCGGCTGGGCCCCACCACCTTGCCCATGACCCCCATCCGAATGGGGTCGATTGTGGGGACCCTCTCTTCTGGCATTTGGAACCGGAGGTTTCAGTGTGTCAGGTGGTTGGCCTTACACATCGACGGCCGGCACCAGAGGGAAAAAAGGTAGCTCATCCCTCCCGGGTGCTCAGTGCTGCCGGTCCGATTTTACACCCCTCCAGCTAGAGCAAGTGGTGTCGCTACTCACCAAAGGTCGTAGATGATGAGTGACCCCTCCTGCTTATTTATTATTATTATTATTATTATTATTATTATTATTATTATTATTATTTTTTTTTTTTTTTCCAGTAACACCTTCCAAAGCTCCGACACATTCGGAGATGTTCTGAAGAGTCAAGCAATGACCACTCTCCACTCCGTGGAGTCAGTAATCATTGCGCCCGTAAATCATGCGTTCTGAGTAGACGTAGCGAACCAAGGACGATTGCCTTCTGCATTCTGCCGGCTAAGATCTCTGCCGAATTTCGGCAAGCCGGTATGATCTTTAAGTCAGAAAGCAACGTATGTCTCATTCCACCCAGGACGCCTATAATGAGCACCACAATCTTAATAGAGTGGTCTGGATACAGCCTGCGGAGCTCGGAGAGAAGATCTCGATACTTCCTCCGTTTCTCCTCCTCTTTTAGGACGATGTTGTTCTCTGCGGGAGCCGAGAACTCAATCACAAACATCGTCCTAAGTTGGTGGTCGAGGAGGACTACATCAGGCTTATTGGCTTGAATTTGCCTGAGGGTGGGGAATGAATAGTTCCAATAAATTCGGCACTTCTCATTCCCCACAACGGATTCTATATCCCCCGGAGCATAAGGCAGCACTGGCGTCTCGTCTATCTCATACGAGTGCCGTAAATGATAATACAACACCCGTAAGGCTGAATCGTGTCTTTGGATATACGCTGTGGCCGCATATACCGGACAGGCCGACAGGAGATGCATAAGCGTCTCCGGCGCCTGGCGGCAGGCCCTGCATCTGGTATCAGGAACCTCGATACCCAAGACACGACTACGATAGACGAGAGTATTAATTACACCATCTTGGCAAGCCATTATGAACCCCTCGGTCTCAGAGTTCAGCCCCGCTGACCTCAAAAAAGCGAAGGTCAGCTTTTCAGATAAGCCAAGCCCCTCTAGATGACGGTAGAAGAGACCATGCATTGGCTTATCCTTATGTAGCTGCAAAAGGTGACGCGTCTCTGCAGCTTTAATTTGGGCTTTTAACTGAGCAGGGTCCCACTCGGTGACAGAGTCTGGATTTTCCCGCTCAGTATCGAACACGAGACCAAGTTCATTGGCTGCTCTTCTCGCTGCCTTATATACAAACGCTCCTATCCCTGCTGCTTCATGGTCTTGGACCATGCAGAGAAGGGGATCCGAGCTCCTGATGATTTTACAGGCTTCCTCCAAAACCACTCTGCCCTGGAGACACTCCAAACTCAAGAGTCCACGGCCTCCCCGATTTCTTGGGAAGTATAACCGCGAAACGGACGATCTTGGATGCAAACTCTGATGGAGATGCATCATTTTGCGGGTCCCTACATCGAGTTGCCTCAGCTCTTCTTGTGTCCATTTTACTACTCCAAAGGAGTAGAGAAGGATCGGAACGGCAAGCATATTTGTGGCACTCACCTTGTTTTTACCCGACAGCTCCGAAGACCAGATTTGTCGGAGGCGGTGCCGATACCTGCCGCGGAGAGCGTTTTTCACTGTTGCCACCTCATGAGTGCCCCGCTGTGGGACACCCAAATAGGTGTACGACTCTCCGGCATCTAGATGGTGGAAGATGCTTCCGTCTATGAGCTGGGCGTCCTCTCCGTATGCACCGCATCGTCCTCTCTTGAGATGAACCAGTGCACATTTGTCCAGCCCGAACTCCATCCCAACCGCCTGCGTGTACTCCTGTACCACTCTGAGGGACTGATTTAAATCCCTCTCTCCGGAGGCATAGAGTTTAAGGTCATCCATATAGAACAAATGGGTGACCTTATGCCTCCGGTCTCCTGGGGTACCGCAGTTGTAACCCCGGGTACGACGAAGTGCAACGGATAATGGCAGCAGTGAGATGCAAAACAAGAGGGGACTCAGAGAATCTCCCTGGAACACTCCCCTCCTGAACAAAACCGGCTCTGTCTGGACCCTTGCATTAGCCGATGTTATGGTAAAGCGGGTCCTCCAGAGCGGCATTAGTTGTTCAATACACCTCACTATGGGGTCGGCCACCGCAAGGCATTGGAGCAAGTGGATTATTAGCTCATGTGATGTCATATCAAATGCCTTGCGGTAATCTATCCAGGCCATTGAGAGGTTCCGCTTGTACTGCACGGAGTCCTGCGTAATACATCTGTCGATGAGCAGGTTCTCCTTACAGCCAGCCACACCCCTCTTGGACCCTCGCTGCTCGTACATCCGTTGATAAACCGGGTTCACTGCGTGGAGCACACGCGCGTACAAGATGCGAGTAAACATTTTGTAACACGCATTCAGGCAGGTTATTGGACGGTAGTTCTTTGGCTGGGACAAATCTCCGCTCTTAGGGATAAGCACGGTTCTCCCCTCGACAAACCACGCCGGAATTTGCTACTCTCCATTTAGCCAGAACGTGAATATTCTGGCCAAATGGCGGTGGACACTGGTGAATTTTTTCCACCAGAAGTTGCTGATCCCATCGGGACCAGGAGCAGCGAAGTTCTTCGATCTAATAAATGATCTCCGAACTTTATCCGGGGTTATCGGTGGGCACACCTCTTGTGGCTCTCGAAGCCTTTGACAAAAGGCCTCGAAGTGTGCCAGGGCTGGAGTGTCTCTATCAAGTGGAATCCTGCGGCCATAAAGATCTCTCCAGAAGGCTTCTACCCGATCTACAGTTGGCGGATTGTCCGCAACACGCTGAGGCTGTTCAAAAAGTCGAGAAGGCCTTACACGGAACAAATTATTTTTCTCCAACCTTCTCGACCGCCTCACTAGTGACTTTTTTGCAGCCACTAGCATCCGTATCCTGTCGAGAGAATGCTGCTTGATGGTGAGCAGCACCACCCGATTCAGGGTATGATGGACCCGCCTAAGGGAAGTAGCGATGCGTCTCACCTTAGGTGTGAAAGCCCTATTGGCTTCCACATAGTCCATTACACATTGGATACGGGACGCGTGTTGCCTCGCCGACCGGATCTTAGCCTCCATCTTGTGCACTCGCCGCCGCGCTCTCTCCAGTGGAGAAACGGCATTTTCACGCCCTCTCTCCACCCGAGTCAGCAGTTTATTATTATTATTATTATTATTGTTATTATTGTTATTATTGTTATTATTGTTATTATTGTTATTATTATTATTATTATTATTATTATTATTATTATTATTATTATTATTATTATTATTATTATTATTATTATTATTATTATTATTATTATTACTATTATTATTATTATTATTATTATTATTATTATTATTATTATTATTATTATTATTATTATTATTATTATTATTATTATTATTATTATTATTATTATTATTATTATTATTATTATTATTATTATTATTATTATTATTATTATTATTATTATTATTATTATTATTATTACTGGGCGGTAATATTGATTGTTGTTTTCCACTTAAACGCAAATTTCATAAATCAAAATCAGAGTTTAATTGGTACACAAAAACTTTGCGTACCATGCGCAATAATGTATTTAAATTAAAAAAACACTCACTATCTACCAAACTGGAACATGATTGGTCGGCATATAAGCATGCACGTAATGCATATAAACATGCTCTCAGAGAGGGGAAGAAGAAAGCATTTTCTGATGTCATTTCAAATTCCACTAACAAAGTGAGAACTTGTTGGAAAATTGTGAACTCTGAAAGAGGTGATAAGTGCAAAGTTCAGTCAGGAACATCTTCTATATCAGCAGAAGATTTCAATGTATTTTTTTCTAATATATCTAATGTTATATTGAATTCAATTGCAAGTACTAATATTGATCCAACCTTCTTTTTGAATAATGTAAAAAAAGCAGTCTCATCTTTTTTCATCTCACCCATCTTGGAGACCGATGTGTTAGATGCCACAATGCAATTAAAAGACTCTCCCGCATTAGATTTTTATAATGTCAATAGTAAAATTGTTAAAGCTTTAATTCCCCATTTGACATACCCATTAACGGTTTTGTTTAATAAATGTATTTATGAAGGTTGCTGGCCCGACGTCTTTAAAATAAGTAAGGTTTTACCTTTATATAAGAAGGGTGATACAAAATCCGTAGACAATTATAGACCTATTGTGATAGTCCCTGTGTTATCTAAAATATTCGAAATTATATTAAAACATAAATTAGTGTCCTACTTGGAATCTAAACAAATTTTATCCAATGTTCAGTTCGGTTTCCGTAAATACAAGTCAACGATTAATGCTGTTGCAGAAGTAATAGATACAGTCGTTGCTGGTTTGGATCAGGGTTTTGTTACTCAAGCAGTGATGTGCGATTTAACCAAAGCATTTGATTGTGTATGTATTGATATTCTTGTGTCGAAGTTAGAGCATTATGGTATTAGGTCTAAGGAACTGCTTTTATTTGCTTCTTATCTCTCAAACAGGAGGCAGTATGTCTGTTGCGATGGAGTTGAATCTTCAATACTACCAACCACAAATGGTGTGCCACAGGGATCTATTCTGGGACCAATTTTATTCCTAATATATATCAATGATCTTCCCACTGCCATTGACAGTCGCTGCGTCCTGTTTGCGGATGATACTACGCTGCTGTCAACCGGAGGAGCTCAGTCTGGCGATAGCTCTATCAATCAAGCTCGAGATTGGTTTTCGTCCAATGGGCTTAAGTTAAACGATCAGAAAACTCAATCCATATGCTTTTTATCCGATAGATGGGCTGATACCCATCCCCCTGTTAAATTATTGGGACTAATGTTAGATAGTTACCTTGACTGGAAATCTCATGTTGACAGTGTGAGTGGTAAAATATCTTCACAAATATTTGTACTTCGCCAGTTAAAAAATTGTGTATCTGACAGTGTGTTGAGATCGGTTTATTATTCATTAATACATAGTCACATGAGCTATGGGATAATCTTCTGGGGAAACTCAGTAAATGCGTGTAGAGTTTTTAGACTTCAAAAAATGGCAGTTCGATTACTTTCTCGTGTTCCTCCAGGAACACATTGCCGTCTTTTATTTAAAAATTTAAAAATACTACCCTTACCATGTTTGTTTATTTTGGAGGTAGTAGTCTATATTCACCGTAATATAAGTTCATTTACAATTCATTCTGATAACCATAATTACAGTACTAGGCATGCTAATGATCTTGTTGTACCACATTCACGAATCAAGATTACAAAAAACAACAAATTACAGGTGCAATTATACAACGTTCTGAATGTTCGCCTTGCTGGTTCAAATTTAAAAAGTATGTCCGTGTATAGATTTAAGAAATGTGTCAAAAACTATTTATTGGATCACTGTTTTTATAGTATTCAAGAATTTTGTGACCATAACGACTAAGTACTTTGTGACGCAACATATACTTTGTATATACAAGTTGTCAATAAAATGAGTATGAGTATGAGTATTATTATTATTATTATTATTATTATTATTATTATTATTATTATTATTATTATTATTATTATTATTATTATTATTATTATTATTATTATTATTATTATTATTATTATTATTATTATTATTATTATTATTATTATTATTATTATTATTATTATTATTATTATTATTATTATTATTATTATTATTATTATTATTATTATTATTATTATTATTATTATTATTATTATTATTATTATTATTATTATTATTATTATTATTATTATTATTATTATTATTATTATTATTATTATTATTATTATTATTATTATTATTATTATTATTATTATTATTATTATTATTATTATTATTATTATTATTATTATTATTATTATTATTATTATTATTATTATTATTATTATTATTATTATTATTATTATTATTATTATTATTATTATTATTATTATTATTATTATTATTATTATTATTATTATTATTATGCCTTGTCACACAACCTCAACTCTTAGTTGGGTCTTTTTCACCAACACCCTGGAGTCCTTCGTCAGGGTGTAGCGCGGACTGCTGTTAATCCTTTGTAGTAGTTAAGTTTAGGTTGGAATCGTTACTCTCACCTAATGCAATCCATGCATTTAAGGTAAGGTAAGTGTAAATGTAGAGGGTAGTTCTTATATTGTTTTCTCTTTTCAGGTTTACGACAATACCTTCCGCAGTATGTGAGCAGTGCCTAATATTGCAGTTTGCTGGATCTGCTCTGGGCGATGGTCTCCAGGGAGTTGCTCGACGCATATTTTAAATTCTTGGCTAACATATCCCGTAGCCCCAATTATGACAGGTACTATAATTACTTTAGTCCGCCACATTCGCTGGATTTCGATTGCTAAACTCTTATATTTAATTCTTTTTTCAGCTTCTTTTTTGATAACATTCGTATCTGCGGGGATGGCTACATCTATTAGGTAAGTTACTTTTTCAGCTCTTATAACAATGTCTGGTCTGTTTGCACCTCCTCCTTCGTTAGTTCCTGTCACTGTCCGGTCTGTTCTAATGGGGTGATCGTATAAAATTGTGACTTTTCCGTTGTTAGTGGTTACATTTTCAGGCTTGTGTTGATACCATTTCTGTACTGACAAGTGACAGTTATAGTTGCGACATATCTCATAATGGATTAGAGAGCACACGCGGTTATGGCGATCTATATATTCGCACTGTGCTAAAATGGGACATGCAGTCATGATGTGTGTGACTGTTTCAGACTTCTCTTTGCACATTCTACACCTTTCATCCTCTCTGGTTTTCATAACACGGTGTTCAATGTATCTTGTTTTGAGGGCCTGGTCTTGTGCAGCAATCAACAAACTCTCAGTCTCAGGTTTTAAATGACCATTTTTCAGCCATGCATAGGAAATGTTTCTATCTATATTCAGATTTTCAATGTCTCTTATTAGCTTACCATGCATTGGCTTTTCCTTCCACTTAGCTATCATCTGACTTCCGATTTTTTGGATTATTATTTTTTGGGAGAGGCAAATCATCTATTATTATTATTATTATTATTATTATTATTATTATTATTATTATTATTATTATTATTATTATTATTATTATTATTATTATTATTATTATTATTATTATTATTATTATTATTATTATTATTATTATTATTATTATTATTATTATTATTATTATTATTATTATTATTATTATTATTATTATTATTATTATTATTATTATTATTATTATTATTATTATTATTATTATTATTATTATTATTATTATTATTATTATTATTATTATTATTATTATTATTATTATTATTATTATTATTATTATTATTATTATTATTATTATTATTATTATTATTATTATTATTATTATTATTATTATTATTATTATTATTATTATTATTATTATTATTATTATTATTATTATTATTATTATTATTATTATTATTATTATTATTATTATTATTATTATTATTATTATTATTATTATTATTATTATTATTATTATTATTATTATTATTATTATTATTATTATTATTATTATTATTATTATTATTATTATTATTATTATTATTATTATTATTATTATTATTATTATTATTATTATTATTATTATTATTATTATTATTATTATTATTATTATTATTATTATTATTATTATTATTATTATTATTATTATTATTATTATTATTATTATTATTATTATTATTATTATTATTATTATTATTATTATTATTATTATTATTATTATTATTATTATTATTATTATTATTATTATTATTATTATTATTATTATTATTATTATTATTATTATTATTATTATTATTATTATTATTATTATTATTATTATTATTATTATTATTATTATTATTATTATTATTATTATTATTATTATTATTATTATTATTATTATTATTATTATTATTATTATTATTATTATTATTATTATTATTATTATTATTATTATTATTATTATTATTATTATTATTCATTCCATACGAGTTGACTTTTACCCGTATAGTTGTCTTTCATTGAGCTCTTCAAAAGTTAGTTCAAAGTGCGGTTATTTAACCCTTGAAAATTGTTTGTGATCTATTCACTCTATCAGTGTTTTGTTATGTGTACATATTTGTGTTATTTTGAATGAAGTCATCAATTTAGGAACTTCACGTGTGACTACAATCAGTTGATATCGCAAGGAATTTGCTGTATTTAGTGTTTTTCTCCAAGCCGAGACGGACGATTGTAAACTGGACTGAGTTTTGATTTACATTTATTAAATTAAATTCTGACAATGTCTAAGAACAATTCAAGTTCATCGTCGAATAATAGATGTAAGAGATGCAGGAATCAGGTTTAGAGTGGCTTAAAGTGTGTTGTGTGTGGAATCACATCGCACAAAAGCTGTTTAAATGCTTTGAAAAATGTCAAATTCTTGAGTGACTCTACTGTAAATTGCTGCGCTGAAAATTGTGATTACCAAGAAAGTAATATTCCATCTATTACTCAAACTCCAGCATCTGTAAATGAGTCCCCTATAGTCACAGATCGCGTTGATGAGATTAAAGTTAAATATCTTGAGGAATTAATCCTACAGAAAGATCTCACAATCGCAAATCAAACGATTGCTATTAATTCACTGCTAGAACAGGTGTCTTACCTCAAGCATCAGTTGAAAATTAATGGAGAATGCGCTCAACATACTACTCCTGTGGAATTGCCAACTCAAAGTTACGCTAGTAGGGCTGCAGTTAACCATACTGATTCTAAAAATAAAGCGATAACACAAATTAAATCATCAACTTATACTGTTACACCAGCCGCTGTTTCTCATGCCATTCATGTGGCAGAAGCCTCTAGAATTTGTCAGGATGTTATCCATTTGAATCAGGATGATCCAGTTGTTCCTTCTCACAGCGCAGATCGGAATAAGGGACTTATGTCAAAAAGAAGATCGAGAAATATTTTAATCGGGAAATCAAATGATTTATCATCAAACACGTCACTGAAGTCAGCCATAACTATTAGACATTTTCATACCACAAACTGGGATCCATCTACTAGTGAAGTGGCGCTATTGGAACATTTGAGTCAATTTGTTTCGGAAGTCCAGGTTGAAAAATTAGTGTCGAGGCAGCCATTAAGGTATGCTTCTTTTAAAGTTTCCGTTCCTACCGTGGATGCTCATAAAATCACTAGGCCCGAAATCTGGCCTAATGGAGTGGTCCTTAATCAGTTTTTTCGATCGCCTCGTAGTAACCCATCCAATAAGTCTGAGGCATATCAAGAATCAGGATCTGCGCACTAACAATTTGTCTTTTGCTTGCTCTGTATTTGGTATTAATGTCCAAAGTCTAACAAATAAGATTGACGAGCTTCACATTTTTTTGCATGATAATCCCTATGACATTGTTTGCTTTTCTGAACATTGGTTGTCTACTGAAAATCTTTCAAGGATTAATATTAATGGTTATACATTGATTTCGTCATATTGTCGTAAAGACTATATTCATGGAGGAGTTGCAATATATGCAAATACTAAAATTAAACTCAAGTCAATAGATATTAAAAATTATTGTTTACCAATACATGCAGAGTTTTGCGCAGCTGAAATTGTTAATAGAAATTTAGTTATTGTGTCCTTATATAGATCTTCTAGTTCAGGTGATCTTATAATATTCAAGGAACGTTTTGAAGCACTTATTGACTTTCTATTAAGCAAGTATAAATATATAATTATAGTAGGGGATATAAATTTGGACCTTGATGCCAATTCAGTGTATGCAAGGGATATTCGTAATATATTTTCCATGTTTGGTATTGTTCATCATATTAGTGAGCCAACTAGGATTACTACTAAAACCAGTTCTTGTCTTGATAATATTATGACTAATTTGGATTCAAATTTGTTAAAGTCAGGAACGTGTGATTTCCATTTATCTGATCATATCGGAGTTTACATACATATTCAACTTGAATCAGCGGTGGATCGTAGAGGTTCCAGAAAAAATCGGATAGTATCTAAGCATAGGATTGGTAATTTTGCCCATAAAATTAATGAGATGCATTGGGATTTTAATCATTTGTGCAATCTAAATTGTAATGATCTTGCTATGTTTATTTTGGGGGTTCTGCAGTCTACTGCTGATTTATGTTTCCCAATAAAATCTGTTCCTAGTAAAATAAATGGTGTAAAGTGGTTTAATGATCGGCTGCGTGAGATGAGAACACGGCTGCATGATAGTAAGAATGTTTTTAGGACTACGAATAGTGACGAAGACTGGAAAGTGTATTGTGAAAACAGAAGAAAATACAAGAATGCATTAAAAGAAGAAAAAAGAAAAGCTTATACGTATGAAATCTGTAGTGCTGATAATAGGAGTAAAGTAATTTGGAAAATAGTTAGTAATGAATGTAATCTGAAAAAAAGTTCTAATGTTGAATATTCGATATCATCTGAGGAATTTAACTTTTATTTTGCTTCTGTTTCCAGTAAGATTTTAAATGAAATTGATATTCAAAATGTAAGCCCATCTTACTTTCTTTCCAAAGCTCCTAAGCCTCCGTTCTCATTTTTTATGCAGCCGATTGTTGAACCTGACGTAAGGCTTGCTATTAATCAGTTGCGAAATTCAAATAGTCTTGATTTCTTTTTATTAAATAGTTTTATGATTAAGGCCACTGTTGACTCTTTGATTGGTCCACTGACATTGTTATACAATAAATGTGTTCAAGAAGGTAATTGGCCTGATTCGCTCAAGATAACAAAAATTTTGCCTTTGCATAAGAAAGGGGATGTTGATTGCCCTGATAATTTTAGACCAATAGCAACTGTTCCAATTATTGGTAAAATTTTTGAAATCATTATTAAAGAACGGTTAGTTAAATACTTTGAGGATAAGCATATATTCTCAGAGACCCAATTTGGTTTCAGAAAAAATAAATCCACAGTTAGAGCAATGTTGAGAATAATTGAAAACATGGTTGAGGGACTTGATGTGGGCGTAGGTACGTTGGCTACAATGTGTGACCTCACCAAGGCCTTCGATTGTGTTGCGGCTGATATTTTGTTGATGAAATTGGAATATTATGGAGTAAGAGATAATTTGCTTAAGCTATTTTCCTCCTACTTAACAAATAGACAGCAATGTGTTGCACTCAATGGTCACGAGTCAGGACTGTTACCTATTGAAAATGGTGTCCCTCAGGGATCTGTCCTGGGACCTGTTTTATTTCTTATTTACATTAACGATTTGCCGTTTGCACTTACTGACATTTTATGTATAATGTTTGCTGATGATACCACCCTTTTAACTAAATGTGAGGATGCTTCGAATAGAGATGGTCTAATACAAGTAAAGCGTTGGTTTTCTTCTAATAAATTAAAATTAAACGATCTTAAAACACAAAATATGTTCGTAACATCAGATAAATGGGCACCCATAACAAATTGTAAATTGTTGGGATTCACGCTGGATAGTACTTTAAATTGGGCTTCTCATGTTGACTATCTCAGTTCGAAATTGTCTTCACAATTATTTTGTATGCGTCAATTAAAGAAATCGCTTTCAAGTTCAGCTCTTCGCATGGTGTATTTTGCGTTGGTGCATAGTCATCTATCTTATGGAGTTGTTTTATGGGGTAATTCAGTTACAGCCCATAAATTATTTATTTTACAAAAAGCTGCTTTACGCATTATTGATGGTGCAGCATATGGCACTCCTTGTCAACAACTCTTTAAGAAATATAAGATTATGCCGCTTCCGTGCATATTCATATTTGAAACATTGTTGCAAATACATCGTGAGATACATAAATATCAAAAACATTCTGATAGGCACTTCTATAGCACCAGGCATGCTAATAATTTGGTATCTCAATATTCTAGGATTTGTATGACACAAAATAACAAACTAAATGTTACACTTTATAATAATCTAATCAATAACTTTTGTAGCACTAATGTTATAGAAATGAACTTCAATACTTTTTATAGGTTTTTAAAAAAATTTTTACTAGAACACTGCTTCTACAGTGTAAGTCAATACTCTGACTTTACTAACAGGTCCCAGTAACAGATTTTAATTTAATTTTTTTTTTAACTAGATTTTAAACATATTTTAAGCAATAATGTAATGACTTCAAATGTACTTTTCATGTATGTAGTGTGGTCAATAAATGGTATGGTATGGTATGGTATGGTATGGTATTATTATTATTATTATTATTATTATTATTATTATTATTATTATTATTATTATTATTATTATTATTATTATTATTATTATTATTATTATTATTATTATTATTATTATTATTATTATTATTATTATTATTATTATTATTATTATTATTATTATTATTATTATTATTATTATTATTATTATTATTATTATTATTATTATTATTATTATTATTATTATTATTATTATTATTATTATTATTATTATTATTATTATTATTATTATTATTATTATTATTATTATTATTATTATTATTATTATTATTATTATTATTATTATTATTATTATTATTATTATTATTATTATTATTATTATTATTATTATTATTATTATTATTATTATTATTATTATTATTATTCATAATATTCATAAGTGTGGAATAAGTCTCCATCTGTTGACATTGTTTCTGAGTGCTTTTGTAAACTGTTTTGTGGACTCTAAATAAATTTTGAAAAAACAGTTGGTATAGTTCCTTATGTCATAGTGATTGTGTACAGCTGTTGGCAGATCGTAATCTGTTCAAATATAGTTGTAGAAACAAATTTTGTGATTGTTTTGGTTTGTTTACATTGTTTTTTGTCCTGTAAGGAGAGAGTTTATTGCACCAACGGTTTCTTGTGTGACCCACTAATTATCTGTAAAGATGACTGATCCAAATCAGAGTAATGCAGAAATTTTGACAAATTGCATCAGATGCAAGAATTTTGCTCGTACTGGCATTAAATGTATACGCTGTGGTAGGGTGTCTCACAAAAGTTGCTTGAAGATTTTGAAACATGTTGAATTCCTTGACAATGGTACAGTGGTTTGTTGTGCAGAAGTAGGGGATGGACATGCAAATGAGCAGATTGAATCTACAGTATCTTATGAAAATAATGATGCAGGTGAGGTTTTCTTTGATGTAATTAAACTGAAGATATCATATTTGGAAGAGATTATACGTCAGAAGGATATGATTATAGTCAATCAAGACATAGCAATTAAGTCTTTGAATGAACAATTATTGCTGCTAAAAGAGAGAAATATTGTTGTAGATGTTCCCAAGCAAATATGTAATTTATCTCAGGTAAATGATAAACCGCCGACTAACAAACCAAATAATATAAAACAAACAGCTAAATCAACAGCAAAAGTTGCTACACCGGAGGGGACAACTTCGTCAAACCCTGTAGTTACTAATAGGTCGGTAGCAAGTGCTATACATAATGCCAAAGCTCAGACCTTATGTAATGAAATTATACATTTGGAAAATGATGCTACCAACAACTCGCAACGTCGTTCCAGTCCCATGGCAAAGACTAGATCTAGAAACATCTTGACTGGCAATCAAGCTTCCCAAGTGTCTGCTGCCGTGCATAGTGATACTGCCAAACGGGTTTGTGAAGAAGCCATGTTATCACATACTGCTCCTAAAAATAAGCAAAACATCAATCCATCCATTACACCTCGTGCTAAGACACGATCTATCCTAGTTGGGAACATGTCCGACACAGCAAATTGTCCAATTAAGGCTACTGTTCTTGTTCCATGGAAATACTTTCACGTGACTAATCTGGATGTGGCTACAGATCCAATTTGTCTTCAACAATATTTGCGTCAGTTTACACCGGAGGTCATAGTCGAGAAGTTGACAGTTAGAAATCCTCAAAGATATTCTTCCTTCAAAATCTCAGTTCCAGCAACGGAGGCGCATACTGTGCTGAATAGTGACATCTGGCCACTGGGAGTTACTGTGAATCGGTTTTTTCTGCCCCGAAAAATATAATGTTATGCACCAGAAGGTCATCGCAGAGGATCGTGATGTGATTTCTATCTGCTCGCTCAATGTGCAGAGTCTGGCAGGTAAAATAGATGAACTGCAAATGCTTCTTAATATTAATCATTTTGACATAGTGTGCTTATCTGAACATTGGTTGCAAAGTGACAAGCTTGTAGCTGTCAACTTAATAGATTATAAATTAATATCGTACTACTGTAGATTACGCAATAAGGATCACGGTGGTGTTGCTGTATTCGGTTTGGAGAGCGTTAAGTTAAAACCATTACACCTGGATGACTTTTGTGCATCCTATCACGCTGAATTTTGTGGTGTTCATATCGTTAATAGCAACACTGCTGTGATCTCCATGTATAGATCTTCCTCTTCTGGTGATGTTTGCATTTTCAAAGAAAAGTTACTTAATATGCTTGATTACATTTATAACAAATTTAAACATATAATTCTGGTTGGTGACATTAACTTAGACCTTGATGACTGTACAGCGGGGGTGAGGGACATTAATGATGTATTGTCTATGTTTCACTTGACACATCGCGTTCATGAACCCACCAGAGTTACTGCCACCTCTAGTTCTTGTCTGGATAATGCAATAACAAACTTTTCAGGGGAGGAGGTTACTGTGAGCGTCTGGGACCCGCACATATCAGATCACCTTGCTGTCTCAATAATGATGAAAAATATTGTGTCGCGTGATTGTCATAGTAATAACTGTATAAGGATGGTTAGAGCTATTAATGAAAAAAGAATTCAAAATTTTGTTCAAAATTTGAGCAGTATATCTTGGGATAATTTATATAGCTTGACATCTACCGATATGGTAAAATTGCTACTGGATTTACTAGTGGCTCAAATCAATGCATGTTTTCCATATGTGCGGGCTTCAGATCCCCGAAGACATTGTCAACTCAAGTGGTTTAACCAGCGACTTCGTGAGATGCGTAAAAGCATGTTTCTTCAAAAACAACGTTTTAATACTACAAAACTCAGTAGTGACTGGGAAGCTTATAGAAAACTGCGTGTTGAATATAGATTTGCTATAAAGGAGGAGAAACGTTGTGCTTACGCACGAGAAATACTTAAATCGGATTGTAAAAGTAAGGCAATTTGGAGGCTAGTAAACTATGAGATAAAATCAAGTACTAATTCTATATCTAATTCCCTTATGCCAGACGATTACAACTTGTATTTTTCGAATATCTGTGAAAGCATTAGTCAGACAATTGACAATAATAACGTGGATCCGCTAAAATTTTTACACAAAACATCACTTAACGTGACATCTTCTTTTTTTATATCCGCTATTGTTGGATCTGATGTGAAAGAAGCTATATTAGCGCTAAAAAACTCTTCTTCTCTTGACTACTATGGTTTGAATAGTTACATGATTAAGGCGTCACTGGAGTCGCTGGTTGATCCACTTACATGTCTGTTCAATAGGTGTATAGAGGAGGGAAATTGGCCGGACCCATTGAAGATTTCGAAAGTCACACCTGTGTATAAAAAGGGAGACTACGACTGTGTTGACAATTTTAGGCCAATCTCAATTATTCCTATTTTAGGAAAAATCTTTGAAATCCTGATTAGGGACAGGCTTGTTGCTTATTGTGAAAAGTACTCTGTGTTTAATAATTGTCAGTACGGTTTTAGAAAGAACAAATCAACTGTTAAAGCACTTTTAAACTTAATTGACGACGTTGTTGAGGGCCTTGATGAGGGGGTGAAAACGAATGCAATTATGTGTGACCTTACTAAGGCCTTTGACTGCGTTCGTCCAACTATATTGCTTCAAAAACTCCAGTACTATGGCATTAGAGGAAATGCACTTAACCTTTTTTCATCGTACCTTAGCAACAGGCAACAGTTTGTCTCTATTCAGGGCGTTGATTCAAATATCTTGCCAATTCTAAATGGTGTTCCTCAAGGATCTGTTTTGGGTCCGGTCCTTTTCCTATTATATATTAATGATTTACCGGATAGTGGAATTATTAGCTCTTGCATCTTATACGCAGATGATACAACTCTATTGGCGAAAGGTGGTCTCGGAGAGAATGACGTTCAAATAGCTAACAATTGGTTTTCAGCTAACAATTTAAAATTGAATGAGACTAAAACTCAGAAACTTCTATTTAGTTCAGATAAATGGTCAATTCCCTCCGAACCGGCTAAGTTACTGGGTGTTGTACTGGATAGCAGCCTAACTTGGAGTCATCATATTGCTGCGTTATGCTCTAGAGTATCGTCGAACGTATTTGCTCTCCGTCGGTTAGCCTTATGTTTGCCAAGAGATGTTCTTCGAAGTACCTACTTCAGTATTATTCATAGCCATTTGACCTACTGTATCCTCCTATGGGGAAATTCAGCCAATGCTTATAAGGTGTTTCATCTCCAAAAGAAAGCTGTCAGGTTGATTGATGGAGCTGCACCGAATACTCCATGTAGGGAGATATTCAAAAGGCAGATGATACTTTCGTTGCCCTGTGTTTATATTTTCGAAACACTTTTGTATATTTGGAAAAACCTAAATAATTATGTAACTCATGCGGATGTTCATATGTATAATACACGACACGCGGACAATCTGATGACTCCATTTTCTCGGATTCGCTTGACTCAGACCAACAAGGTGGACATAAAGGTGTACAATAAGTTCATCTCTATACACAGAAATCTCCAGGTCGCTAATATGTCCACCTCTCAGTTTTATAAATTTTCGAAAGCCTTTCTATTAGAGCACTGTTTTTATAGTGTGGAAGAGTTTTTGGCTTTCGCCCAGTAGACAGTCATTTTCATTGTATTTTATATTTTTTATTCTGTATGTGACTTGTGTCTTTTATTGTATTTTTAGTGACGATTTTAATGTGTGCATTATTGATTAGATTTATACTATGAATCTATACCTAGTTATGACTACAAATGTACGTGTATCTGTATGTATAAGTGGTCAATAAACATTTACTTACTTACTACTTACTATTATTATTATTATTATTATTATTATTATTATTATTATTATTATTATTATTATTATTATTATTATTATTATTATTATTATTATTATTATTATTATTATTATTATTATTATTATTATTATTATTATTATTATTATTATTATTATTATTATTATTATTATTATTATTATTATTATTATTATTATTATTATTATTATTATTATTATTATTATTATTATTATTATTATTATTATTATTATTATTATTATTATTATTATTATTATTATTATTATTATTATTATTATTATTATTATTATTATTATTATTATTATTATTATTATTATTATTGTTGTTGTTGTTGTTGTTGTTGTTGTTGTTGTTGTTGTTGTTGTTTTTATTATTATTATTATTATTATTATTATTATTATTATTATTATTATTATTATTATTATTATTATTATTATTATTATTATTATTATTATTATTATTATTATTATTATTATTATTATTATTATTATTATTATTATTATTATTATTATTATTATTATTATTATTATTATTATTATTATTATTATTATTATTATTATTATTATTATTATTATTATTATTATTATTATTATTATTATTATTATTATTATTATTATTATTATTATTATTATTATTATTATTATTATTATTATTATTATTATTATTATTATTATTATTATTATTATTATTATTATTATTATTATTATTATTATTATTATTATTATTATTATTATTATTATTATTATTATTATTATTATTATTATTATTATTATTATTATTATTATTATTATTATTATTATTATTATTATTATTATTATTATTATTATTATTATTATTATTATTATTATTATTATTATTATTATTATTATTATTATTATTATTATTATTATTATTATTATTATTATTATTATTATTATTATTATTATTATTATTATTATTATTATTATTATTATTATTATTATTATTATTATTATTATTATTATTATTATTATTATTATTATTATTATTATTATTATTATTATTATTATTATTATTATTATTATTATTATTATTATTATTATTATTATTATTATTATTATTATTATTATTATTATTATTATTATTATTATTATTATTATTATTATTATTATTATTATTATTATTATTATTATTATTATTATTATTATTATTATTATTATTATTATTATTATTATTATTATTATTATTATTATTATTATTATTATTATTATTATTATTATTATTATTATTATTATTATTATTATTATTATTATTATTATTATTATTATTATTATTATTATTATTATTATTATTATTATTATTATTATTATTATTATTATTATTATTATTATTATTATTATTATTATTATTATTATTATTATTATTATTATTATTATTATTATTATTATTATTATTCGTGGGTGAAGTAGTTCTACAGCTTGTAATTCTGCTCTTATCAGAATCTTGACAAACTGTGGTTTAATTGAGTTTTAATTTGTGACTTGTGTTCAACCCTATGTAGTTAGTATTTGGGGTTGTGTGTGTATTAAAATTGAAGGTAATTCTCTCTTGAGTTAGCCGCATTTTAAAGAAGTTTTATGGACTAATCATTTTTATCGAGCTGATAGTTTTGTTTTTGTTTCTGTGACGGCCGGCGGAAGTTTATCCCACCAAAGGTTCACTTCTTTAGTAATTGAAGTGCCGCATTTTTAAATATTATTTGGTTGCTATGGCTGAAGCTAATGTAGTGTGTAATGAAAATACTACAAATTGCACACGTTGTAGGAATCCTGCGAAATCTGGAATCAAATGTACAAGATGTGGAAGGGTTTCTCATAAAAGTTGCCTTAAGATGTTAAAAAATGTTAAATTTGTGGATGAAGACAGTGTAATTTGCTGTTCTGACATCGGTGAGAACCCAACTATCCCAACATCTAGTAGGATTGATACGTCTAAACATGATAGAGATGTAAATACTAATGATAATGTTTTACTGATGAAGATTTACTATTTGGAAGAAATTATTCGGCAGAAAGATCTTGTCATTTCCAATCAGAATATTGCTATTAAATCTCTTACTGATCAGGTTTCCTTGCTTAAAGATAAGAGACCTGCTCCTAGTACTTCTGAGTCATTTAAAAATAGCAACAAAAAAATTAAAACTAGTAACACTTCCTCTACTTCCCAGTTGGATAATGCAAAGATTAGTAAGAATGCAGTATCGAATGCAGTTCATAATGCTCAGGCGCGTAATGTTTGTGAGTCAATAATAAATTTAGAAAGTGATATTAATAACAAAGTTAGGTCTAGAGCTAAGGCTAGAAGTATTCTTGTGGGAAGTTGTGATAATTCATCTCAGTGCCCTTTTAAAGCCGCTGCACCTGCTACAATGATTCGTATGTACGAGTATCATGTAACCAATTTAGATAACACTACTGATAAAGATGTGTTACTCAATTATTTGAAAGGTTTCTCTCCAAATATTAAAGTGGATAAGCTGAATAGTAAGAATCCTACAAGGTATGCTTCCTTCAAGCTGTCTCTACCTATGGAGGAGTCTTCTGCAATCGTTGACAGTAGCATTTGGCCTAGTGGAGTGGTTTTGAACCGGTTTTTTCCGTCAAGGTTCTCTCAGACCAATGGAAGAAATAGACCTACGTCCGCATCACAAAGTGCCTAATGATAACTTTGATTGTAAGTACTCTGTGCTACATATCAATGTTCAAAGTTTGTCTAATAAAATTGAACAACTTCAATTATATTTATCTACAAATCCGTTTGATATTGTATGTATTTCCGAGCACTGGCTTGAGTACGATTTCTTGAATTTAATACCTATTCCCAATTATCATTTGATATCAAGCTTTTGTCGTGAAGGAGCGAACAAGCATGGAGGTGTTGCCATATTTGCATCCTCATTGTCCAAAATTCGCTTAAGAAGTGTAGACGTTTCTAATTACTGTAACACCTTACACGCAGAATTTTGTGCTGCTGAAATTATCTCTGCAAATTGTCTTGTAATAACTGCTTATAGGTCTTCTTCAAAAGGAGATGTTTCTATATTCAAATCTTGTATTTACAACCTAATTGATTTTATGTCCAACAAATTCAAATTTATTATTATAATTGGTGACATTAATTTGGACCTTGATGCTGGCACAGAGTATATAAATGACTTATGTAATATATTTGCAATGTTTGGTTTACAACATTTTATACATGAGCCTACTAGAGTTACGTTGCACAGTAAATCTAAATTAGATAATGTTATTTCAAACATAAATGCTGCATCCTTATCGACGGGGGTTGTGGACACACATATTGCTGATCATCTGTCGGTATACCTTCGGATAGTTGGTGAACAAAAAAATTTGGCGAAACTTACATTCCGAACACGCGTCATCGATTCTTTACAATGCAATAAATTTGTCGAAGAGTTAAATTTAATAAATTGGACTGATTTTCAATTTGATAATCTTAATGCTACTGATTCAATTAACATATTTTTGAACAAGTACCTAAAAGCTGTTGATAAATGTTTTCCTTATAAATCTCAATGTGTATCGTCTGGAATTAAATGGTACAGTAGGGAACTCAGGGTAATGAGGAAAACACTTAATAAGAACAAAAAGAGGTTTAATGAAACTGGTTCTCAGACTGATTGGGTAGCTTACTGTGAAACAAAAAAATTGTATAGGAAAGCTTTAAAGGATGCCAAACGAACCTGCTATAGCAATACTATTTCTAATTCTGATAACGTTAATAGAGCTGTATGGAAAATTGTCAATTCTGAAAGGCCTCAAAAAAGTGGACCTAATATATCAGTTATTAGTGCTCAAGAGTTTAACGATTTTTTTGCTACTGTTTCAGATATTGTTACTGGGTCGATTGAAGATCACAACATGAATCCTATGATGTTCCTCCATAATTTGCCTCAACCATCATCGTCTTTTTTTGCATCTGCTATTATTGAATCGGATGTGCGAGAAGCTATATTAAAGTTAAAAAACACCAGTTGTTTAGATTATTATGGTATTAGTAGCCTTATGATAAAAAGCTCTCTTGAGTTCCTTGTTGTACCTTTAACTGTGTTGTTTAATAAGTTTTTGAAGGAGGCGGTTTGGCCTGACTGTCTTAAGATAACAAAGATCCTCCCAATACACAAAAAAGGAGATATTGACGTACTTGATAATTACAGACCAATATCCATAGTTCCTGTCATCTCAAAAATATTTGAAATACTAGTTAAAGAGAAATTACTCTCTTACCTGGAAAATAAATCCATACTATCATCATCTCAGTTTGGTTTTAGGAGGAATCTTTCTACTGCAAAAGCATTGTTGGCAATTTTGGAAGACGTAGTTGAGGGCCTTGATCATGGTCATCCTACACATGCTATAATGTGTGACCTCTCCAAGGCGTTCGACTGCGTAAATCTGAACATACTTCTACTTAAATTAGAATACTACGGAGTTCGTGGTAGAGAACTACAGTTATTCCACTCATATCTGAACGACAGGCGGCAGTATGTGTGTCTTAATGACTGTGAATCAGCTTTAATACCAGTTAAGGCAGGTGTACCCCAGGGGTCGGTATTAGGACCGATTCTGTTTCTCATTTATGTTAATGACTTACCTATTAATATTAGTAACGCGTCTTGTATTCTCTTTGCAGATGACACAACTTTGTTAACCCGTGACATTGAACATGAGGGAAGACATAGTCTCGATCTTGCAAATGAATGGTTTTCAGCTAACAACTTGAAATTAAACATTAATAAAACTAACTTTATGACTTTTACAGCTAGCAAAAGATCTGAAATGTCCGACCCAGTGAACTTATTAGGGATTACTCTTGATGGTGGATTGACTTGGCTGCCTCATGTCAATAGACTCTGCTCAAAGCTTGCCACGCAGATATTTTTCATGCGGCAGTTAAGACCCTTTGTTTCTAACAGTGTGATGACAACGGTTTACTTTTCTTTAGTTCATAGTCAGTTGAGCTATTGTGTGCAACTGTGGGGTAACTCTGGGGGCTCACATAAAGTTTTTATAATGCAAAAAGCAGCTGTTCGTCTTCTTGCCGGTGTCTCTACTTTGACTCCCAGCAAGGAGATTTTTCTTAAATTTAAGATTCTACCTTTGGCATGTCTATATTTACTTGATTCACTTCAACTTGTACATTCTAATTTATGTAATCTTCAGTCTCATTCTGATATTCATCAGTATAATACTAGGCATGCTGGAAATCTGGTTCAATCTTTTTCTAGGATCACTTTAACTGAGCGTAACAAACCTACAATAAGTTTGTATAATAAATTTGATAATTTTTTTAAACAAAAACAGATTAAAAATATGTCTTTTAATGTCTTTCGAAAATTTACAAAATCTTTTCTTGTAACACATTGTTTTTATTCTGTAGATGAATTTTTATCTTTTATGAACTCTACTCACCCCATGTTATGACTATAAATGTGCCACTTTTTGTACATGAATGTCAATAAAGTTTATCTATCTATCTATCTATCTATCTATCTATGATTATTATTATTATTATTATTATTATTATTATTATTATTATTATTATTATTATTATTATTATTATTATTATTATTATTATTATTATTATTATTATTATTATTATTATTATTATTATTATTATTATTATTATTATTATTATTATTATTATTATTATTATTATTATTATTATTATTATTATTATTATTATTATTATTATTATTATTATTATTATTATTATTATTATTATTATTATTATTATTATTATTATTATTATTATTATTATTATTATTATTATTATTATTATTATTATTATTATTATTATTATTATTATTATTATTATTATTATTATTATTATTATTATTATTATTATTATTATTATTATTATTATTATTATTATTATTATTATTATTATTATTATTATTATTATTATTATTATTATTATTATTATTATTATTATTATTATTATTATTATTATTATTATTATTATTATTATTATTATTATTATTATTATTATTATTATTATTATTATTATTATTATTATTATTATTATTATTATTATTATTATTATTATTATTATTATTATTATTATTATTATTATTATTATTATTATTATTATTATTATTATTATTATTATTATTATTATTATTATTATTATTATTATTATTATTATTATTATTATTATTATTATTATTATTATTATTATTATTATTATTATTATTATTATTATTATTATTATTATTATTATTATTATTATTATTATTATTATTATTATTATTATTATTATTATTATTATTATTATTATTATTATTATTATTATTATTATTATTATTATTATTATTATTATTATTATTATTATTATTATTATTATTATTATTATTATTATTATTATTATTATTATTATTATTATTATTATTATTATTATTATTATTATTATTATTATTATTATTATTATTATTATTATTATTATTATTATTATTATTATTATTATTATTATTATTATTATTATTATTATTATTATTATTATTATTATTATTATTATTATTATTATTATTATTATTATTATTATTATTATTATTATTATTATTATTATTATTATTATTATTATTATTATTATATTCTATTTTTGAATTTTTAAGTAAATTTGAAGATGTATTAAATGAGGTGATGCCTAAGTATAATAGTATTATTTGTGGTGGTGAACTTTTAAATAATATTTTTATTGGTCATGACTTGCAACAAATTATAAATGAACCAACGCGTATATCTAAAACATGTTCAACACTAGTAGATCATATTACCTGTTAAAATAATCTAGAGGTTACTAATATCTTAGTTAATAATGAATGCATTGTTGCTGACCATTCTTTAACATCCTGTTGTTTTGGTGAAATTATTGCTCAGAAAAAAACCTTCATTTACACTTATAGATATTTTAAACATTTTAATCGTGATTTTATATTAGCAGATTTTTTAGAATTGCATTGGACTGACTTTTATCTTTGCAGTGACATTGATGTAAAAATTGATATTTTAAATAATGTTTTAAATAATTTGTTCAATGTACATGCTCCTTTAAAAACAGTATTAATACGGAAAGAAAATGCTCCTTGGCTTACAGATAATGTTAGATTAATGATGACATTAAGAGATAAGGCTTTGTTTAGATTTAAGAAATCTAATATTGCTGCACACTGGGATTACTACAAGACATTACGCAATGAAACTAATAGAGCAGTTAAATATGAAAAAAAAGCATAAATGGAATATCAAATCAGAGTAAAAAGTAAAAACGCTATGTGGCGGGGATTAAAAAATCTTAATATATATTCAAAAAAAAAGAACTACTAGTCTTCCTGATCATTTAACTGACGTGAATAAAATTAATGATTACTTTATAAAATCCAGCAAGTCTGAACTTCCAGTTGATTTGAATTGTTCTGTAAATTATTACTTAGGAGCAGTAAAAGATGATATAGAGAAATTTACATTTTAAATGGTGTCACACGATGAAATATATTCAAATCTTCTTTCTATTAAATCAAATGCTGTGGGGTCGGATGGAATTAGTTTGCGTATGTATTAGAGCTTTGTCCGTTATTGCTACCGGTACTTACGCATATAATTAATTTTTGTTTTGAAAAAAGTATTTTTCCGAATCAGTGGAAAATTGCTAATGTTATACCGTTGCCTAAAATAAACGATGTTACTGACTTTGCAGATCTTAGACCAATAAGTATTCTACCTACTTTATCAAAAGTGCCAGTAAACAAATAAGATCTTATTTGAATTGTTTTGATATTTTACCTATACATCAATCTGGATTTCGACCTAATTATAGCTGCTCTACATCACTTTTGCAAGTGATAGATGACATTGTTGGGGCCACTGATAATAGTAAATTAACTGCCTTGATTTTATTGGATTATAGCAAAGCCTTTGATAGAATTAATCACCGCCTACTTCTTTCAATATTACATTACATTGGTTTTAATAATGATTCACTTTGTTTACTTTAAAATTATTTTACTAATAAAACACAGGGTCTTTTATACAATAATATTTATTCTAATTATCAAGTAGTTAACTGTGGAGTTCCACAGGGGTCCATTTTAGGTCCTTTGTTTTTTACGATATATACTTTTAAAACGCCACCATATCTATATGAAAAAATTAGATACAGAACAGATATTCACAATATAAATACAATAATTAAAAATGTGTTATCTGTACCTATTCATGTAACATCTTTATTTCAAAGTTGTTTTAGTTATCAAATTACTAAATATTATAATAATGTACCCCATTTCATAAAAACATATAAATTATCAATTTTTAAATCTAAGATAAAAAAGCAATTGCTGTCCGATAAATATTTTTAATGTAAACATCATATTCATGCTAATAATAATAATAATAATAATAATAATAATAATAATAATAATAATAATAATAATAATAATAATAATAATAATAATAATTATAGATGTTCTGAAGAGTCTAGCAATGACCACTCTCCACTCCGTGGAGTCAGTAATCATTGCGCCCGTAAATCGTGCGTTCTGAGCAGACGTAGCGAACCAAGGACGATTGCTTTCTGCATTCTGCCGGCTAAGATCTCTGCCGAATTTCGGCAAGTCGGTATGATCTTTAAGTCAGAAAGCAACGTATGTCTCATTCCACCCAGGACGCCTATAATGAGCACCACAATCTTAACAGAGTGGTCTGGATACAGCCTGCGGAGCTCGGAGAGAAGATCTCGATACTTCCTCCGTTTCTCCTCCCCTTTTAGGACGATGTTGTTCTCTGCGGGAGCCGAGAACTCAATCACAAACATCGTCTTAAGTTGGTGGTCGAGGAGGACTACATCAGGCTTATTGGCTTGAATTTTTGAATTTGCCAATTTATTATTATTATTATTATTATTATTATTATTATTATTATTATTATTATTATTATTATGATCATCATCGTCATCATCGTCATCATCTTCGTCATCGTCATCGTCATCGTCATCGTCATCGTCATCGTCATCGTCATCGTCATCGTCATCGTCATCGTCATCGTCATCGTCATCGTCATCGTCAACGTCATCGTCATCGTCATCGTCATCGTCATCGTCATCGTCATCGTCATCGTCATCGTCATCGTCATCGTCATCGTCATCGTCATCGTCATCGTCATCGTCATCGTTCTAATTATATTTAAAGTTTTTCTAGCGTCGTATTTAAATTTTTGATGAAAGTAATTATAATAAATCATTTGGATTTGACTTATAAAATCTATTAGGTGATTTATTGCGAGGTTTATTATTAAATCTACACGAAATACAAGTATATGTGTTGGAGATTGTGAACGAGAAAATTCAATGTATAAAGGTAACGTAGATATGACATTAATTTGAATATTCACTTATTCTTAACTTATTTATTTTACCATATCTTCGTACGATGAAAATCAAACATGTATTCATAATACAGTGGCTAAAATATATTAGGTATTTGTAAATTGCTTACCAAACAAAACAATAGACTGAACTCACTTATTGCTACACAATCAAACTACAGGTAACCCAGGAATATAAATGCAGTTCATATCAATAAATTGCAGGTAGCTGTAATGTCATCTTCAAGATTCTTTTTAATTATTAAATAATGTCTAATTTATACTTCAAAAGTTAATTTTAATTTCTTCTAACTTATTATCAAATAGTTCTTTATATACCATAAATTTTCTTTTTAAATTATATTAAAAATAATGAATTATTATATTGTCACGGAATTTGCCCCACTCACACCCAAATCGACGACTATGGGACCGCGAATTACTAAGATTGCCCCGATCGCCCCTATAGCGATAGCGATTAATTAAATAAGTGTTTAGTTGAGTTCCAATTAGTGTCCAGTAGTGTACTGAGTATAGTTAATAAAGAAGTAATTAATTAACGGATTGTTTTTCTGGCAATAGAAAATTCAGATTAGGAAATTCGTGACAATTTGGTGTCGGAAGTGGATTTAACTGGAAGTTTTAAAGAGCTTGCTGGAACCCTGTCCACAAAGTGGGATTTAGCTGGAAGTTTGAAGGACTTTCTGGAACCCTGTGCGTGAGTGGGTTTAAGTGGAAGTTGGAAGAACTTTCAGGAACCCTGTGCGTGGGTGGAATAAAGACCCAAGTGTGACATATCACCGCACTCGTTGTGACTTGAGGAAGTGAACGGTGGTATTCGCGAAGGACAATCTCGAACATTCTAGAACTTTGTACGGGAGTGAAACAAAAACCCAAGTGTGACATATCACCGCACTCGTCGTGATTTAAGGAAGTGAACGGTGGTATTCGCGAAGGATAATCTCGAACATTCTAGAACTTTGTACGGGAGTGAAACAAAGACCCAAGTGTGACATATCACCGCACTCGTCGTCACTTAAGGAAGTGAACGGTGGTATTGGCTAAGGACAATCTCGAACTTTCTAGAACTTTGTACGGGAGTGAGACAAAGACCCAAGTATGACATATCACTGCACTCGTTGTGACTCAAGGAAGTGAACAGTGGTATTTGCGAAGGACATTCTCGAACATTCTAGAACTTTAAACCGGAGTGAGACAAAGACCCAAGTGTGACATATCACCGCACTCGTCTTGACGTAAAGAAGTGAACGGTGGTATTCGCGAAGGACAATCTCGAACATTCTAGAACTTTGTACAGGAGTGAGACAAAGACCCAAGTGTGACATATCACCGCACTCGTCGTGACTCAAGGAAGTGAACGGTGATATTTGCGAAGGACATTCTCGAACATTCTAGAACTTTATACGGAAGTGAGACAAAGACCCAAGTGTGACATATCACCGCACTCGTCGTGACTTAAGGAAGTGAACGGTGTTATTTGAGAAGAACAATCTCGAACATTCTAGAACTTTATACCGAAGTGAGACAAAGACCCAAGTGTGGCATATCACTGCACTCGTTTGATTGTAAGGAAGGCAACAGTGATATCTGGAAATAAATTCGTGGACATTCTAGAACTTTCAAAATAGAGTGAATGCCTGTAACTAGAAGTCAAGTCAACATGGATGCACAACTAGCAAAGCTGTAAGAAATGATGCAAACGATGCAAACGGACGGATGATGCAAGAGAAATTAGAAGAACAGGGACGAACGATGGAAGAGAAATTAGAAGAACAAGGACATAAAATGGAAGACCAAGCGAAGACGATGCAAGAGAAATTAGAAGAACAGGGACAAACAATGCAAGAACAGGGACGGATGATGCAAGAAAAATTTGAAGAACAAGGGCATAAAATTGAAAATCATTCCCAAACGATGCAGGAAAAGTTAGAAAAGAAATTAGAAGAACAGGGAAAGACGATGCAAAAGAAATTGGAAGAACAGGGACGGACGATGCAAGAGAAATTAGAAGAACAAGGACGTAAAATGGAAAACCAGACAAAGGAAATGCAGACAAAATTAGAAAAATTGGAGAATACACTAGAAGAGAAGCTAGAAGAACAGTCACATAAAGTAGAAACACATGTAGAAGAGAAACTGTTGGCACACAAAAAGGAAATAGACGAAGAAATAAACCAGGTTAAAGAAAAGCTTAGACATAAATTAGACAAGATAACAAAGGAAGGCGTAATCAAATCAGAAGGACCTGTTATCCGAACTCAGAAAACGAAACCCCCTGAATTCGGCGGCAAGGTCTCCTGGAACGTCTATCTGCGTCAGTTTGAAGCAGCAGCTGCGGCAAACGAGTGGTCTGATTGTGAAAAGGCTACTGCTCTAATAGTTGCTCTACGAGGGGAAGCTCTTGACGTCTTTCAAGGAGTTTCTGCTGGGCAGCAGAATAACTGCGACATTCTAAAACAAAATATGGAAATGAGATATGGGGATAAGCACCTGTAGCAAGTGTACCAGGCACAATTGAAAAATCGTCACCAACAGAATGGAGAGAATTTACAGCATTTTGAGACCGATGTTGCTCGACTGGTTCGATTGGCTTATCCGACAGCCCCGTGCGAATTCTTAGACCAGCTCTCCATCCAAGTTTTTACTGATGGGCTGAGAGATTGTGAAACCCAGCAGGCACTGCGACTAGCTAGACCTAAAACTTTGAATGACGCCCTCTCGCATACACTGGAATTCGAGGCAGCAAAGATGGCATCCGGTTGACATGTTAAAGTTCGGGCCATCAGTGATAACAGCGACAGTATGGCAAATGGAGACCTAATAAAGACGCTAAAGGAGATTATTGATAAACTCAGTCCAACTACTAGGACAAAGAAGGAACAATCTGATAGTCGAAGGGATCGCCTTCTCAAATGCTGGAACTGTGGACAGACAGGACATCTAAAAAGACAGTGTAGGACCCCAGTCACGGATCAGCAAAAGCGCGACTCCCAGGCGGCTACACAGGAAAACTAGGTTCAGCCGGCTTGACGGGGCAAAAGCCGGCTGCGTCCTCCTACTACGCCTCACGAGAAGAAATTACGTTGTCACGTCTCCAGGACTCTGACTCCTTGCTAGTAGAGGGCATGATTTTTGGTCGTATGTTCCCTATGGTAATCGACACTGGAGCAGCAAGAACTATTGTACGACCGGATATTATTGGTGCTTGGCGTATTAAGAACCCTGTCAAACGTTATGTCCTTACAACAGCCAATGGACAACAGCTGCCAGTCAAGGGGGAATGCGAGCTTGAAGTAGAATTAGGAGACGTCAAGTTCAAACACAGAGCCCTGGTAGCAGATATATCGGACAATGTCATACTCGGACTAGACTTATTACGAGCAAAGGGGGTGAACTTAGATTTAAATGCTGGAACGCTACGGATAATGGGTGAGGAAGTAGTGCTAACGAACACCACTGAGAATAACACTGTACGGAGACTCGTTGTTAAAGAAGATGTGGTACTACCTGCTTAGACCGAAACCTTGGTTGCCACTGTAATGGATGGGGAAATGTCTTGCAGTGTAGGAGTGGTGGAACCCAGTAATCCGGATTTGTTCAATAAATCTATAGTCACCGGTCGTACCCTGATTAAAAATGAGAAAACCACAATGGTACGGGTAGTAAACCTGAAAACCTTTCCACAGAAAATTGCAAAGGGAACTGAAGTAGGAGTCTGTGAACCTGTTACCATGGTCAGAACACTCAAAGAAATCCACGAAATGGAGAAGAAACCAAATAAGACCAGTCTACCAGAATGTCTAAGGGACATCGTGGATAGGGCCAAGGAAAGTTTAACAGAGGTGGAGGTGGAACAACTCGAAGAGATGCTAAGTGAAAATGAAGATGTGTTTGCACTTAAACCAGGCGACTTTGGGAGAACCAATGTAGTGAAGCATCGAATCGATACTGGTTCATCGTCTCCTATAAAGCAGCCACCACGAGGACTTCCACTAGCCAAGCGAGAAGAAGTTAACAAGATGTTAATTGAAATGCAAAACCAGGGCACCATAGAGCCATCTCAGAGTCCTTGGGCTTCTCCTGTAGTCCTGGTCAAGAAGAAAGACGGCTCCACCCGATTTTGTGTGGACTACAGAAAATTAAATGACGTCACCAAGAAAGACAGTTACCCACTACCAAGAATTGACGATACTCTGGACACCTTGGCTGGTGCGCAATGGTTTTTCACTTTGGATTTAAAGAGTGGATATTGGCAAGTCGAGGCCAGCCCAGAAGACAAGGAAAAGACAGCGTTCACTACCGGAAATGGATTGTGGCAGTTCAATGTAATGTCATTTGGTCTATGTAATGCCCCTGCCACTTTTGAGCGACTGATGGAAACTGTACTTCATGGCCTGCATTGGGAGACCTGCTTGATTTACTTGGACGACGTGGTGGTGCTGGGACGCTCTTTCCAGGAGCACCTGAAGAACGTGTCCGAAGTGTTCAAGAAGTTGAAAGCAGCGAATCTGAAGTTGAACCACATTATTACTCCAAATGGTGTGAAAACAGACCCGGAGAAGACAGAGTGCATAAAGAACTGGCCGGTTCCTAAAGACAAACATCAAGTTCGAAGTTTTCTCGGCCTATGCACATACTATCGACGATTTGTCCAAGGATTCTCAGACATTGCCAAGCCTCTTCATAAATTGACAGAAGACAGGAACCCGTTCGAATGGACTCCGAGATGCCAGCAAGCCTTTGAGACGCTGAAAGAGGCTCTCTGCACTACCCCGATTTTGACATACCCAATACCTGGACAACCATTTATAGTGGACACGGACGCAAGCAACATTGAAATTGGCGGAGTTCTTTCTCAAGTACAAGATGGCCAAGAGCGAGTAGTGGGCTACTTCAGCAAAGTCCTATCAAAAGCCGAAAAGAACTATTGTGTGACTCGGAAGGAATTACTTGCCATCGTCAAGAGTTTAGAACACTTTCATAAATATCTGTATGGCCAAGAATTCCTCCTAAGAACGGATCACGCTTCTCTTAAATGGCTGCTCCAGTTTAAAAACCCTGGACAGATGGCTAGATGGCTGGAACGGCTGCAAGAATATCACTTTGTTGTAGAACATCGAGCCGGCAGGAAACATGGAAATGCAGATGCCCTTTCTAGGAGACCCTGTCCTGTCAACTGCAAACACTGTAGTAGTCTTGAAAGGAAAGAGAACATATCATCAGTTTCTTGCAAGGTAGTAGCAGCCCAACCTGAAGACCGATGGAGTTCAGCAGCGATTCGGGAAGACCAGCAAGCTGACTGTGACATTAAGCCTTTAATAGACTGGAAAGAAGCCAACAACCGCCCCTCTTGGGCAGAAGTCAGTAGTAAAAGCCCAGCATTAAAGAGCTATTGGGTTCAATGGAATTCTCTGGTATTGGAAGACGGTGTCCTAAAAAGAGCATGGGAGAACAATGACGGAACGGAGGTCAAGAAACAAGTACTACTCCCGAGGTCCCGAGTTAAAGAAGTGTTGCAGGAAGTACATGGAGGTACTGGTGGTGGACATTTCGGTATCAATAGGACTCTACAGAAGATTAGGGAGCGTTTCTACTGGTTGAGCTGTAGGACGGATGTAGAAGATTGGTGCCGAAAATGTGACATATGTGCAGCAAGCAAGGGACCGAAGACCCGTTCCAGAGGCAAAATGCGCCAGTACATCGTAGGAGCACCGTTCGAGAGGATTGCCATTGATATCGCTGGCCCATTTCCGAAAACTCAAAGTGGGAACCGATATCTGCTAGTAGCCATGGACTACTTCAGCAAATGGCCAGAAGTATACCCCCTTCCCAATCAAGAGACCACGACCGTAGCAGAAGCTCTAGTTAACAATCTGTTCTGCAGATTTGGTGTGCCCCTACATTCAGATCAGGGCAGAAATTTCGAATCAGGCGTGTTCCGAAAGGTCTGCGAGCTTATGGGAATCCGAAAAACAAGGACCACCCCACTGCATCCCCAGTCAGATGGTATGGTGGAACGCTTCAACGCCACACTAGAAACCAATCTGAGGATGTTTGTGAACGAGAACCAGACAGACTGGGACAAGCTCATTCCACTCTTCCTGTTAGCTTACCGCTCAGCTGTCCATGAAACTACAGGGCAGACTCCCGCAAGGATCATCTTTGGAAGAGAGCTTTGCCTTCCAGAAGATTTGGTATTTGGTCGTCCTGCGGAACAGCCCACAGATCCAGACACTTATATCCTTGACCTAGAACAAAGACTAGCAGCCGTACACGACCAAGTCAGATCTCGAATGCGACTAGAGAGCGATCGCATGAAGACTCGATACGACGTCCGGGCCAATACAGTCGGATTCCAACAAGGTGACCTGGTGTGGCTGTACAATCCCACGCGGAAGAAAGAAAAATCGCCTAAGCTACAGAACCGTTGGGAGGTCCCCTACACCATCATTAAAAGAATCAATGATGTCGTCTACAGAGGACTCCTAGGAGTAAGATGAAGGTCGTCCACCTGGAGCGTCTGTCCCCGTATAGAGGTGTATCTGATCGGGACGATCGGTCCTAAGGAGGGGGCAGTGTCACGGAATTTGCCCCACTCACACCCAAATCGACGACTGTGGGACCGCGAATTACTAAGATTGACCCGATCGCCCCTACATGATTCTGTTAAACAAACAAAATGCCGTGGATCGAGACTGGACTAGAAAATTTGAGAAACGACGAGAAGCATTCGAGTCGTTCGAGAGATGCTAGAAAATAGATCTAGAGATGCTAGAATATACCTGGAATATTCGTTGGGTCTATAAAAGAAAAACAAACGGCCGATTAAGTTAAGTCTTGTATAAGTCTTATATTACAGTCTGAATTGAAGTGTTTAGTTGGAGATATCAAAGTGATTTAGATAGCGATTAATTAAATAAGTGTTTAGTTGAGTTCTAATTAGTGTTCAGTAGTGTACTGAGTATAGTTAATAAAGAAGTAATTAATTAACGGATTGTTTTTCTGGCAATAGAAAATTCAGATTAGGAAATCCGTGACAATATATTATTTTCTACACCCGTATTATAACAATGCACTTATATGCCCATAATCCGTTTCATAATGATACTCATTACGATACAGATTTTATAATCCGTTTCATAATGATATCCATTACGATACAGATTTTTCATTACGATACAAATTTTTAATCAATAGAAACCCATAACTTTTCAATCAAGCATGCTGTGCATTTGACGTTTATCCTAGGTTCCTATGTAATTATTTTAGATGCCTAAATCAGTACGTATTAAATTTTCGTAGATACCTAGCTAAACTTCGATAATTTATCAAAATGTCTGATATCAGCGATATAGAAGAATTACCATCGACTCCTCCACACATATCGGAGAAAGCAGAAAATGCAGTTCATACGAATAATTACTGTTACCTATTGTGTTCAATAAAAATATAAAATTTATGGTTTTTGATTATTTATTGGGTGTAGAAAAAATAGCGTATGCAACTCTCATGTAATGGTTAATACACTCACATAAACCATACGAAACTCGCCTTCGGCTCGTTTCGTATCCCGGTTAATGCTCGTATATTAATAACCATCATTACATGATCGTTGCATAATATACTACTATATAATAATTGTGTATCTCTTATAGCCTTAAATAAGACAATAAATATTGTCGAAAGCTCGGCAAAGTAAACTAGAATTTACTTTATTATTTATTCCCTACGACCGAAACCCTGTTAAAACAATAACTGTGGGGGCAGCTTGGAAAGTTATATCTGCGTCTAATATGCTCATCCCATTTAAGGACATACAGGGTGATTGGTCAAATTATTTTCTAAAAATTCAACATATCTAATTCCAGTAAAACGACCACCAACTGGGCCAAGTAATTGATTATTAATCACATCACACTTTAATGCTGAACCGTTGCTGAAAGTTACGTAGCGTGCGGATTATCATCTGAGTGAATTGAACCTAATCTATGAACATATGAACGTATACGTATATGTAAATTGTATGGTTTGCGTTTATCTGATTGCAAAAATGCAACCGCATATCATTATCAGCGTTCTGAAGATTCTGGACGCGATGAATATGGAAAAGTTTTAAACCATTTTTTTTTTTGTAGTTTGACTAATTTGGAGACGGGTTGTAATGCGCCTTGTACATACACCCGGGCTACGTTCTACCATATTTAGATTTTCTTCTTCCACTGCTAGATCAAGACCAGTGGAGGGACTCCCGAAATCTCGATTCGATGATTAGGGATCGAGATCGAAATAATGTCGATATATTGGTACTCCTTGAAAATTTTACCATCGAAATAATGTCGAAAATCCGTCCATTCGAATCGAAATGATATCGACGGGTCTTGGTCTGCCGAAGCAATTTGCTGTCTTTTTCTATCACGTGTACTGAATTCTGTTATCTCTTTTTAATATTACGAATATGAATGTGTTGTGTTGTTTATTTATTTTACTTCAAACAAAATACCGCATCTAACCTAGAATACTGAAATGAGGGTGTGAAATATTTGTTTATACATTTAAAGTGATTTTGGAAAAGGAATATAAATATGTTATATATCATGCACATAAAAAATAAGGACTAGAAAGTTGTTACAAGTAGGTATACATTTATTTTATCTTTTCTTGAAGTGGGTGATTATGCATGGTCTTTTCATGAAGGTCTTTTGTACCTACATCATTTACAGGAGAAACTACGATTTAGGAAAATCTAAGTTTTTATTTTTGTTAATTTGATCAAATAACCATTTAATGAAGTAACAACTCACTTTTATCATTATTTTTTTAATAAGTGTAAAATTTCAGACTTCTGAAGCTTTGACTATCAAAGGGGCCCAGGGGGTTTAGTTTTGGAAGAATTTCGGTCAGAAACTATGAATGAACAACGAGATGTTAAATTTTAAAGACTTCCCATTTTAAACAAAATTAAAAAGTAAGGCTTAGATAAATCTCATTGACTTTTAATGTATTTTTTTATTTATTTTAATATAATGTGTGTGTTTTTATAACAGTACTAAACAATAGATATGGATTATGAATATTTTTTATTAATTAAGAGTACTTATTGCCCTACTGTCTAGACTTATTATACTTAATAAAATAAATTTATTTGTTAAATCAATGTAACAATATTATTATTTAATATTTCTCTTAGTTCTCCCTCCAATTTGTATTACGTACGGAAAATTACACAAACTATAGTGATTACTTCATTCCTAAAGGCTTCTCATTACTCTAATTAGGCTAATTATTGCACTTGTAAAAAAATGACGTAAGTTTAAAGTTTGCATTACACACATAAATGACTTTTATAACCTTCTATTTATTCATTTTAAAATTCAAATAAACAGCGGGAGTACTGGATAAAACGAGACAGGTAATCAAAATCACTATTAGACAAAAATGAAACATACGCTGAGTTGGCTTAACCGTGGTGGTATATCTGATTACCCTGAAATTGCCGAACCTATCCTAAGCAATTTCGATACGTTTCAAGAGTATCAATTTATATTTCGAAACGAATGGATCGAGATCGACTTCGAAATTGTCTCGATATCGATACAATGACATCGAGATTTCAGGAGTCCCGCTGACTCGATGACTAAATGTGGCAGGTATTACGAAACTATGTGCACAATACCGACTAAACCAACGCACATGTAAAAATAAATGCGACAGTTATAAAATAAGGGTTTAAACGTCAAAATAAATGTAACAATTATTAATCACTAATGTGAGTTTGGTTTAAAGTGCATGACCTACTCAAAATAAAATATTAAATAATAACAGCTTTCGTAAAAATAGCAATACAAATATTTTCTTTGGTTTTCGACCATATGTTTATTAGGCCTTTTTGTTCACTTTTGCCCCTAAACATCCCTTTCGAATATTGGGGGATCCTTCTCAATCACCCTGTATATATTTTTTTTAAATAAAAAAATATGGGAAGGGACGACTATACAATCTGCCTACTTCTTAGAAATATTTGGTTAGTAGTAGCTGATGGCCAGACCATTTATAGGTTGTGCGTGATGAAGTTAAATTCAGTAAACTAGAACGATTGTCTGTGTGTCCTGTGCACTCAAGCATGAAATCAAAGATTTCCACACATTGGCAACTTGAGATCATCATACCTTGTGTTCAGACAATTTGGACATTTCTCTATTTCGACAGCTTCACGTATTATTCAAGATATATATAAATAAATAGATTTCTATGGTTTTATCGTTTTGAAAGTCTATGTTATAACGTTCTGTTTCTAACTACAAGGTGATGTTCATACATTCTATTATGAATGCGTCTATATAATAGAATGTATCTACGTCTGCTTTAGTAGTTCGTTATAGTTATCTTTAATTATTATTTTGGCGTTTGAAAGATGTCAAGATCCAAGTAGCATTTTGACTGACAACACTGATTCAAGTAGTGTCACAGTAAACCGCTAGATTACTGTTGGGGTATTAAGAGTTCTTAATCAAAACGCATCTCCTAATAGCACTTAATTTTATTTCTTGAAGGACCTTTACATAGAGCGTGCGCCGTACTGTCACGCTGACTTAACTGAACTTTTTCCTCGCGTCTGCCTGGACATGCCCAGTACAAACAACTGAATAGGTGGCGCTGTGCGCTACAGCATTTGAATTTAAATAATAGGACAGTAACATAGAATAAAGTATTAACAATCACTGTCAAATAAATATACATTTAAAATAAGTACCTAACTGAATACTTACATTGTGTCTCCATTCAACTTTATAAGCAGGTGGGTGGGCATTCACAATGCAGTCGAAGTAAACGTCTGTGCCCTCGCGTATTGATTCAGGGTTGAGGGAAGTACCAAGGATCACCTTCGGCTCTGGAGTATCTGTAATATTTGTAATAAAGGGTATATTCAGAAACGGTTATGCCATTCCACCAAAGCATCTATCATTATCGTCATGTTTATAATTATCATTGTCACTATCATTATCAATGGAATTGGCATGAGGATGGGTAGTAGTATCGGTATCGCTATTATATTACTATTTTTATTTTTATTTTCTCTTCAAGTCACACCTTCCAAACCTCCGACATATCCGGAGGTGTCTTGGTGTTAAAACAACGACCACTCAACTCCGTGAAGTCAGTGACTAATGCATCCATAAATCGTGAGTTCTAAGTAGAGTAGCAAGCCAAGGACTTTATTATTATTGTTGTTATTATTATTAGCTAATCACACCAATTCTCTGTGATAGCATTAGAACTTTAAGAGTAGAAGGAAGTAAATAACCAATCAAGCAACTAATTAATGAAATAAGTGTTTTACGATTTTAGAATACTATCAATATTATTTAACAATTACTCCATTTCAGATCCCGCTTGAAAAAATAACAAAAGTTCCTTATAATACGGGGTGTCCGGAAATTACGCAGACTTCAAGTGATTCCTCACAAAAAATTAGGGTCAGAAAATCCTATAACAATTTTTCGAAAACTCAATATTAACGAAGATACAGGGAGTCAGAAGAATTTTTTTAGTTTTTCTTTACTTTTTTATTTGTGATTTGATTTTTTTCCAAGTCTATGTATTACTAGTGCCCTTGTAGATTTATGTTCCAAATATGATGCAAATACTCTAGTGCCAAAGGGCCTAACCTGACCTTATTCTTTGATCTATGGCCCACAACTTTATAAATTTGAACAGCACCATGTTAAAGAGTATCAAAAATTATTTAAAAACGTATCTCTTGTTGCGATACAATAAAATGAACTGTTTCTGAGAAAAACGGCTTCAAACATTATCATATGTTAACGCTGTTTCAAACTAATATTCAACTAATCAATACAAAATTTATTCACTTACTACATTATTAAGTAACATTGTTATTAAGTCTATGGTAATAAGTTCTCGAAATGTTGTCCTTTCATTTCGACATACAAATTCATTCTTCTCATAAAGTTGCGACGAACCCTGAAGAATACCCCTCTTTTTCTCTTATTATTGCAAAACTGTCAATAATTCGTTGCCTCAGCTCTTCCACGTTATTTATAGGCTTTCTGTATACCAGTGACTTAACATAATCCCAAAGGAAAAAGTCGATCGGGTTCAAGTCGGGCGATCTGGCAGTTCATTCTATGAATTCACCACGCCCTATCCACCTCTCAGGGTGCACCGTCATGCAGTAGCCACATTGCACGTCGCACTCCAATAAGAACGTTTTCCAACAAAATTGGCAGATCATTTTGTAGATAGTGTAGGTAAACCTCACCACCAAGCCTTTGAGGAAAGAAATGTGGCCCAGCTAAATGATCTCCCACGATGCCAGCCCTTTCACAGAAAATTTATTCTGGAACCCACGTTTCACCACTAAATGAGGATTCTCGTCACACTAATAATGTTTATTATGTAGATGTATTACACCATCATGACCGAATTCAGCTTCATCCATGAAAAGAATTGAATTGATGAATTTTCTGTTGCCATCATGGAGATTTATAATTGTCTTATAAAAATTCAGTCGTGCAATCGGATCTCTAGGGAGTAGGGCTTGGACCTTTTGATAATGGAATGGATGCAGGAGTTGTTCCTGCAAAATTTTATGGACTGAGCTTTTGGGAATATTTTCTTCCGATGCAATTAACCTGACACTTAGGTGTCAGGATTATTATCAACCACATGCAAAACACAAACTTCAGCCCCATGAGTTCGAGTTCGTCGTGGGCAACCTACATCAAACCGCCTCGTCTTAAAAGAGCCGAACTCACCTAATCTGTTGGACAGTACTGAACAACTGCGGTCGTAGAATTCTTCTATTTGGAAATGCATCTCGATACAAACTTTTTGCTCTTGATGCATTTCCCGCAGCTAAGCCATGCATGCATGCATGTCGCGCAGCTCCTCATTCGAATATTTATTATAATTATTATTGTTATTATTATTATTATTCATTTTATCAGTTTTAATCACAATACTTATTACACACAAATGATCACAACAGAATAATTCACATAAATATTATCTATCAAAAGTAGTTAATGCGACATTAAGTTATTGTTTTCAAAGCCTCCTTCGTAAATTTTAAAAATCAGTTTAAAGCAGCGTAACGCATGAAAATGTTTGAAGTCGTTTTTCTCAGAAACGGTTCATTTTATTGTATCGCAACAAGAGATACTTTTTTAAATAGATACTCTTTAACATGGTGCTCTTCAAATTTATAAAGCGGTGAAAACAAAAAAGTTGTGGGCTATGGATCGAAGATTAAGGTCAGGTTAGGCCCTTTGGCACTGGAATATTTGCATCATATTTGGAACATAAATCTACAAGGGCACAGGAATACATAGGAAAGACTTGGAAAAAATCAAATCACAAATAAAAAATCTAAGAAAAACTAAAAAAAAATTTTCTTTTGACACCCTGTATCTCCGTTAATATTGTTTTCGAAAAATTGTTATAGGGCTTTGCGACCCTAATTTCTTGTGAGTAATCACCTCCTGAAGTCTTGATGCATAATTTCCGGACACCCTGTATAAGAAGATACAAAATAACTGTTATCCAGGAGAATTCGTCTTTGTATAGGAACTTTGTATATAGAAAAAATATAATTTTTGGCGTAATTGATTTAAAGGTTAACCAATTTGATGCTTAGATTTGCTGGTGTAAATGTTTATGCTGGTGTAAATGTTCAATTGCAGTTGTTTTTAAATAACCGGTCGCCCCCAGCCTGACTGCGTAAATATGAAGGCAGCGGCATCGATGCTAAAGATCGGTGATAAACTCCTAAATAATTTCAGTCACAGTTTTGGCAGTCACTACTGAATTTGTTGATATTAAAGAACGATAAAATGTTTGATAGCAGTTTAAGAACCAAAATCAATATATAGAGGCCTCAGGGATTCTGACAATAGGTCCTTCCCCTCAGAGCCTCGGTTTAATAAGCCGAAAAATCGGGATAGACTAACAGCCTGGGCCTTGAAATTGTTAAAACTACTAAAACAGATTCCGTTATTTTTTATGTTAGACATAATTAAAAATGTTCGTCCTGAAAATGGTTGATATGAGATCATTCAGAAAAACTTACAATGTATTTCTAATTTCCATCCATCTTCGAGGCCTTCTGAAGACATCATTTTATTTTCTGCTCTGCACGACAAATACTTTCCACCATCTTCTTTTTTTGGTATAAAAGCCAAAGTACTTGTTGTCGTATTTCCATCACTGGATGTCTGTAATAAAATATGTTTTAGTAAAGTGTAAACTTGAACATAGTTTTATATGTAAAACGATTAACTACTTTCGATATTAAACTCTACCTTATATAAGATATACTGGTACTTTCTAAAATTAAGGTTGTTTCATTTGAATATAAACAGGGCCCGCCAGTTAAAGCTCCCTAGGTCTATATACCCGTTATTTTTTAAGATACCTTTGCCATTAATGTATCATTTTGTAGATCTATTCAAGGCCTTCTAAGTCAATTGTTTAATTTTAAAGAACGATTTATTTTTACAAAATGGTCGCCTTTGAAAATTTATTTTCTCCTCTCTTTAGTGCATTGTATAAAAAAATATTTTGCCATTGAATATGCTATGAAAAGAATTTTAATTTTATATACGGGACGATAGCTTCTGTTATTGTATTTTTTAAAAATAGTCTTAATGTTTGGCAATGTAAAATGGCATGAAAACAAAACCCTATAGGGATATATTTATGGCTTTTAAGTCTAATATTTAAAGTAAAAAATGCATTGTTATCTAGAAACTCAATATTATTTTAAAAACAGATATTTTGTTGAAATTATTTTTTTAAATTCAACAATTGGCTTAGACGTCATTGGACAGACCTTCAAAATGATACCATAGTATTAAGGTTTCTTAAAAATAATGAAAATATAGATCTGGGGAGTTTTAAGTGGCGCACTCTGCTTACAGAGATGTTTTGGGGGTGTAAACGATATAGTGGACTGTATTTTGTTATAGAAATAATTATTGCACCTTTTATTTCCATAAAGGTTTATTTTTACTAAATATGTGTCAACTGGCCTCTAAACATCGATAACAACGCCACACATTGGAAACTCATTTTTTGTCTACTTGCACGATTTTAGAGAAAACTGCGTTTAAAATACTTGTTGGACTGGGAAATCAGTACATAAATTCTAAAAAAATATTAATTCAAAAGTTAGTAATGCTGTTCAGCATGAAACACAACACAGAGAAATATGAACATTTTAAAAATAATTAAATAAAAAAATAACCACAAACCAAACCGCAATAGAAAAAACAAAATCTTTACTTTAAATTTGTTTTTAAATTATGTCGTGTCCAGTCCTCAATATTACACAATTGTTTACCATGTAGTACGCGTTTTTCCTACTATGTGCACAAAGTTTGCAAAGTTGGCCTTGTCTAACTGGCGCTAGTCAATTGTCGCATTCTACCTAGCAATGTTGCTATTCTGGTACAATTGTACTACTTACGGTACATTTTTACTTGAAAAGTACGATAGTATATTTACCTGAAAATAATCTAACATCTAGTACATTTCGTGAAAAACATGAAATTGTCATAATAGTCGTCCAGAAGTCAATGGATAGATGGCGCCATACTTTATCAGTTCCGTATGTTCAAATTTGATTCACAGATTTCTACTGTTGAAAGCTGGAATTAGAAACCAGTATTCGGTTTCCTAGATGTTCTGTGGTATTCGGTATTAGGTTTGCTCCTGTAGCGGTCGGAAATGGTTTCAGACTGTCAAAAATATTCTACCAGTTAAGTTAAAAACGACTTACCAATGAAGTAGTTAGACGGACACTTCTGATAGTTTCAAACCGTTTCCAGCTGCTGCAGGAATAAACCTAGTAGGCGTAGACAAATAATATCTCTTAGTTGTTCTATGGTATTAGGCAGTAGGTAACGCCATCATCAGTATAAATACCGATGTCTAATGTCTATGGTGAAAATTCTAATAGGCGTCAGTGCTGTTGTGGATTTGTGGTGTTTGTTTACGACAACGCTGGATTCTATCATCGATCTCACGATTATCTACTTTTTTCTTACTTTTACCCAAGAACACCCAAACTCATCTTGAATTTTTTCACAATATTAATGAAACACTATACTAAATCCAACGAGAGAATGGACTTGCGCTTGGGCGAAAATTTGTTTGTTCCGCTCAGATTTCCGCCTGCTTAATCTCTGTTCGTCGCAACTGGTTCAACAATTGATCAGGGCCGGCGCCTTGCCTTGACCCGATACCTACTGGCACCTGATAGCTAATCCCAGTTTAATTAATAAATGTTATATGTATTTTAATACGCATTGTGTTTACCTTTCACCCCGACCAAAATTAAAAAGTAATTGCAGTAAACTTGCAATGAAACTCGCAGTAGGGAAGTTGGAATGAAACAGTAGAATTCGGGTTGTACAAGTTTACTATTGATTGTTTGTAAAAAAAGTCATTTAAAATACAGCGAAATGTGTTACATACAAATTTATTATAATAAAGAAGTTGGTGGTGACTTAATTATTCATACATACCTAAAATACAACACAGGCGAAATATGAAATATCCTTATTAAAAGATATTTCAACTACAACCACAAGTGGGATCTTGAGAACTTTGATGTTACAATATGCTGGTAAGACTAACTTGATCTACAACCAGAACTTGGCTTTCATAAAATAGTAAAAAGTTTTAACAAAAAAAAGCATTCGCCTATCAGTACTGTTTTTTGCTCTTTCGTAGAGTCGCGTTCAAATTCAAAAGAGGTATGAAACAAATAATAGCTGTGGGCCTACCCTCAAGATGAAAAGTCATAAGCGAATAATTGGCGGATATACGCAACCCAAAATATATTGTATTTGTAAAATGTTTAATCTAACTCGAAAATAAAAGTAATATTTATATTAGACAGGACTGTGACAAGACAAAAACAGCTGGTAAAAAATTGTGTTTTGTTACAAACTTATATAAGAAATTAAAGGAATAGAATCCGCAAATTTTAAAATTAACGGGACAAACGAGCATTGGAAAAAATACAATGAAAAAAATTATGGCGGAGTATAATAGAACAATCGGGTAACGGCACCGAATTTTAAAAAAGCTCGCCTGTCTTTTAAAGAAAAGACTGATGAATTTGATAAGAATGCTATAAGGAGACAAGTGCAATGGACAAAGTTATGCAAGCAGTAAATGACAACTCAAACAATTAACATTTCAAAAATTGTTGCATGAATGGAATTTTGTTTTTGTTAAACGACAACGAACTACCTAACCTAACGTAGAAAGAGGACCTTATAATGTAGTGCAGCGATTATCTCCTAGCTATAAAGAAGGGCGCTCTATTTATTATTTGGACGAAACGTGGGAACCTGAGAAGGTTTGAATGGATACGACGATTAAATAGCATAGGGATGCTTTTCTCAGAGGCTTTTCAACGGATCCTGCTACTTCGAGTGGTGAAGGCAAACGCTAAGCCCCCAAAATATTCATAAACACACACACATTTTAGAACCGAAATTAAAAAATATTTTCACAGTCCACCCGGGGCTTTAGCCACCCCAGATTTGATAAACTAACTTTGCTCATGATTAGCAGAGCTACTGGATTCGTTCCTGGTGGTTTGCTATGTTTTGAGTTCAAAAAAATCCAGCGGATTATCACAAGATGAATGGAGACATTCCTCGAATGGTTCCAAAAGCTTTACCGTCATCGATGAAACGGCCAATGAACACAATAAATCTGTGGTCAAACTTCACATGGTTTGGTTGATGGTCAAGGGATACGTGAAAACAAACAATAATTGTTTCAAATTACCAGAAACGATTGCTTGAAGAAGCGTTGCGGAGTGACAGTTGGACATTGGAATAATTTCATTCGATATGGGGTAGAGAAAGATCGTAATTTTTGGGAAATTGACAATATCGTTGACAGTATAATCGATCAGTAGATAAGCTGTACCAATTCTGTTCCAGGTCATTGACCTCGGTCAACAAATGGAAACCGCTGATGCTAGCATCCGGTGTCATTGATCATGTTTAAAAGTAGAAACTACGTGATCATCCGGCGTCTGGTTCAGGGCAGCCGTCCACTACAGTTTATGGATCTTAGTCTATCAATAGAAACCGCTGATGCTAGCATCAGGTGTCATTTATCATGTTTAAATATATATGATTATGTGACGTCTAGACAGCATTCGGACACAGGTTCGAGGTTACCGCCTGTCTGTTAAGTTATTCAGTTCAGTTTATAAATAGAAACCTGATTAGTTTTATATCGAGAGAAATGTTTTTTTATACAAGCAGATGATTAAAAGAAATATTTTCTAGAAAAAAATTATTAGTTATAATAAATCATAATAAAATTGAAGCTATTATATTATATATCACAGTAAAAGGTTCATTGTTCACTGCATTGGGCGGAACCAAAAGAAATGCTACAGTTGTAGTCATCTTCCCATTTTTCATTGTTTTCTCGATGTCAGGATGCTGCTTCTGTCGTAATAGTAAATTTTTCTGTCTGCTTTTGTTGCTGCAGCTGTTCCTGTTTTGAGTGTTGTTGTTGTTGTTGACGTCTACACTTCCAAATATATTTGACTAGACGATGTCTTAACTCACGATGGTAAGATACTAATGGACAGGTGACAAATTCTGTAAAAGGAACATAAAAATGTAACATTTATTATAGAACTTATGTTCTTACCGCTGTAATACTCTATTTAGAATGGGGTGAGTGCTATTATGATGGTATGAAAACAATGATACTTTTACTGGTTTTAGACAAATATTTATCATATTACTAACTAGTTAGTGATCAATTTCATTAAGTTGCGTCAAATCCTTCTCACACTGTATGAATTCAGCAACTGCCGCCTGTCTCTCTCGTGTCAAAATTTCCAACTGGCGCTGTAGGGTCTCTTCCTGTCTTAGGATTACTGCTACTCGCGTCCTTGAACTTCGTACATTTTTTGCTAAACGCCTCCGTCTCTTCTCCGCTTGTCTTTTCCATTCCATCCACCTCTCTCTCCATTGAGTCTTCATTGGCACGCGCTCCTTCGTCTCCTTGAGAAGAGGCAATCGAAGCGATAGAAGATGTTGGTGAAGGAGGCTTCCTCATGCTAGCCTTCAGCATAGTTAAGTTTTTCCCTCTGTAACAAAAAGTAAATTAGTTTTCAATCACATTATTTTATAATTCAGTAACAAAAAAGATATTGAAATAGATAATTTTTGTAAGTTAAATTAATAAAAAAAATAGTCAATATATATCACTCTTTGAATTCATAAGGTTTCAATCGACCTCTTACGGAGATCACGTGAAGATGCTGAAGTGCTGGGAATGTCCATTGGCACGGATTGCGGCGTTCTGGAAAAATATAATCACTAATTAGACAGTCAATTTAAAAAAAAATAGAAATGTACCTACGAATTATTTTTTTGTATAGAAAAGTTACATTTCATCCTCAGGACATGAGGTTAAGGCGATGATGACCTCCTCATCGTTCGAGGAGAGACAATCTGAACATTTTGTTCTATTACTAGATGCTCCATCAATTCTTGTCTCGCCGCTTCGCTTAGTATACCAGGGCAACTCATTTTAAACAAAACAATTACACACGAATACACCCGCGAATATAGTTCAGATAAACTGTGAACTAAAATACAAACTTGGAAATTTTAATTTTATACGTTTTAATATATGTATGTATGTAATAATACTTCGTTTCTGTTAGAGCATTAACAGGTCATCGAGGTTAGACATTGCGTTAACAGCAAAAAATATTCAAATGATGCACACTTGCTCAATTTCATTAGTTCTAATGTATCACTGTCTGTGAGTAATCTATTTTGTGTAACATTTTTTAATTGAACAGTGTTGTTTGTGCTGCTGTATTGTGTAACTGACATAATGAATCCATCAACTACTGTTTCTTCTCTTAGTTCTGATATTGAACTGAGAAAAAGAAATTGAATTTCTAATTGCAATTAGAAATAAAATTCATGATCACGAAAAAACTGAAAATCATTTAGGATTAGAAGGAAATTTAGCCCTTTTAAAATTTTATTTAGCTAAATTGCAATAGTTAAAGCAGTCTTGTACGAAAGTAGGAAGTGTTATAGTTGGCAATGTTAGTAAAAAATGCAATCGCAATTTAGGGTGGCAAGATTGTGTACTGGAATTATTGCAAATTTAAGTGTCAAGGGCCCATTATGTTTCTTAAATAAGCTTTTACTAGTTTTTAATGTAAAATTAAAGTACTTGTTAATAATTCAATGCTAAAAGTAAATGTAGTTTTGGTATGCGATTTCATTAAACCTCAAAATGGTGATATTGACAAGAAAACGTTTCTTAAAAAAATCACATAATTGATAATAACACTAATGTAAGACAATGGTCTCTTCTCAATGATGTGATTTTTTGTAAGAAACGTTTTCTTGCATAAACAGTGTGTAATTTATACTCTAACACAAAAATTGGAAAAATTTAATGAAAAAGATTCAGGCTGGCCACTTTTAGAAATTCTGCATTTAAAAGTAAACATTAATAATTTTGTCCTCTTACATCAGCATATGTTGCCCTTCCAGATTTCGTCTTACGGAAAAAAGCTGCAATAAATGTTAAAAATAATGACCAATTTTGTTTTCTGTGGGCTGAAGTTTTAGTTTTGCACCTATCCCAAAAGTATTTTAAATTATGATTCTCTTGATTTTCAAATTAAACTTAATGACATAAAAAATCCAAAAAGCTAAATAATCTATTATCTATACATCTATAATTATCTATTATCTATATCTATTAATTTATACTGCATAGAGAACAAAAGTATCCTACCTCTTTCTTTAGGTGTCAATAAGGATAATAATACAGAGCATATGAATTTAATAGTACAATAGTTACTTTTATTTATATCTGTAGATACTACAGATAAAAATAATTCTGCAATAATAAATAATATTAAAGGTGTCTGTAGCGATAAAAGAATTTATCATTTTGCATGCATTAAAAGAATGTCAGCGTTTCAACTATCTTCTTATGCGCATAATACTTTCATTTGCTCTAATAAATTACTAAAAATAATAATAATAATAATAATAATAATAATAATAATAATAATAATAATAATAATAATAATAATAATAATAATAATAATAATAATAATAATAATAATAATAATAATAATAATAATAATAATAATAATAATAATAATAATAATAATAATAATAATAATAATAATAATAATAATAATAATAATAATAATAATAATAATAATAATAATAATAATAATAATAATAATAATAATAATAATAATAATAATAATAATAATAATAATAATAATAATAATAATAATAATAATAATAATAATAATAATAATAATAATAATAATAATAATAATAATAATAATAATAATAATAATAATAATAATAATAATAATAATAATAATAATAATAATAATAATAATAATAATAATAATAATAATAATAATAATAATAATAATAATAATAATAATAATAATAATAATAATAATAATAATAATAATAATAATAATAATAATAATAATAATAATAATAATAATAATAATAATAATAATAATAATAATAATAATAATAATAATAATAATAATAATAATAATAATAATAATAATAATAATAATAATAATAATAATAATAATAATAATAATAATAATAATAATAATAATAATAATAATAATAATAATAATAATAATAATAATAATAATAATAATAATAATAATAATAATAATAATAATAATAATAATAATAATAATAATAATAATAATAATAATAATAATAATAATAATAATAATAATAATAATAATAACAACAACAACAACAAAAATAATAATAATAATAATAATAATAATAATAATAATAATAATAATAATAATAATAATAATAATAATAATAATAATAATAATAATAATAATAATAATAATAATAATAATAATAATAATAATAATAATAATAATAATAATAATAATAATAATAATAATAATAACAACAACAACAACAAAAATAATAATAATAATAATAATAATAATAATAATAATAATAATAATAATAATAATAATAATAATAATAATAATAATAATAATAATAATAATAATAATAATAATAATAATAATAATAATAATAATAATAATAATAATAATAATAATAATAATAATAATAATAATAATAATAATAATAATAATAATAATAATAATAATAATAATAATAATAATAATAATAATAATAATAATAATAATAATAATAATAATAATAATAATAATAATAATAATAATAATAATAATAATAATAATAATAATAATAATAATAATAATAATAATAATAATAATAATAACAATAAAAATAACAATAACAATAACAATAACAATAACAATAACAATAACAATAACAATAACAATAACAATAACAATAACAATAACAATAACAATAACAATAACAATAACAATAACAATAACAATAACAATAACAATAACAATAACAATAACAATAACAATAATAATAATAGAATAGAATAGAATAGAATAGAAGAGTTTATTGACAGCTTTATATACAATTACAGTACATTTATTGTCACAACTAAAACAGTAAATATATGAACGATAAAATCACAACGTCTCAAAATAATTATTATAGAGTGGTAAAACAGATACAAAACACAAAAATGCAGTTATGAATTAAAAAAGATAAGCAGTAAATTCCTCAATAGAAGGGAAACACTGATCCAATAAGAATGTTTTTAAAAATCTGTGAAACGTGATAGAAGGCATGCCTTTGACATTCTTATCAGTGAAATGATTACAAACAAGATTGTATAAATTTAGCGGCAACTTATGCTTTGATGCATTTATGCGCGAGAATGGCACAATCAAGTTAGGTCCTTGCCTGGTATCATAATTATGAATATCAGAGTGCGTCTTAAAGTTCTGAAAGTTATTATGAATCAAAGCTAGAGATTCTAGGAGATATATACAAGGCAAAGGCAAAATCTTATATTTTTTAAATATGTCTCTGCTAGGAGCACAATAGGTTGCCGCAGCTACGAGGCGGACGGCGGCCTTCTGCAATATGAATGCTCTATGAGCAGAACTAGCACTACCCCACAACACAATACCGTAAGTCAGGTGACTATGAAGAAGTGAAAAATACGCTATCCTCATAACATTATTATCAACGAAAGGCCTCAATTGCCTCATGGCAAAAATTTGTGACGAAAGTCTTGAGCAGAGATTGTCGATATGAGGAGACCATGTTAAACTGGGGTCGAGAGTAAGGCCCAGTAACTTTGCAGTGACAGATCTATCTGCCAATTTATCACAAGTGAAAGTTAGGTGCTGCGTTTTTGAGACATTCAGTTTCAGCTTATTAGCAGAGAACCATTGTTTAGCTAATTTTAAACAAGTTTCGTTGTGTACCGCACCACCCCTTGATAACAAGGACGTATCGTCAGCAAACAGAATACAGAGACAATTCATATTTACTGGCAGATCATTTACATAAATCAGAAACAACAATGGTCCTAAGACTGATCCCTGCGGTACACCATTTGTTATAGGTAGTGAAGAGTCTCTGTTGCCAATGCAGACATACTGCTTCCTATTAGTTAAATATGAATGGAATAATTTTAATTCCCTTCCACGGATTCCATAAAATTCTAGTTTTTGCAGCAGTATGCCAGTATTAACACAGTCGAATGCTTTAGACAAATCACAAAAGGTGGCATCAGTTGTAACTCCGTTATCAAAACCATCCACAACACTATCAATAACAGTAAGCAAAGCTCTGGTTGTTGAATAATTCTTTCTGAACCCAAACTGAGAAGGGGATAACAACTGAAACTTTTCAAAGTAAGCAAGAAGCCTTTCCTTGATAATAATTTCAAAAAAAAAAAAAAAAAAAAATAATAATAATAATAATAATAATAATAATAATAATAATAATAATAATAATAATAATAATAAAAATTCATTCTTTTACCGTTTTTATTAACAGATTTCTTTGTCCTGTCTAAAACAAATTCAATTAGTGTCGCTGATAATAACCCATTTGTAAACTGTCTTTCTCCGGTTATACTTTTAAATCGCTACGTCTGCTCAGAACGCACGATTTACGGGCGCAATGATTACTGACTCCACGGAGTGGAGAGTGGTCATTGCTGGACTCTCCAGAACATCTCCGAATGTGTCGGAGCTTCGGAAGGTGTTACTGAAAAAAAAAAATAAAAAAAAAAAAAATAATAATAATAATAATAATAATAATAATAATAATAATAATAATAATAATAATAATAATAATAATAATAATAATAATAATAATAATAATGAGATTAGGACATACTTACCTAACATCCATTCATTTCTTATTAGGGCAGAACACTCCGCAATGTCCAAGATGCAAAGTACTGCTTACAGTAAAACACATTCTTACAGAATGTTCAACTTATGAACAATCTAGAATTACTGCGGGGATGGATAATACCATGCAAAATATCTTTACAAATAACAAATTATCTATCGTTAAGTTATTTAATTTCCTTAAATTAACTTAATTAATAATTTTTAAGGTAAAAGTAGTTGGAAAGAGGTCAAAAAATACAAAAAGACTTTATTTTACATCATCGACGTTTCGACATGTATGATGTCATCATCAGGATGCTACAAAATTACAAACAAATTAAAAAACAAAAATAACACAACATATATTATCAAAAAACAAAGCAGTACCTACCTAAAAATTTGTTGTCTTCTATTAGTCAAAATGAACATATGTCAAAAATGAAATTCAGAGAGACAAGTAATCCATTCATTTAGGAATTTAATAAGAATTTAATAGAATTTTTCTCTGGATTTAAAAGTATAACCGGAGAAAGACAGTTTACAAATGGGTTATTATCAGCGACACTAATTGAATTTGTTTTAGACAGGACAAAGAAATCTGTTAATAAAAACGGTAAAAGAATGTGTATAAAAATTCATTCTTTTACCGTTTTTATTAACAGATTTCTTTGTCCTGTCTAAAACAAATTCAATTAGTGTCGCTGATAATAACTCATTTGTAAACTGTCTTTCTCCGGTTATACTTTTAAATCCAGAGAAAAATTCTATTAAATTCTTATTAAATTCCTAAATGAATGGATTACTTGTCTCTCTGAATTTCATTTTTGACATATGTTCATTTTGACTAATAGAAGACAACAAATTTTTCGGTAGGTACTGCTTTGTTTTTTGATAATATATGTTATGTTATTTTTGTTTTTTAATTTGTTTGTAATTTTGTAGCATCCTGATGATGACATCATACATGTCGAAACGTCGATGATGTAAAATAAAGTCTTTTTGTATTTTTTGACCTCTTTCCAACTACTTTTACCTTAAAAATAATTGAAAAAGATCGCTATCCTGGAACTATATTAATTAATAATAATAATAATAAGGTGTTTGCCGTGCTGATGGATGCATGGCTCCGCGTTACGGGAGTCTCAAACGGCTGCCTCCGGATACCTGGCGTCCTTCGGTTGTAATGTAGCCCTTCCATGGCAAGCCTGCTCTACTATGGTCGCGAATATTTCAGAGCTACTCGTGGGACAGAAATGACTGACACCATTGAAAAAACTATAGAGGCGTCCACCTCTCAAATCATGGATGTGGATAGGGCTCCACCAAAAAAACCCAGCAACACAAGCCAGGAGACGGTAGCTCCGCCCCGGTTCCTGGTTGTGAAAAGAATTGAGGGAGACTTCACCAAGGTGAACCCCTTCATTATTGAGAAGAATTTATATAGTTTAATAGTGTAGAGTAATATATAGATATGTTGGTAACAATGTAAATATAGGTAATATTAAGTTGGTACAGCTGTACATAAATACGAAGGCCAAGGCGAACGGCACCCTCTTTCTGCTAACTGTTTTTACACGAGCAAGAATAAAAAAAACAAAAAAGTAATAAAAAGACTTTTAATTCCAATATCGATCCACGTGCCAAACGTAGAAACGCTACATGGTGTCAGGTGTAAATTAATTCTTTGGATATTAATAATAATTTGCAGTAATTATGGACACTGCAAATGCTGGAAATTTTGTAAGAATACCACCAGTTATGGATTTTTCGGGTAATGTTGCTAAAAATTGGTCGGCATGGTCCCAAAAGTTTAACATTTACATGCTAGCCTCAGAAAATAATCAATTACCCGAAAATACGAAGATTGCAATCTTTTTAAATATGATTGGAGACGAAGGTTTAAAAATATATAACACATTCAAGTTAAAAATGGATAAAATCAAACTTACTGATGTCCTAACGAAATTTGAGAAATATTGTGAACCCAAGAAGAATCTCGTTTACGAACGTTACAAATTTTTGACATGTAAGCAAAAGGATGGGCAAAATTATTACAAATTTATAGTGGAACTAAAATCACTAGTAGCAAGTTGTGAATACCCAGAAGAGCAAAATATGGTGAGAGACAAATTGGTGATGAGTATACAGGATGACAAGTTAAAAGAAAAGCTGGCGAGGCAAATAAATCTGGCATCGAGTTGGATGCTATTACAAGAAATAAAAATTATAAGATAAGTACACCTTCCACTTCTAATAATATTGTAAATAAATGTAAAAATAATAATGTAGTATATGATTGTAAAAAATGTAGTACAGGAACACACCGTGGGTAAATGTCCTGCATTTGGTAAAGTATGTAATTATTGTAAAAAGTTTAATCATTTTGAAATTGGTTGTAAGTTTAAACAAAAAAATAAAAATTTCAGAAATAATGTTAGGAACAAAAATAAGAGAATTAATAATATTGAGTTTAATGAGAGTTCTGATGATACTTCTAGCAGTGAATTTTTTATAGATTCTGTTAATGTAAAATATAAGAAATATGATGTTTTAGAAAATAAAATAAATAAAGAAAATGATAATAGCAACAATGATGATGACATATATGAAGATATATTAATTATTAATAAATTAATTTCTTTTAAGGTCGACACTGGAGCACAATGCAACCTCCTTCCTGTCAAGCTTTTTAAACAAGTTGCAAGAAATGATCAGTTGAAAAATGCAGATGTGAAGTTATCAGCATATGGTGGATACAGAATTGGGGTTGTAGGTTCTGCAGAGTTAAGTTGTGTAGTACGTGGTAAGAGTTATAAACTAAAATTTTATGTAACTGCTGAAAATGATAAAGCTATATTAGGAAAACGGAGTTCTATAAGTCTTAATATAATAAAATTAGTTAATAATATTGCAAATAATAATGAAATTCATATTTTTAATAATAAAGAGGAAGTAATTACAAAATATAAAGATGTTTTTCAAGGTTTAGGAACTTTTCCAGGCTCTCCATATAAATTTTCTTTGAAAGATGATGCTCAACCTTGTGTTTATCCAGCTAGGAGAATATCTAAAAGTTTAATTCCAGAATTTAAAAATTCTTTAAATAAACTTGAAAAAATGGGAGTAATTTGTAAACAAACAGAACCAACTGATTGGGTAAATAATATAGTAGTTGTAGAAAAACCAAATAAAAAATTACGAATATGTTTAGATCCCACAGTTTTAAATAAATATATAAAACGGGAACATTATCAAATTTCTTCATCAGATGAAATATTGACAGATCTAGTTGGCAAAAAATTTTTTTCTGTTTTAGATCTTAAAGATTCTTTTTATCAGATTATGCTAGATGAAGAATCATCTAAACTCTGTACTTTTGCAACACCGCTAGGTCGTTATCGATTTTTAAGATTACCATTTGGGATAAACACATCATCAGAAATTTTTCAAAGAAAAAATATGGAAATTTTTGGAGGTATTGTTGGCAATAAAGTATATATTGATGATTTAATAATATCAGGTTCAACTGAGGCAGAGCATGATCAAATATTAAATAATGTTTTAGAAACTGCAAGAAAATATGGAATTACATTTAATAAAGATAAATTTCAGTATAAGAAAAACAATGTTAAAATATTAGGATTTAAAGTTTCGGAGATAGGTATAGAAATAGATGAGAATAGAATTAATGCCATATTAAAAATGAATAATCCTTCAAATAAAAAAGAACTTTTGAGATTTTTGGGTGTTATAAAGTATCTTGGCAAATTTTTACCTAATTTATCAGACATAACTACTCCTTTGAGAAATTTAACACATGAAAATGTAATTTGGCATTGGGATAAAGTTCATGATGAAACAATAAAAAAACTAAAAAATCTAGTAACTTCAGCACCCATTTTGTGTCATTTTGATGTGAACAAAAGTCAAGTAATTCAATGTGATGCTTCAAGTGAAGGTTTTGGGGCCTGTTTGTTACAAGAGGGTAAACCAATAGCTTTTGTGTCGCGAGTATTAACGGATAGTGAGAAAAGATATGCAAACATTGAACGTGAATTAGCTGCCATTGTTTTTGCATGTGAAAAGTTTAATTATTATATTTACAATAAACTAACAGAAGTTCAGACAGATCACAAGCCTTTAGTATCAATTGCAAAAAAAGATATTAATAAAATGCCTTCACGGCTGCAGAGAATGTTTCTCAAATTATTAAAATATCAGTTAAATATAACCTATTTGCCAGGTACAAAGATGTTGATAGCTGATATGTTATCGAGAGCTGCATTAACTGAAAAAATAGATGATACTGAAGTTTTATTTAATATATGTAGCATTGAAAATAAATTAGCAATGTCAGATGTCAAAAAGAAAGAACTTGCTCATGCCACCAGAGTAGATAAAACATTATCATTATTAAAACAGAACATATTAGAAAAATGGCCACATAAGCATAAAAAACTAAACTGTGAACTTCAATCTTTCTTTCAAATAAGAGAAAAATTGTGTGAATATAATGGTTTATTATTTTTTGAAGATAGAGTAATTATACCTAATAATTTAAGAATTAATTATTTAAAAATACTACATACTGGTCATTTAGGTGTTAACAAATGCAAAGCTAGGGCAAAAAATTGTATTTTTGGCCTAACATTAATAAAGATATACAAAATTATGTTGAAAATTGTGATATTTGCAACAAATATAGAAATTGTAATACTAGATTGCCAATGATACAACCAGAAATACCTAATAGACCTTGGAAGAAGCTTGGAATGGATATTTTACAATGGGGTGGAAATAATTATTTAGTTGTAGTAGATTATTTTAGTAAATGGATAGAACTAAAAAAAATTAAATTTAAAAACATTAAAGAAATATCAAATATATTATCATTAATTTTTTCCACACATGGTTATCCAGAAGTTATAATTTCAGATAATAGTCCATTCAATTCCTTTGAACTAAAAATTTTTTTAAAAAATTTAGACATACTGTTAATAACCTCAAGTCCAAACTACCCTAAAAGTAATGGGTTAGCAGAAAAATCTGTAGCAATCTGTAAAAACATGTTAAAAAAATGTAAAGAAGAAAATAACAATCTTGACTTATATTTACTAACGTACAGAAATACTACCATTCCTGATATAGGTTTGTCTCCAGCTCAGATGTTATTTAATAGAAGACTAAGGGATAGCTTACCCTGTACAGAATCTCAACTTCAGCCTGTTTTAAATAATCCACAATCATTAAAAAAAACTTTTAAAAAGAGACAAGTTAAACAAAAAAAGTATTACGACAAGCACTGTAAAAACTTGACAGAGGGGAAGGTTAATGATAATATAATGTTTAGATATAAGAATCATTGGAAAAATGGTGTAATCACTGATACAACTCGACAACCACGATCATTTATTGTAAAAGATGATGATAACAAAATTTATAGACGAACTAGAGAACACATACATCTTAAAAATCGAATTAAATCTGATTTTGTTAGAGAACCCTATGACTTAGAAGTAGGTAGATTTAAAAAAAAAAAGCTGTATAAAATTAGTGTAGAATTTAATTATAATGTAAACTATTCTAACCTGTAATTTTCTAGTTTTAATTTTAATATTAATAATTGTTGTAAATATTGTATATATACTTGGAAGAGGGGATGTAGAGTAATATATAGATATGTTGGTAACAATGTAAATATAGGTAATATTAAGTTGGTACAGCTGTACATAAATACGAAGGCCAAGGCGAACGGCACCCTCTTTCTGCTAACTGTTTTTACACGAGCAAGAATAAAAAAAACAAAAAAGTAATAAAAAGACTTTTAATTCCAATATCGATCCACGTGCCAAACGTAGAAACGCTACAAATAGGAAGTTCTAAGACAATAAGTAAAATTAAAGATGGCCTACTAGTAGAAACTGTTTCTGATGCTCAATCAAAATGTCTTTTGAAAGCAAAAAAACTAGGAGATTTTGTAATAGAAGTTGTCCCTCACAATAATCTGAACACATCCCGAGGCGTCATACACTGCCCAGACCATCTTAATTGTTCCATTGAGGAAATCCTTGATGGCCTAAAAGATCAAGGTATCATAGCCGTCAGGCGCATAAAAGTTAAACGTGACGGCTGTTTAATTGACTCTCCCAACCATATACTGACTTTCAACACTCCAGTTCTTCCCAACAGAATTAAAGTGGCATTTTATTCTCTTCCAGTTAGATTATACGTCCCACCTCCCATGCGTTGTTTTAAATGCCAAAAATTCGGTCATACTTCTTTTCGATGCCAAGAAGAACAATTGTGTATATGTGGCAAACCTCTGCATGTAGGTAATCCGTGTGAAGAACCTTTAACTTGTATAAACGGTAAGGGCTCACATTCAGCCCGATCTCGAAACTGTCCAGTTTACAAACGGGAATCAGCTATCCAAGAAATAAAAACCAAAGAAAATATATCTTATTACTAAGCAAAGAAAAGAGTCGTTATCGATACTCCAACCCCGAATGTCTCTTATGCCAAAGCCGTAACTTCCCCTCTTAAAGTTGACTTCGAGTCATTAATAGACCAATTAATTCCTAAGTTGGTAGCTGTAATATGTCCTTTAATAAAACATGATCAACCTCCGCTTACTTCCAATATTTTTCTTGAAAAACGGAAAAAAGAGGTATCACCTCTAGATCATGTATCCCTTTCCTCAGGAGATGAGACTTCCTTAAGCTCCCAAGTAGCAGACATAAGAAGTCGACCAAAAAAGTGAGGCTGGCCAAAAGGCAAGCCTCGGAAATTGAACTCGGAATGAGTTCTACCAAGTGATAATAACATTAATCTGTGATAATATACTGTGATATTTACTTGTTTGTTTTGCAATCATTTTTCTTGTTCGTGTTCTATATTTATTAACTATCTGTTATTTGTTATTTATTTATTTATTATTTTAATTATTAATGCATAATGGATTCATCCATTATACAATTGAACTGTAATGGTTGTAAAACACATTATCCTAAACTCAAACAGTTATTGAAAAAACATAACCCTATCGTAATAAGTTTACAAGAGACCCATTTCAAGCCAGATGAGAATTTTAACCTACGCGACTATATCTCTTTAAGAAAAGATGTTGCCCCAAGTCTAAGAGCTAAAGGAGGTGTAGCCATCTTTATTAAAAAGAACATTCCGATCAAGGAAATACATATCCATTCTGAACTTCAAGTCTCGGCAGTTCAAATCGAATACCCCTATAAGGTCACTATTTGTAATATTTATCTTCCTGAATTTGATTGGAACATTGATGACCTGAAAAACATTGCCTCACAATTACCAACACCTTATCTCATAACAGGGGACTTTAATGCTCATAACTTTCTTTGGGGATCCATTAAGACGGACGCTAGGGGAAGAATATTGGAACAATTTATTGATGACCTAGACCTCATACTTCTTAATACAGGCGAAAATACTTATTTAAACTGCAGATCAAATAGCTTCTCTGCCATTGATTTATCCCTATGCTCATCACAACTAGCAATGCGCATAAACTGGAATGCACTCAGCGATCACTTTTTTACTGATCACTGCCCAATCGTAATGGAATTCTCTACCACAAAATTCAACGCAAATTTAAATCGAATAAAATGGTGACTTCATCAAGCTAACTGGGCATCTTATGCAGAAGATTTGAAATTTCCTCCTCTAGACGAAGACAATAACAATTCAGTTCACAAAATTACTGAAAAAATATTAAATGTTGCAATTCTGCATATTCCTATGCAAGATGATTACCGTCCAAAAAAATGTGTCCCTTGGTGGAATGATGAGGTACGAACTGCCGTTAAAAATAAAAAAAAAGGCTCTCAATGTATTCAAACGTAACCCCTCGCAGACAAACATGATCATTTTCAAAAAAGCCAGGGCCAGAGCGCGGAGAGCCATTATTTCGAGCAAGCGAAACTCGTGGCAACTTTACATATCTAGTATTACGATGGATACCCCTTCCTCAGAGGTATGGAAAAAGGTCAAAAATATAGCTGGAAATAATTTTTCAAATCCTCCTATAGTGCTCATTGAAAATAATCAGTTAATAGATGATCCAAACGAAATTACAAATGTCTTTGGCAGATATTTTCAGCAGATAAGCAGTGACAGTAATTATGATCCAACCTTCCTACAAATTAAAAATAGCTCTGAATGTGATCTAGATTTTTCAGAAAATACCCTGTCTTCTTTCAACAACCCCTTTTCAATAGAAGAGCTTGAAAATACATTAGCTGCTGTCAAAAAGCCATCACCAGGTCCAGACTCTGTTCCCTATGATTTCATTATTCATATGCCTAAAATAGAAAAGGAATCAATTCTTAGCCTTTATAATCATATATGGCAAAAGGGAGAATACCCAGAAAAATGGAGAGATGCAGAAATTACACCTATTCTCAAAGCGAAAAAAGATCCTAAACAGCCATCCAGCTACCGCCCAATATCTCTTACGTGTTGTCTAAGTAAAATAATGGAAAAAATAATCAATCTCAGACTAATCTGGGTACTGGAAACCAGAAACTTATTGACAAATTCTCAAATGGGTTTTAGGAAATATAGATCAACTCTTGACCATCTGATATTCCTGGAAAATTATATCCAAGACAGCTTTGCCGACAGAAACCATGCTGTAGGTGTGTCCTTTGACCTTGAGAAGGCATACGATAGTACCTGGCGACACGGTATTCTAAAAACATTATATGATTGGGGAATAAGAGGAAGACTACCTATATTTATAAGAAGCTTTCTGAAAAACAGAACCTTCAAAATTCGTGTAGGGAACAGCATATCTAATACATACAAAATGGAAAATGGCATACCCCAAGGATCAACATTAAGTGTCACCCTTTTTGCAATAGCCATTAATAACTTAGTGTCAAACATAGACCCTAATGTGTCAAAATGTCTATACGTAGATGATATCTTTTTCTGCTACTCCGCTTCTTCCATGGACGATATTAAAACTAATTTGCAAGAAGCAATAGATACACTTTGTAACCAAGCACAACAAAAGGGTTTCCGTTTTTCTGAAACAAAAACTAAGTGCATTCATTTTTGCCGTCTCAGAACAGAACACGAGGAGCCTCAGTTCACACTGAACAATCTGCCTATTTCTAACGTAGACTCCTTGAAGTTCTTAGGATTAATATTTGACAAAAAACTAACCTGGAAGACACATATTACTGAATTAATGACTAGATGCAAATCCGCTTTAAACATAGTACGTTGTTTATCTAATACTAAATGGGGATCGGATAAAGAAACACTAATTACTTTTTACAAAACTTTGGTAAGGTCTAAAATGGACTATGGCTCGATAATTTACTCATCAGCACACTCCACGCAACTTAAATCATTGGATACCATCCAAAATATTGGTTTGAGATTAGCCACTGGAGCTTTCAGAACGACTCCCATCCGAGCCTTAGAGGTAGAGGCAGGTATTCCTCCGCTTTCCCTAAGAAGAGAACAACTTATGCATAATTACGCAACTTCTATAAAAGTTCAGCCTCTTCACCCAAATAACAAAATTATATTCGGATCCGAAAACGATATTTATTTAAACAGACCCACAATAACAAAACCATTTACAGCTCGGTTACATAGAGAAATTATTTTTCCTGAGGCTTACCCTAAGAAATATACCTCCTTTCCCCCGTGGCAATTTTTAGTCCCAAATGTAAACGTTGAGTGTGCATCGCTCATAAAACATCAAACCAACCCAACGGTTCTAAAAAATCTTCATCTGGACAGCAACACCGTTGATTTATTAGGATTAATTGTTAAGGAGTGATTACTTGATGCTGTAATTAGGGACTCTAAATCAGCATTAATTTGCAAACAAGCTACATCCAAGTCATCAACACCAAACGAAAAATATAGCTGGTAATCGTCTGCATAACTGTGATAATTACAAAAGGTGACGTATGACTGAAAGTTCGTAGTGTAAATAATAAATAACAACGGTCCCAATATGGAGCCTTGGGAAACCCCGCAGCTAATATTTAAAGAATCTGAAAATAATCCATTTAAGGCCACAATTTAAAGAAACAAATTTTTTTCGTTGTCGACATTTCGTCGTTTATATTGCGACATCTTCAGGCCACTACAATAATTTTGATAAAATTTAGTAAAAAGAGGATACAACATCGATTATGAGCATAAGCATTAATTAAAAAAATTAACTATAAAACTTATTACGATCTACCTATATTACAATTGTGTGAAAAAATAAAAAGAAAAACAAAGGGAGGGGGGTTACTCACATGAAAGACTGAAATTTTCAGTAGGTTTTACTAGTCGATACATGCAACAGTCATAGATAAAATCATACATAAGTACACGAGACATGGATACATAACTAAACAGAGCAATAGCAACATTCGAAATGGTATAGTTACTTAGAATATTTTATGTATCTATCAAGCGTGAAGAAAAACCAACACAAATTTTTAACTTAGTTTCTTATTATCCCTATTAAATTTAAATAACATTTGCTAAGTGTTTCGATGCCTGATCTTTTATTTACAGTATGCTCTTCTTTTCTGATTGATATCATTTCATCGCTTTTTAAAATTATTTTGTTTGCCTATAATTTGTGTTAATTCAAAATTAGTTATGTAATGTGTAAATTTTTTTGTTTTTTAATGGATTTAATATATTTATAGTCCCGTTTATGTTCATCTACACAAGTCTCTAAATATCTCCTGGTTTGACCTATATATACGTTGTTACATTCCTTGCAAGGTATTCTGTAGATAACGTTTGACTGCATTTCAATTGGAGATTTGTTTTTACATTTGTGTACAAATATTTTTAACGGTATTTTAATTTTTTGATATTACTTTTATTTTTTGATTTTTTAAAACTTGTTAACCTCTGTGAGAGACCGTTAACATAAGGAATTTTTAAAACATTTTTTAGTTGCAACTCCATCACTCATCGTTCGCCTTTTTTATAAGATCATTTCTTAAAATTTTATTAATTAAGCCAGAAGGATAATTATTTTTTAATAATATTTCTTTTATATAATTTATATTATGGTGATGATAATCTATATGAGTTAAACTTAGAGCTCTGTGTCTCAAGTTGTTTATAATATTGATTTTCATAGATATAGGATGCTCTGAATAATAATTTAGAAGTCGCTCGGAGTAAGTATATTTTTGGTACCAGTTTGTTTCAATTTGATTATTATTCTTGATTAGCAATATATCGATACGATATTTTGTTGTTTTTCTATTTCTATTGTGAGTTAACCTGTCATGAAAAGAATTGAATGTATCCAATAAAAAGTTTCTTTATGTGTACATGTAATAAATATCATCTACATATCTTTTGAAACAGTGTAGTAAAGTTTATTTCCTGGAGACATTTATCTTGTACCTCTTGCATACTAATATCTGTACATATGGGGAATAACAGCGCCGAAACGTGGACAACGAAAAAATTTGTGTTTTCCTTAAATTTTGGCCTTATTTCCCACCATTGACCACCAAATATTGAAAAAAACCAAGGCTATTAGTATCAATATTTATAACATGGGCTTTCTACAAGACATGTGGTAGTGTCATTGTAATTGATAATCATTGTAAATTCTTATTACAATGTAGAAAGAAAAAAGTTTTACCTGGCCATATAATAAAAACATAAAAATGTATGCAGACTTATTTGATACATCAGAATCCGTTCGATAATAGATTCAAAAAAATATTGAGCAATGTTCAAGCTCAACTACTAAACGCAGAAATCAGTTACTCACACCGGAAGACTATAGTACTAAGAAATGACTTGGAATTAGCCAAGGAACAAGTAAGATCTAACACTTCTTCGCAAATATTTGATTCATATAGCAACAGTCAAGGTAATGCTTATAGAAATTTATATTATAAAACAAAAAAGAGACAAATGAAAAAATTAGAAAAACTTGTAAATACACAAAAATGAAAACCTATAAATTCTTGTAATGAAAAATGGTTCATTAATTAAAACTAAATACCAATTTCCTCCTAATGTGGAGTATTTAGTAAGTTTAGGAGATAAGTTTAACATACCTTATACTAAAAAAACGTTTCCTATGAAACAAATGTTAATAGATATTGAATTTATTATTAGTAATTTAGAAGACAAAAATTCCAAAATAGAAATGTGAAGAGCAGTAAATATCATAATGAACTATATGAACAGCAATGTATTATTTAACAACAATTATGTTAAAAATAGTTACAATATAATTAATGATTGTTTTGAGGCACAAAGTTTTTTAAAAATACACAATGATATTATAATAACGAGAGCAGATAGGTAGATAAAGGTAACGTTACTGTTGCATTAGAAAAATCTGATTATGATAGTAAAGTTTTGGAAATGCTTTGTGATTCAAACACTTATAAGAAACTTAATATAGATCCTACAAAAACTGTACAAAATAAGAATAACAATGATAGATAATTTACGTAAAAATGGATCAATAGACAAATCTACTGAAAAATTCCTCAAATGGTGTGTTTCCAAAAATATATTTTTTGCCAGAAATTCATAGACCTCCTCTCGACTTCTTAGGCCTATAGTAAGTTTTATAGGTTCGCCCACTTATAATTTAACCAAATATATAGCTAAATTGTTAATTTATGTTTTTAAAAAAGATGAAAAATATGTAAGAAATTCTTTTGATTTTGTAGAATCTATAAAAAAATCAAACTACACCAGATGATTAATATTATTATCACTAGATGTACATGATCATTATTCACAAATGTGCCTATTGATTTAACCATTAAATTAATTAAACAAAAATGGAACTTAATAGAACCACAGACATAAATTAACAGAACAGAGTTTTTTAGAATTATTTAACGTTTGTATAGATAGTAATACTTTAACAATCAATTTTATGCACAGACTAGGAATGGGAAATTGTACAGTTTCAAAATACATACATATATATATATATATATATATATATATATATATATATATATATATATATATATATATATATATATATATATATATATAATAATGTTCATTTCTGATATAAACTTATTTCCTAAAACGCATCGTTTCCGAGATAGAGGGCGTTGAAATAGGATTTTTTTCTCGTTTTTCCCTCATAACTTTTGAACCACTTATCCGATTTAACGAAATTCGGAACACAAACACTCCTTATGATCTTACATAAGCTTCTTAAGTTTGAACTATCTATTCCTCTTAGAAGTGTATTTTGTATGCTACCCCCTCTTACTTTATTTCAAAACTACAAAAAAAATTATTAATTTCAATTAAACATCTACACACCACTTTGACCTGATTAATTTCGAAACCTTTTCATTTCCTATTTTTTCGACGTTTGATCTTGTTTCTGAGATATTCAAATAAATTGGTGACAGTGTAGCGCACCAGCCGCGTAAATTTCATTTAACGTTATAGCAACCCATGAAATCAAAACTCAGTGATTTGTGTAAACTGACGTTTTGGGCGCCGCGATAGCCGAGGTGGCTGGGAGACGACTGCTCGTGGAACTAGTCTGGATCGGCTATGTCGGTGTGGGTTCGAATCCCACTGTAGTACCATGGATGTTTATGCTCGTCGAGAGATGAATAATAAGTCTATAGGTTGCGGTGCTTCTGGAGACACTGTCGGACGGCTCTCAAAAAAAAACTGACGTTTGTGAAAATCATTGTTAAAAGTATTATTTAAAGAGTGTTCTTAGTGTTAAGAAAAAATGCCAAAACCTCAAACATAAATTTAATAACAACTTATCAACTACTAAAAAAATTACAATAATTGTTCAAAGTGCATTCCTCCAGCCTCAATACATTTTTGGCATCGACGAACTAGTGTATTAACCGCAGCTGCTATTTGAACAGGATTGTTTTTTATGTCATCACAAGCATGTCTTATCCTTTCGATCAATTCCTCACGGGTATGTACTGGCGTATCATACACAATTGCTTTTAGATGGCCCCAAACGAAATAATACAGAGAATTCAGATCTGGCGAGCGCAAAGGTCAAGCCACTGGTCCTTCTCAAGGAATCCACATATTTGGGTGGTTGTTAGGTTGCCGTCCAATCCATCGACGAGGATAATTCTCATCTAACCACTGCCGTACTTGCCTTCCGTAATGTGCAGGGGCACCATCCAACTGCATCCAGTTCCCTTAGCGTAAATTTAAGGGGACATCGTCAAGCATGTTGAAGAGAGAATTTTGCAGAAACTCATGAAATAAATCCCCATTTAAACGAGGAGGCAAAATATGCGGCCCACGGAGATTATTACTTAAAACACCTATCCACACTTTTACACTAAACTGTTGCTGAAATGAAGATTGTCTGACACATCGAGGATTGACTTCACTCCAAACATGAATGTTGTGGTAATTCACAATTCCAGCTTTTGTGAAATTAGATTCGTCGGTCCATAAAACCTTATACAGAAATTGTGGATTAATTTCTGTTGAATCTAAAACCCATCTACAAAAATTTAAACCTTTAACGTTTTTCAGCATCTCCTGGCAACAAACCTTGAACGGGTTGGAGATGGAAAGCCCTTCGATGATCTTGTTTGAGTGCTCTCAGTACTTTTGATTGAGATAAATGGAGTTGCCGAACTGCTCGGCGTGTGCTTAAAGTTCTATCGATATCAAAAAGATTAAGAATTCGCTGATTATTTCTTGGCGGTACATTACGATTATGATCATTGTAGCGGCCCAAACCATATTCCGAAAATCGATGTACATCTACAAAAACTTGTGCATTTGGAATTCTTCTATTAGGGAAGCGTGTTCGGTACTCTCGAACTGACGCGTTGGAATTTCCGTCACAGAAACCATAGACATAACGTATATATCGGCATATTCAGCATTTGTAAACTTTCTTGGCATTTTTTCTTAGCGCTAAAAATGCTCTTCAAATAATACTTTTGACAAAGATTTTCACAAACGTCAGTGTTTTTTTGAGAGCCGTCCGACAGTGTCAAGCACCGCAGCCTATAGACTTATTGTGCATCTCTCAACGAGCCGGACGAGCACAAACATCCATGATACTACAGTGGGATTCGAACCCACACCGATATAGTCGATCCAGACTGGTTCCACGAGCAGTCGTCTCCCAGACACCTCGGCTATCGCGGCGCCCAAAACGTCAGTTTACACAAATCACTGAGTTTTGATTTCATGGGTTGCTATAACGTTAAATGAAATTTAGGCGGCTGGTGCTCTACAGTGTCACCAATTTCTTTGAATATCTCAGAAATAAGACCAAACGTCGAAAAAAAAACAGTAGAGGAAAAAGTTTCGAAATTAATCAGGTCAAAGTGGTGTGTAGATGCTTTATTGAAATTATTATTTTTGTAGTTTTGAAAAAAGTAACAGGGGGGGTAGTTCAAACTTAAGAAGCTTATGTAAGATCATAAGGAGTGTTTGTGTTCCGAATTTCACTTAAATCGGATAAGTGGTTCAAAAATTATGAGGGAAAAACGAGAAAAAAAATTCCTACTTCAACGCCCTCTACCTCGGAAACGATGCGTTTTAGAAAATAAGTTTATATCACAAATGAACATTATTTTAACCTATTCTATCGATTCCTGAAGTTATCAAGATTAACCCTGTATACAGGGTGATTCATTAAGAATGGACAATCTCTGAACTGGAGATACTACACACCAAAATATAGCGATTGAGCTAAATATGCCTTATCCGAATGTTGTTGGTTTAAAAAATATAGGGTGTTCAATGCTAGAATTTTTTTTTGAAATATCTTAATAACATTGAAACCTGTCGGAGTATTAAAAAATAATTTGCACAATTATGTTTTTTGACACGGCAAATAACAATTTTTAACTAATTTTGACCTCACTTGTAGAGGGCGCCACTTATGGCACAGCATGTTTCTTTTTAAATGGCAGAACTTTTTTGCTGTTTATTGTATCCATCTGTCTATTGAAACATCGATTCTCCTACCTGTTGTATCTAAAAAAGGTATACCTTGTGCGATCAACAAAAAGCACACCTTCGTGTATAAGGTCGTCCACCACTTAAGGGTGAGTGGCCAGCTCAATGGAGATGGGGTAGTTCTAATTTTTTTTTGTTTCCACAATATCGTATAATACGACACGATAAACTTTAGGTGTTCAAGGGCGCCAGACAAATTGTCCCCAAACCAAATCACCCAGATAGATTGACTAAATGATCAAGAAAATTTGCCAGTCAAGATCAAATAATAAACATTCGGTTACACAAATGGTGGTTTATTCTAATATTTAATAGTTGTTAATGACAATTGGATAAGGTATGGCAAAAGTTTAAATAGTAAGTTGGCTATTAAAATAAATATAAGTAAGGAAAGTAGTGTCAACACAAAAGCCAAGCGATTATAAGCATGAAACAATAATCGTGAAAATTAAGAGCGTGGAAAATAAGTATAACAATAATAAGTATAAATAAGCGCGCGAAGAATTTAGAATCCTAGGTAGTAGAAGCGTCGCGTGAGCTCAGGCGCATCGGCTTATTCTAACAACACCTTGTTATTAAAATAGTAAATAACACCGTATAACGTTCGCCTTTTCGGATAAAGATTGGCTGAAAATTCTCGTGGCTAATGATTGACCGAATTGTTCAAAATTATACTAAGTGAGACAAGCTAAGCAAAATATAAAATAATAAAAAATTGTAATAAATGCGGGAAAAGTAAGTAACTACCAATAATCAATCTAAATATAACTATAAGCAGCATGCAAGTAAGGTAAATTAATAATAATAAGCTCAAATTAAGGATATTTGAACATCTACCATAAAATATTAATAGCGATCAAGCAAATAAGTTAAATAATATTATGCACTAATTAACTACTACCAAACAATTTAACTACTAGTGAACTAGTGAATAAAGTTTCAGTAAAATCTACTATTGTATCAATATAAAAAAATGCATCCTACCACTCAGGTAATAATATAATGTAATGTGTAAGTAAGTAAGATAGCAAAGCAATTAGAAAATTTGCGTGCTTCCTAGACGACGATGTCGCAGCGATTCTTTGCCAAAATATAACCGGATCTCTAGCAGGAGTAGGAGGCTTCTAACAATACTCGGAAAGATCCAAAACTCAGGTTGGTACAACGGCAATTCAACAGCCTTCTTAAACTGCCTTCAATTGGTTCAATACAGAATTTGTCCAAGATAAGAACCACAGCATATGATAAGAACCCTAAATGCAATGAAAATAAAATAATCAGATCGCATTGTCACCATCACACTAATAACTATTAGTGAAATTAACAAAACTCAGTGCATAAGCACCTAGGAAATTAGAAATTCACATGATTGTCTATTTGCCAAGTATGAGCGAAAAAATAAGCAATGCGGCAACGCCGCAATCGAACACATGGTGTGAAAAATTTTCGAAATGAACACAAAATATTTTATGAATAACACAATTCGGAATAAATAGAAATATAGACATAAAATTACTTACCCCAGAGTAAGGGGTTCTTAACAAAAGCACTGCACCACAGCTTCTAGTAACATGGTAGAGCCAGCGAATATAGACTTTACGGTATCTGTAAATAGGACCTATTTTAGAATCTTTCGAGTATACGAAGGAGGCAATTTCAGTTGAAGTGGATTGAATTCAAAACATACCAGACTCGTAAGCAATAGACAATAGACTTTCTGCAATAAGTGTCTTGGTGTGAGAATAAATCCTTTCTTCAGAAAGTATCTGCTTCGGAATAACACAAATTTTCCACCAACGAAATCCAAATACCAATGAAATCCAAAGCAGCAATTATAGGTTTGAAAAATAATAATCCTTCTAGGAGATGATGCGAAATCTTGAACATTTTCCAAAACTACCCTCACACACACAATGATAGTCACGCCATGTACCGGAAGAAGCTCTCGAAAATGGTCTCCTTCAAAAAAACTGTCCTTACCCCCCATTGGCTGGACACTAGCCAATCAGGTTTGGAACAATGAAATTGGACACCCAATAATTATATAAATTTACCTAAACTGACTAATAAAATCTATTATAATATCTACAGTTACAAAATATGCAAAACGTGCAAATTTATAGTGTAGTGAAGTGTTTTGGTCGGTCAGTGGTCACGCGGTTTAAGGCGTCAGTACTTGAATCGAGGTGACTAGATCGGAGTTGGTTCGCGCCCAGCTGCCGGTAGACCGTATATAAGCTATGTTCGTGGAGAGGATTGGCACCCTCTCTGCGGGTATGGTAGGGTGGAATAATGTTAGCTTGGGTCAATGTGAGAGATTGATACCGGTTGATATTTGACTACCCCCCTAATTAATGAGGTTTTCCAGGTATCCCTCATTCCTACACTGAATAGTGGTTAGGGCCTACCAACGTAAGTTGTTCCTGGGCGCAAATGCAGCCTGCTTAATAATAATATGCCGCCCCCTCTCCCGCACAAGTCTCCGACTTCTGGGCGAATCCCTGTGATTAGAATGAGGGGTAGAGATATTATTATTATTAATTATTAAAATTACGCAAATTGAAAAAATTCGTGGATAGACAGACTTCTTGCACAAGCCGACAACAGTGCTTGGCGCAGAATCAGATCTAACTTTGACCGGAAAGTTGAATTTCGTGAAGAAGACGGTGGCAACTGATGAAATGTCAAAACCAAATGACAACAATAACAATATAACACGTAAATAAATAACTAATGCACAACAGATATTCTCAGGTTGCAGGTAAGTTATTATTCTTATTTCAATTCATTAAATTAATCACAATTTTCTAATTATAGTGCGAGACAATAGTGTTTGTTTACAATAAGAGGTTATTTTTGTTTTAGGTTTGGAATAAAACAAGTTATGCTAGGATGTCCATAACATTATCTAGGGTGGTTTATACTTATTTAATACGAGGATGCTGCAATAATTTATTTGTCTTCTTTATATTTATCTTCAAGGTAACAACGAATAAATATTATTTACCGTCTAAGGGATAAATAGACAAATTAATTGTTTTAGGCAATACACAATACACCGAGGTTGAATGGAAGTTGCCACCAACTATCAGGAATAAATTTATATGAAATTGCGAAATTATTTAAATAATTTTAAATAAATTATTGAACATTACACTTGTTGAAGTCGTTGGGAGTAACAGTTTTCTAAATAATCCTATTCAGTGCATCGATTGAAAACTGTGTGGAAGATTGGCGAGGTTTCATTTTGAAACCATTTTTCAACAAAGCATAAAGATTTTATCAAAGCAGGCCGATCGTCTTGAAATTTTGCACGTCCCCATAATTTACCGTTCTGAACAACTTTTTCAAGTAAAATTTTGCTGTGTTTTCAGTAGAAAAGGCACTTTACCTGAAACGATAACAGTTTTCAATCGGTGCACTGAATAAATCAAATAGGATTATTTCGAAAACTGTTACTCCTAACGACTTCAACAAGGTATACCCTTTTTAGATACAACAGGTGGTAGGAGAATCGATTGTTTCAATAGACAAATCCCAGATAGCCAAAATAGCTTCAGAAGTACCAATAAAGCACTTATTAATATTATCCAAATACTTGTAAAGTACAGGCAAAATTCATTTGGGAAGTATGCCAGTGTCAGCCTAAAAAGTACTCCTGAAATAGTGATTCACAAGCTGTATGCGCGCGCATCTTGCTGAAATTAAGTGCATTTGAAGCACTTTAAAAGCAGTTCTTATTACGTCGCCAAAAATATGAAGTACATATAAGGTACTTTTAAAGCATTGTTATTTCGCACAGATTGCGCGTTTTTAGTGATTTTTTTATGTTTATGTAGCACCATTTCTGTACTTTTTTTTCTATAAATTAATATACTCTCTACTCTTTATATATATATATATATATATATATATATATATATATATATATATATATAAGTATCAGGACAAAAATAAAGCAAACAAAAATATATTTTCCTATTTATTTACAAATATTTCTTATATACTTTTATAACATTTTCAATCCTTCTCTGTTGCATTTCTAGCTAATGGATTTCTTCGAACAGCAACTAAATATAAAAGAAAGGTGTTTTAATTCTTTATAATCAACTACAATTTTACAGTACAAACAAGTATTTTTTTTTATAAAACTATATAGGTATAGCCAAATTATTTTCTAGTTCAAACAAGATAAAAATAAATTATACTCACCCAGTATTAAATTTTTTGTATTACTATGTCAAAAAAATTTCTTTATTGTTTTATCCTGTCCCATTTATATTAATTCATTCATTTTTCAATTCATATCCTTGTCCCTAATCACTTGAAACATTGCACACTGGAAAAAATATATACAAATTTTATGAGCAGAGACCATCGTCAGAAAGTGTATGGCAGAGATATTTTGGCAGATCAAATCTGTATCACTTATAGATAGCCAAAAAACAATTTCAGGACATTGTCTTTTTGGTAAGAAATAACTGAAAAAAAAAATTAATTACGAGGTTATAATTTTGAAAATTTTTTTTTGAGAACTATATGCGACCGCCGAAATTTGACTTCAGATTCGGGATCAGAACCCTCGAAAATAGAGGGATAGAATATATTTTGTTAATATTGGAGAGTTTTACGCCGTTGTAAATAATTATCAAATGTAAAAAATGTATCTATTCAGAAACTTGGGACAATACAAAACGACACTGTCGTCGACAGTGTCTACACAGCAGTCACACCACCCTGCCTGACGCCATGCTCTCAGCCATATATTTTGTGCTCTCAACTACAATGGCCACTAACCAGTGGCCGAAGACGCCATTGTTTGAATATATAATGCACCTCTAGCAAATTAATAGAATTAAATATACATACCTTCGGCTCATGTTGATCATCAGCCATCAGACCACTTTAGGTTTTGATTTTATATAACTGAAGCTAGTACTTGGCGCTGCATCTGCACCATAAAATTAAATATGTAAACACTAGCACCAGTGCGAACTAAGCAAAATACAATACGACAGGATGTCGGCTGGCTACCGTTTTGAGAAAGACTGCGCTGATTACATTCTGCGCAACATTGTCGACTGCAAGCGGGAATTTTGCACATAATTAGCGCACCCGGAATTAATGGCTTTTAGATTGCAATTCTTAAGCACCTTTTGTGTACTTCAATATTTGTACCTATTGGTAATTTTTTGTATTTAGTAAGTATAGTAAACCAGTATAAGAATATTTGTGTGCAATAAATGCATTTCAAATGTATTCTTAAATTTAAATGCTGGAAGTGGCGTACTTAGAAAACATTTTTAAAGTACATTCATTATAATGCTTTATTTGTGACCACTTTTTTCACACTATTTGTATTTCGGCACAATCTGTGCTATTTGGGATGGATACACTAAACAGTAAAATAGTTCTGCCATTTAAAAGAAACATGCTGTGCCATAAGTGGCGCCCTCTACTAGTGACGTCAAAATTAGTTAAAAATTCTTATTTGTCGTGCCAAAAAACATAATTGTGCCATTTTTTTTTAATACTCCGACAAGAACCAAAGTTATTGAGTGGGTGTTCCCTTTAAAAGTTTCAGTGCCTATATCTCAGAAACTGTTATAGCCAGTGCGACGAAATTTGGTGTACAGACACTAGATGGCGCGTGGGGTCTGATGATATCAATTCTTTTACAGGGTGTTCCATTTTTCAAGAAATCATTTTGATTTTTTGGTAGTCAGCCCCGCTAAAACTTATGTTTATATTGAAATATACATAATTATGAACACATTTTAAAAAATAAATATCAAAAATTTTAAAATTTAACATAAACAACGTCTCCAAAAAATACCCAAATTTCATTGTTTCGTCATGTAAAACGTGTATAGCCTTGACCCAGACTTACACAGAAGAAACTAACGTCGCTAAACGTTAAAACTCTGAATTGTCAAATATTAATGGCATAAAATATTTTATTGAACATAAATAACGCTAAATAATGTATTTCATGCAATTTACGTATGCACAATGGTGTTATCGAAACTTGTCGATAAACATTTAGACTTGAGTTGAGGCTTTTGGAGCATTGGGATCGCTGCGCCAGCGCAGTCTTCCGTTACAGCTCCGTTCAGCGTGAATATTGTGTAAATTATTTGTGGATATTTTTAAATTGTTTCATTATAATGTAATAAAACTTCTGTAATTTGTTTTTTTATGTTACTACAGTGTACTGCTGTAATAATTATCGATTATTTATTTCGCAACAAATAAATTTAAACAAAACGATTCCTAAAACTTGTTTTATTGTGTGAACGTGTTTGCCGTTGATAGTCAGAACTGAACCTACCCCAGCCCCACAAAAGAAATATTACTAAAGCATTACCTAGAAATGATTGATGTTTGTTGTGTCCATATAATTCCGCACTTTATATATGTTTCTGATGGATAAAGTATGTTTAAGAACTCTATATTTGTAAAATAGTAAACAATGTATTATAATTTCTGTATTTTATATGATACAGAACTAAAATAAAGCAACTGGTTTTTGTTAAGAAGAATCACGTGCAAACATAATATACCCAGAAGGTACCTATCACATAGTTATTTAAAGGTAGATAGTAATTTGTAATTATTGTTTTTATCTTTCAGTTATGTGTGTGTAGTGCCACAAATTACATTAAAAGAAAACGATTCATAATATCCGACACCAGAAAGAATAAGCGAAAAATATCACAGACATTTTCTTAGAATTAATTCTAAACATGACTATAGTCTTTAAGTCTCAATAACATCATTGTGCATACGTAAATTGCATTAAATACATTATTTAGCATTATTTAGCATTATTTATGTCTAATACAATACTTTACGCCATTAATATTTGACAATTAAATGACAATTCATAAATTTGACTTTTAGCTGTTAATTTTTTGTAAGTCTGGCTCAAGGCTATACACGTTTTACATAACAAAACAATGAAATTTGGGTACTTCTCGGAGACGTTTTTTATGTTAAATTTTAAAATTTTTGATATTTATTTTTCAAAATGTGTTCATAATTAAGTATATTTCAATATAAACATAAGTTTTAGCGGGGCTGACTACCAAAAAATCAAAATGAAATCGATTTCTTGAAAAATGGAACACCCTGTATAATAATTGATGTTATTATCAGATTCTACGCGCCGTCTAGTGTCTGTATACCAAATTTCGTCGCACTGGCTATGATGGTCACTGAAAATCTTAGACTTAGACTCTAAGACTTTCAGTGCTTATATCTCAGAAACTACCACAGCCAGCGCGATGAAATTTGGTATACAGACACTAGATGGCGCGTAGAATCTGATAATAACATCAATTCTTATACAGGGTGTTCCATTTTTCAAAAGATCGATTTAATTTTGATATTTTGGTAGTCAACCCCGCTAAAACTTATGCTTAAATTGAAATATACTTAATTATGAACACATTCTGAAAAATAAGCATTCAAAAATTTTAAAATTTAACATAAAAAACACCTCCAAAAAGTGCCCAAATTTTATTGTTTTGTCATGTAAAAGCCACACTTACACAGAAGAAACTAACATCGCTAAACGTCAAAACTATGAATTGTCATTGATTTGTCAAATATTAATGCCATAAAATATTTAATTGCACATAAATAATGTATTGAATGCAATTTACGTATGCACAATGGTGTTATTGAGATTTGTCGATAAAAATTTAGACTTAGTTGAGGCTTCTTGGAGCATTGGGATCGCTGTTGCGGCGAAGTCTTCTGTTACAGCCCCGTTCAGTGAATATTATTGTGTAAAATATCTGTGGATATTTTTAAATTGTTCCATTATAATGTAATAAGACTTCAGTAAATAGTTTTTTTTGTTACTATAGTGTACATAATATTTAGAGACCCGTATTTTTTTATCAAAAAATAATTTACAAAAGTGTGTAAGTACGAAGTACCTAAAGAATATTCCTTTTTTCCATCAGCTGTAATAATTATTGATTACTTATTTATACAGAGTTAACTATGACTTAGTACAAATATTTTAAGAGGGGATAGGGAAAATTTAGAATTAACGGAATCACCCTTCAAAAAAATTCCAAACTTATTCATAAAGCGAAAAAAAAATTTTTTCAAAGCCTTATGAACCCCTAATTTCTCGGCGACTATGCCGCCTGTCAGCTGCACACTATTTGTATCCCAAAAATAACTCGGCACGGTTCAAATTGGACTTTAATGCCGGAGCACTTTTGCGACACGTACATACACTTAAAGCGATCGAGAAAAAACCCTTATTACTTATTTAGCAACAAATAAATTCGAACAAAACGACTCCTAAAATTGTTTTGATTATAATGTGAACGTGTTTGTCCTTGAACTGAACTTGCCTCGCAAAAGAAATCAAAGAAATATCACTAAAGCATAACCTAGAAATGATTGATGTTTATTGTGTCCACATATTTCATTATTGATGGATAAAGTATGTTTAAGAAAGAGTCTACATCTGTAAAATAGTAAACAATGTACTACCATTTCTGTATTTTATATGATACAGAACTAAAATAAAGCAACTGGTTTTCTAGGAAGAATCACCTGAATATTTACTAGATGGAGAAGGTACCTATCACATAGTCATTTAAAGCTAGATAGTAATTTGAAATTATTGTTTTTATCTTTCAGTAGTACCAAAAACTATATTGAAATAATTCAGAACATAGGACACCAAAAAGAATAAACGAAAAATATCACACAGACATTTTCTTAGAATTAATTATAAACATGGAATGGTAGTTATAAAGAAGCCCCTAACTAACTTTGAAGAGGATTCTATAAGACATTAAATTCAGTTGTTGTCTGTCGTGGGATTTAAAATTTCCAAACAAATAAAATTAAGAAAAACTAATTTCATAATTCTACGTACACTACGAAAACATCTTGTTAGAATATCTTAAAAATGATGAAAGCTAACTGTTGTTATAATATACACAACGTAATGTAATAAGGTATCGAACAATGAAATGGCAAGATTCGTTTCTAATCGTACATGCATGACAATCCCTTAGATTGAACGGTGCTCTGTAAATTAGAATACAGAACAACTGTTTAACATAAAATCGATTAAATGTATCTAAGTACTTAGATACTTTTAATTTATTGTAATTTTATTTTATTGTTAATAAATTAAAATTTGTATTTGTCTTTTTTTATTCTACCTAAATTATTAAACACAGATGCTTAAGAAATAATGAATACTTAAAGATGAAGGGTCACGTTAATCAATTTAGCCTCTAATGAAAAAAATAAACCACTGTAGGTACGTATTACTTTTTAATTGAAATTATGGTGATTACAACTGAATAATAACTAAAATAAAATACAAAAAATCATTCATTTAGTCTTGAAAATGTGTTCCTTGCAGAATACTTTTCAAAGTGAGTTTTTTATATTATTATTTATCATTTCATGCTTAAAATTATACCTACCTTATTTAAGAACTGAATATTAACAGTTCTCACTGATATTTATGTTTTAGACATGTTAATTTTGTTATAGAATTATTAAACACAAGGAATATTTGCTGTAGTGTATAATAAATACAAACAATAACAATTTAATAAACTTTAATTTCTGTCATACTTGCATTATTTACATTTTTTATTTAATTCACTCATTAACTTACACATTCCATGAACTTTAATTTTATTGAATAATTAAACGAAGTACAGAAAGTTAGGTATGTTCTTATTTATGGCAAAACGTAAAGTCTAATGTGTTCTAGCAAAATTTTCCTCGTCTCTCATCTATCTGTCGTACGAATATAAACTAATCTTGGCATCTGGCTTCTTCAGTATCTTATCGAATCTTTTAATCAATGATTAACGTAATTGTGTATGTCAATCTGCTTCCATAATAGCACTTTGTTTTCTAGGTTCTTACCTAGAGGTGAGACGAAACATTTTCGTAGACATTTTTAATTTCTGCACACCACAAATGAAATGAATATGTTTATATTCATTCTGTTCCTATAAATACTGAAATATGTTTCCTCGTCTCTGTTCTTGAAAGTAAGCCTCCAATAGCTTCTCCATCTGAAACTAATTAGGTAAAGATAATCATAGCCTTTGCGTAACTGGACTATGTCTTATAAATTTAACCTCATAGTTCTTTGAAATGAAGTAGCTAATATGAAACATAAGTACAAGAAACTACAACTCTTATATTCAATGTAAAAAGGTGAAAAATAAAATGCAAGTTATAATTACCTACTAAGTACACTGATATTTTTCCTTCGTCTTTCCTCTCAATTTCCATTAATCGTGTTACTTAGTACTTACACATCTCGTACTATCAAGCTTTTTATTGTATGAATGTAATTTTTAGCACACCTAGGTATAGGTATGGCTCGAAATTTTACTCATATTTGATGAGTAGTTTTTATAACAGATATATTTTTGTAATACTGGAACTGAAGCTTTCACTCAAGGAATCCATTACATTTTTATCTATGATTGTTTCTAGGCTTTAAAACATTTTTACCACTTGCAGGTGAGATATGAGTTGTTTCCTGCAGTATTATTTACAGATTTTTACCACTTGTTGAAGAGGCTTTATTCATTATTTTCATTATTTGGAAGTCTAAGTTAAGTTTACATATCGCTCGGGTGTTCGGGTCTCGAGACTCTCGGGCTCTGTCTGCGTCTGCGCTCTGCAGCCTGCAGCAATATTCACAGTAAACAACACTAACAACAGTAAAGCCGCAGCGAGTCAAAAGCGTGACGTGTTCATAAACTTAGTTTTCTGCTCGTAGAGATTGTCCTTTATCACTTTTATTATTTCCGAGAATAGTCGTATTATACAATTAAAAAAACAATGTTGCACATATTTTCATGCCAAATAAAGCTCAGCGTATGCGAATAGCTAATAACCTCTAAATTCCATTTTTTTAACAAATCTAGCATTATTGCAAATACGTACGCAGATTCAATGTACCTCGTGGTGTTACGTATTTATAATAAAATTCCTACAAAAATAGTCATACTTGCTTTGACAGTTCCCGTCACTTTACGTTTTGACGTCTATCCATGCGGTTGTTGCGTGTGTGTAAATTGGACTCAAGGCTATATACATTTTGCATGACAAAACAATGAAATTTTAGTACTTTTCATAGGCGTTTTTTATGACAAAATTAAATTTTTTCGGGACTTTTTTTTATCAGAATGTGTTCATAATTCAGAATATTTCAATTTAAATACAAATTTTACCGAGGTTGACTACCAAAAAATCGAACTTAAATCGATTATCCGCAAAACTCAACACCCTGTATAAAAACTAATGCCATCATCGAATTCTACACGCCATCTAGTGCCAGTATACCAACGACGCACTGGCTGCAATAGTAGCTGAGATATTCGCACTATAAGTCTTAGAGGGAACACCCGGTATATTTTTTATTGGAAATAATATGGGAATCTATGAAATGTAATTTTAAATTAATCAAACAACCCTGTCTCCTATAGTTTTCCACTGTTTGCCATACTTTTCTCTGCAATCTCGAATTTTATAGTTCACCAGGAAATTCTCGATAACCCATTTGAAATTTTGCCATACCGCTTTTTTTCTTTTCCCATTTTGATGACAAAAATTTCGTCTCCCATGATTTTACAAATATGGGTTCCATTGAAAACTTCTTCTCACAGTTTTGCATCTGAAATGTTGACAATTTTTTTATGATATAGATAATATCCACCTTCATTATTAAAAGCTTTTAGCATTGCTTCATAACTTTTATCTTGATGAGAATGATTTGGAATTAGGACTTTAGGATGAGCAAATAATGCTATTCTATTGATGTTCTTAGTATCTTAGTTCTCTTGGTCAATCAATGGGCAATATCCATTCGTTTATTTATTAGACTTGTATCATCCAGGATTGAGTTTGTTCCTTAATCGCTTAATATCAGTAGACTAGAGGAAGATTTGATTGCATTTTAAGCAATATTTCTCAACCACGAAGAAAGAAACTGAGACCCCAAAAATGTATGATTTTGCCGATTTGCATATCTATCTTTCGATTTGACCCTGGAATGACGCTGAAGCTGACCTGTTAGAGTTAAATTAACCCCGCATTCAAATTTAGCAAAAACACATAAATATACGATAGTCTGATCTACTTGCACATTTATCTGTCGGTTTGACCTTGACTCTAAGGCAATGGGGTTAAATAGATCCCATATTCGGCTTTATCGAGTGAAAATACATGTGACTATATAGTCTAGTCATATGAAAAAAAAATTAAATATCGTTCAAAAGAAGCTAATATTAATTATAATACGTGCACAAAATCTCTCAAGCGCTGCCTAGGCATTGTCAAACAACTGAATTTTTTTTTATATCTTATGGAAAACGATACGTTTGCGGACCCATGTTAATAAGAACTTTTTTTCTTAGAATGAGCCAAGACTCACACACCCTTCATTTTCTGATACATGTTTTGAAACACCCATTATAATTTTACGTGTAGTTTTCTCTTTCATTGCTTTAAGCAAGATACTAAAGTTAATTAAAACTTAACATATTTCTTTATTGAAATATTTCGGCACATTTTGCTTAGCATAGACAGTAAACATTTACCATACCATTTTTTCTATGTATTTGTTTTGCCTAAATTTGACAAATTTCGAGATAAAGGAAACCTTTAGTTGGTGTCGGTGGTAGAAATTTGACTGGCGCCCTAGCAATACCTTATTGCTCAAGTTCGTATTTCCTCCAAACTATCTCGTCTCCACTGAGAAACCAAACACCTTTTATTTGTCAACGGCCGAATGTATTTAGTAAACAAAGTAAATTATTAGGCACGTTACATACTTCAGGCCCAGATAATTCTGTTGTAGTTCCAACAATGCTGCTTCCTTACCTACATTGAGTCCCAGAACGCAAACCCAGTCATCGCTATGAGAAATTAAGTCATAGCCAAAGGAGCTCCATCACCAAACGGAAATGCGCCAGTTATATATACTTATGGAATAAAGTTAATAATTTTTGTTTTTCTTAAATGGCAAGATGGAAAAAAATTGTTTATTTGAGGTAAACATAATGTATTAGATTAAAATAATGATAATTAGATTAGATTTGAAATTACAAAAACATTAATTTAGGAAGAGGAATTAGAAATGATATCAAGTTGAAAGATAAGTCTGTTTATTCAGCATGCAAAAATATGTTGTTTAAGCCAATCACCAGTAATATAATTGTTATTTGGTTTAGGACAAAGGAAACGTCTGTCACCAACAGCAATTTTTTTATTTTCATTTCAACCCAATAAAATATCTAGTTGTTAATCTGGGCGATTTTGAACTGACAATTAAAAAGTATGGCTATGAGCCATATTAGAGTGCATAGTAATAAAAAAATCTGACGTAGAAAATTAAATAACTACTATGACCTTACATAAATTTCTTAATTATTGAATTGTTCGTTGTTGTTGTCGAGTTGAAAGCCCAATTACGAGTAGTAGTATTTATGAGTTATCTATTTTATAGCATTACAAGGAGTGCAATATGCAAAAGATATTTTACCGTTTCCTTAGTGTTCTCAAGCCGCTGACCATTTTTCCACCAGGTAATAATAGCAGGGGGTCGGGAACCTGAACTTTGACAGAGCAGGTCGTATCTTCTACCAGCCGAAAGGGGTTGGTTGGCTCCTATGATCTTTACTTCTAATGGCCCGACTGCAATAAAGGTTTATTAAAAAATACAATACATTATTTTAATATGTGATAGCTTGGAATCAAACAAACTAAAAAGTATTATGTCATATAGGTCCAAATATTATTTATACTAATGTCATGGACGCCCGTGGAGAGGGAGACAGTAGGGGCCGTGAACCAAAGAAAATCCGTCGGGGGCTGCCATCACTATTTTAAATTTCAACATATATATAAATAACTGTAGCAATAAAATATCTTCAAATTATTCACGTTACTATAAAACTACAAAACTAGTTCATTTAATGGCAGCCCCCGACGGATTTTCTTTGGTTTTTTATTAAGTTCATAAGGAGTTGAATATGTTGTTGCCATATCTACATCTTCAAGAACCAAATAGGTACATAGGGAAGTGCTATGAAAACTGATACTCTGTTGTTCATATGCCTGACTCTGCGAGAGATCAAATCTACTTATAAAACCTTTTTACATTTATTATCTCTGGTTACATAAATTCTTTAAGTCGGGGGTTTTTAATTATTTTATCCTTTTTCAATTACATTTTAACCGTCGTGGGTTTTTTAAAAAAAATTAATTTTGCTTTTATTAACTTTAAAGATCGTACTCCTTATTGTACTCTACAGTTGACCCAACGTTATCATACATACGGCAAAGCGGTATCTACTCTTCACGCTCAAGAAAGGTTAAATGTGTAAAATATTGTTTGAGACCAAATTTGTAGAAAATTGTATGGATTACAACTTTTCTAATAACTCGTTATTTAAAGCAACTTTTGACCTTGAATATCTTGACTCGCGTGACTTTGGGGCCAACTTACAAGATGTCAAAACAAAGATTTATACGAAACCAGTTTGTAGCTTATTATTTTTCATTCCGAGGCTTTTTTTCACCTTATATGACTGGACTAGTAAACAATCAGGTGGATGATAGTGAGTTGAGAATATAGATCGAGTATTCTGTTTTCTATTTAGTTTAATGGTTACGTAACTCTTTATGGTTACTTAATAGTGTAGATATATTATTAATTTATAGGACAACCCTTCATTAATCGTAAGCGCAACGGAATAATTATGTCAATATTTTTCCTGAGACATATATACCAAACAAAATATTTATTGAAGTGTCTCAACGTGTTTTTGACACCGGTAGTGTTAATCTCGCTTGGTTGATTAATCACAAGCCAGTTCCCATAAATATTAAGGAAATAACCAGTTCCTGAAGTAGCCCGGAAACTAAAATTATTTCACTGAACAATTCACCGAACCCTGGCTTATATCCTGGAATGACTATTTTTGGAGTACATAAAAAGTTTAGTTTATGATTCAGAACTTAAAAATTATATTCAGCAGCAGATTTTTTTAATACAGCGCAATTAATTCGCATAAATCTATATAATTTTGCGGCTATAGAAAATTATATAGATTTATAACGCATTCGTATATAAAACAATGATAGTTATTTTGAACACATTTTTGGAAAATTTGTTATCTTGTACTTTCCATTACACTGGGTTTAGATTATCTATATATGTTTGAGCTGTGATTTAATCTAAAAAATAAATTGTTTGGTGGTAGTGACTGGCCACTGCGATTTTATTAATTGCTTCGAATTTTATTAAATAATTCAAAGAAATAATAAATATTATGATAAACAATTTGTATATAGCAGCAGAGGTAGGATAGTTTTCATATTCTCTCATTTTAATTTTCAATTATGAGAAACCAGCTTTCATCATGGAAGAATTCATGACGCATTAAACCATACCAGATTGACTTGCTCTTTTCAATCCAGAGGTTCATGACGCTCAGAATTGGATAAAACAGGTGGAGGAAATTAAAACGGAATTAATGTGGTCTGATCTGCAGGTATTGTTAAGAGTTGTCCGATTTATAATAATTTATAATTTTTCGGAAGTATTCCCTCCAAAGAAAATCTTGGGATGTTTAGTATATGATTTAGTTAGTCTGTGGGTAATAGCAGTTGTCATTTAAAAACAAATGCGTGCTGATTGGAGTACATCAGACTTTATCGAATTGTTTATGGAATTAAAGAATCCAAAATCCAAGAATCAATATCAATGCGACGGTGAAATCTGATACTGTTATGGAAGATCACCTACCATTTTAGTTTGTTAATTATGTTTCAGTTTGCATTAGAATTTATAATTTTTGTAATACCTTTATTATGACGTTTTCTAGAATATTCCAGGCCATATTCGATTTGATTTCCGATGCGTCAAAACCGTGGAAACTTCTGGAATCCTAAAAATATATATATAATCGGATCGATTTCGCCACCATAGTTTAGTTTATATTGAGCAGTCAAACGTGAATAACATAATCGTCAAAGCATACCCAGATGTTTGGTATCAGACAGCATACATATGACTTCATTGATAGGAATTGTAGGAGATTTGATTTATATTAGCTTTAAATACCTTTCTAATACAGTAAAAAATGTTGCAAAAGCTAATAATAAAGAATATATGTGGGTGTAATTCAACGCTGGTTGCGGCTTTAGTCCACAGAGTAATTAGTTTCACACAATATTATTAATATCTAAAAATATATAAAAAATAAAGACTTGAAAGTTGTGAATTTGTTTGATATATAATTTACTGTGTACTCAAGTAATGAAAATAAAAGTTTGTTTTCTTATGTGACGTATTTCAAGTCAACATAGAGACGTTTGTAGTAAAAAAGTGAATGGCAGTGGGAATGATAAAAGATGTGCAAGAAGAAATAAAGAACAATCAAGACGAAATGAAGGAAGACTTAAAGAATCAAATGAAAAGTAGCCAAGATCAAATGACAAAAGATTTTAAAAAAGAAGTGAAAAATAGTCAAGAAGTAAATAATAAAAAGTTAGAAGTAATTAAGATCAATCTCAAAGAGTTTGAGGAAACCGTTGAAGAAGGGATTGATCTATTGTGGAATGAGATGCAAGATAAAGTCCAAGTCATAGAAGAAAGCCTAATTAAGTTAGAGCATAAGGTTTCAAATTTGCAATCACAATGGTGCACGAAGGAGATTGTTAAAGCTGGCAACAGTTTCATTTCATCTACAAGGATTAAACCACCAATATTTGATGGAAAGGTGTCATGGAGTACTTACCTTAAACAATTTGAAAAAGCTGCCTTGACAAATAACTGGTCAGAAGAAGGAAAGGCTACATCAATAATAGTTGCTTGACGGGGTGAAGCTATGGATAATTTAAGAACACCATCCGAGGATAAACAAAAGGATTATCAAACGCTGAAGTGAGTTTTAGAAATGAGATATGGTGAGGCTCATCTACAACGATGCTTCGAAGAAAATCTGAGGCGCTGAGGAAAATTTGAAACAAATATAGCACGTATGGAGCTTACCCCACAACACCGACAGAATTCCAAATACAGTTAGCAATGAGTAGCTTCATTGATGGTCTGCGAGACTCTGAGATCAGTGAAACATTAAGGTTGACCAGACAAAAAAATATATCTAAAGTTTTGGCCTAGGCACTAGAAATTGCAGCCGCACGGCAGGTTTCTAGAAGTAGTCAAAGCAGAACACGACAACTAAGATTCAGGACGGAAAGACTGCAAGAAGGCGAGAAGGACGCCGAAGGTTTAATAGAGGACTTGAGAAATGTATTGGACAACTATCAGAAAGGATCAGGAAGTTCGTACCGATCCTACTGTATTCAATAGGCAGAGATCAGTTCAATGTTGGAATTGTGAAGCTGAAAGGCATAATAAGAATCGATGGAAGGACTAGGAAAACGCCAACTAATCAGCTTTGGAGGGTGAAAGCTGGCTAGATGCTACCAAGTTCCATCAACCCGACTGACTACTATGACCTTACATAAATTTCTTAATTATTGAATTGTTCGTTGTTGTTGTCGAGTTGAAAGCCCAATTACGAGTAGTAGTATTTATGAGTTATCTATCTTATAGCATTACAAGGAGTGCAATATGCAAAAGATATTTTACCGTTTCCTTAGTGTTCTCAAGCCGCTGACCATTCGATGGAAGGACTAGGAAAACGCCAACTAATCAGCTTTGGAGGGCGAAAGCTGGCTAGATGCTACCAAGTTTCATCAACTGTTAAGATCATGGTAACCCGACTGCAAAATAATGGAACGAGTTTGGTAGTACCAGACGAGATTGTGAAATGGTTCTTGATACTGGCTCTAATATCGTCGCCTACTGCAGAATACATCAACCAGACCAAAACTACATCTTAGAAACAGAAAATGAAGAAGTCATAACAGTGAAAGGTATCCATTTAGCTAGAATAACCTTGGGGGAAATCACTTTCCAACACAACGTCCTAGTAGCAGATAACTATGTTATTCTTTGACTTGATGTAATGACAACATAATTTTGTACTGGATCTTCCTGGAAGACTATTAAAAATTAAAGATCAAGAAATCATCATGCTATTTCCCGACATCAGAAACGTTCCTATTAGAATTGTTGAGGCATCAGCAGACATAGAACTTCCAGCATGTTCAGAAGTGGTAATTGAAGTTATTTGTAGCAGCCCTTCGGCAGTTGAAGAAACTGTAATTATAGAATCAGAACCAGAAAGCAGGTGTTATAGGAAGGACATATTAACTGGAAAGACATTAACAGAAAGGAAAAACAATTTGGTATTGGTCAGAATGCTAAATCTGAAGAATTACCCACAGCAGATGAAGAAAGGCGAACCTTTGGTTGTCAAATAGTTGAATCAGTTTTCAGACTAACCTAAAGTTCTCGAGAACCTGATTAATCGATCAAGTCGTCATTGCAATGCGATGAAATTCTCATTAACAGAAAATGATGTGGGAAGAACTAATCTTGTGCAACACCGAATAAATACCTGCGACACCACTCCAATTAAACAAGCGCCACAACGTATTCCACTAGCGAAGCAGAAAGAGATATCAACAATGCTGAGAGACATGCAGTAGCAGGGAGCCATTGAAGCACTCCAAAGTCCATGGACTTCGCGGGTAGTTTTGGTAAAGAAAAAGGATGGCTCTACCAGGTTTTGCGTCGACTATAGAAGATTAATTGATGTGACTAAGAAGGATAGTTATCCATTGCCAGACGACACTGGATACACTGTCTGGATCCTAATGGTTTTCCACATTAGACCTGAAAAGTGGCTGATGGCAAGTGCAACTTCATCCAGATGATAAAAAGAAGACAACGTTTTCTATTGGGACAGGGCAACTTTATGCCCTTTGGTCTCTGCAATGCATCAGCCATGGACCTGGAAAACGTGTCTCTTGTATTTTGATGACATAATAATACTTGGAAAAGATTATTTGAGGAATATCCAAGAAGTTTTTCAAAAGTTGAGAGAGGCCCGGCACAAGCTAAGTCCTGAGAAGTGCATGCTCTTTCAAAAAGAAGTACTTAGAACACATTATTTCATCTGATGGAATGAAGACTGACCTAGAGAAAATTGAAACCATCTGGAAATGGCCAGTACCGAATGACAAACATGAATTAATAAGTTTCCTGAGACTTTGCACTTACTATCGCAAATTTGTGAACAGTTTTGCTGAGATTGCAAAACCCTTACATAGACTCACAGCAAACATTCATCCATTTGTCTGGATGGAACAATGTCAACAGGCTTTTCAAATTCAATTATATTAAAAGAAGCTTTGTGTGCTTCTCCGATTTTGTCATATCCCAGACCTGGAAAGGCATTCATCGTAGACACAGATGCTAGTAATACTGGAATTGGAGGAACATTATCACAAATTGAAGATGGACACGAAAAGGTGATTTTTTACTTTAGCAAGGTCCTCTCTAAGCAACTACAACTACTACTACTACTACTACTACTACTACTACTACTACTACTACTACTACTACGTATCGAGAAGAGAGTTGCTTGTCATAGTTAAAACTGAGAAGCATATTCATAAGTATATCTATTGTTACTATTACTATTGTTACTATTATATTATTACTATTTTCATCATTATACTTTTAGTAAGTTTGATTTGAGCTTCTGATAATCTTCGATGAAAGACAATGACAGTTTTATGATGAAAATAATAGAAAATGTTACAGTTGGCGAAGTTTGCTAAAAGATGAGACTTTCCCACCATTAAATAATTAACAAATTTCGCGTCCAAAGGTGTAAAACAAAAGGTAATTGAGTATAATAATAATTCAATATAAAAATTTAGAACTTGCAAATATAGACAATCCAGAATATATTTTTGTTATCCGATAAATATAAAATAAATTTAATAAAAAACGGGAATAATGAACAATAACAAACATTTGACATATGACAGCACCCAAAACAGATAGACAAAGGCAACATACAAATATATAATTTTGTTTCGTTACAAGCCATAAGTCTAAAATCTAATCACAATTCCATTTGACAATTGCATCAACATGTCTACCATTTTGAGTCCTATTTATTACCAAATAACGAATAATGTAGATTATGAACAGAACTGGTCCCAAAATCGTCCCCTGCGATACGCCACAATCAACTATAAATATGATTTAATTAAATCAAAACTATTATTTATAAAACCTAAGTTAAACAATGTAGATAAAAGTTGATTGTGATATACGGTATCAAATGCTTTTGTCAAGTCAATACATACTGTTAAACTTTTATTTCCTTCATCTAATGCTTTATATATTATCATTATCATTTATAACCCAAACAAAAGCAAAAGTAAATTTGTAGGTATACCAGTAAAACAATAAGGTGAATAACTCGGTGATAATTTATTGGCATCAAGTTACAGATCAGGAGCAAAAACTATACTGCCTGTAAGTGAAGTCTCCTTATTTTAAATACTAATTAGTTATTAACAGTCAGCATTTCCTGTGATATAAAAATGATGGCATTAACAGGAATGCTGATATTACATTATATGTTATATTAATAATCCATACAAGGTGGAAAAATAAAATAAATGATTAAAAAGAGGTTTATACTACGATTCCCTCTTGCAGCTGCAGGAGGAGCTGAGGGATTCTTTCTGTGACTCATATGTACTTTCTTATAAAGGCATCTGTAGTACAATAATAAGATACAAATTACAATTACAACAATTAGAAAAATATAGAAAATAACATTCGTTGTTTTCATATTTTCAGTCATTAAGATGTACAGGTTTTAAACTCTTTGTTAGGCATTGTAACTGCTGAAAATCTTGGAGATCCATCTTATGAAGATGAATGGTGGGGTCGCTGGAGGGTTCCAAGTTAATCGTTGGTAGATAGACTTGGGTCTGTTGAACGTAGTCACTTTGAGAAGAGAAACGAACGTTTCTAATGATCACATCACATGAATATATAGTCACAAGAGATGGTTGATCTATGGAATAAGTCTGTTTTACACGGCATTGTTCGTGAACTAATTCCTTATGTTGTGGGATAATCAGTATTTGATTGTTCTGGAGCTGTTCTAAGAGTGTTGTTTGTAGCTTAACGTTTGGCGAAGGACATTGATGGGGTTTATTTTGAATCAAAGAAAGAAAACATTGATCATGTTGAAGTTCAAAAGTTCCTTTACATAAATTAGATTCTTCGATAGATAGACATGGTTGAGCTGTCCATAGATGCTGTTGAGTATTCAGATTTGCACGCAGATAAGGTTGAAAAGGAATAATAGTTCGGTCATTAATAGGGATAGATAACAGATGGTAGGTATTATATTGCTCGGGAAAGAAAAGTGGTACTGACAATTTCATTATAATTTTATACTCAAGAATAGTTACTGAAATTAAAAATAAATTATAGCAAGAGTGTAGGTTCGTTAGTTCGATTATTTCCTTGCGGTAATAAATAGCATACAGCTGATTTAGTATAAGTTTAACATGTTTTAACGGTAGAAAGAAATTATGTATATTGTTATGTTGAGCGAGATTTATCGCCGTTTCTAAATTTGAAAGTAAGTCTTCCACTTCTGTGAAGATTTCTTGTAAATTTTATTGAATTTTGACACATTCAACATCGTTTTTAAATTTCTCAATTACATGTGAAAGGATGTTGAAATTTGTGTCAATTCTAAGAAATAAATCGCTAAGTTTTTTATTCAAGTTAAACAATATAGAACTTTGTAAATATAACTGTGTTTTTGTTTCGTGTTGATTTTGTAGAAGGGTGTAAAATTTTAAATTAATAATTTCCAAATCATTGTTATCTAATGTTCCAAATAAGTACCTGTGTAATGAACCAACGATATTAATTAGTTCTCGTTTCTGTCTAGTCTTTGGGTTTTCGAAATTCTCAAGTTTAGTTTGTATATAAAATAAAAATTGTTTAATTTTTGATAAGTTGCAGTGAGAAGGACCCAGCTTAGATAATAGTTGGGCAGTTTGATTTTTGATTTTGATTAAGTCGACGACTTGGATAAAATCGTAGCAATGGGAGAAAACACGAGTTTCCTTACTTAACTGACTCATTAGAAGGGGGTTTTCGATAGTTTCGATTTTTAAAAAGTTGGCTAAGGGAAATATTATCGTCAGGAGAATCAGGATCTTCAGTTGGGTGGCTATGTCCTGAAACGGAAAGAGGATTATCGATTTTCCGTTTTCTTAGTTTATTATCTGTATATTTGATTTCTAGGATAGGATTATAACGGGACGTATGGATAGTTTGTGCATCAGTTTCAGGATGGCTTTCAGGAAATTGCTCAAAATCTTTTAATAAGGATTCGTTTCACGATTACAGTCATTAAGAATATCTGCAAGAGGAATTTCGAAAAGTTTATCTAAATCCAAGTCTGATTCGTCTACCTGAGCTATCATTGAACTTGTATCATTTTGTATTGAACTCGTTTCAATAGGATTTATTTTTATACGAGAAAGAGGGTCGGCTTGGTAGATTTTCCCCTTTTTATACTTAATGACATAGTCATACTCTTCTAGTTTGAGTCTTCAGCGGACAAGTCTGGAGTTAGGGTATTTTAAATTAAATAACCACTGTAGTGGTTGGTGATCCGTTTCAATTACGAATTTTGTACCGAACGGATATGGTCTAAAATATTTTACGGAGTTGACAATTGATAAGAGATCCTTTTCGATCGAGTAATTACATTCAGCGGGATTGAGAGTTCTAGAGTAATATGAGATTGGATGACCCTCTTGGCTTAGAATAATTCCTTGCGAAATTGGACGCGTCACAAGTGAGGGTAAAAGTTTTATGAAAATCGGGATAGGCTAATACAAGTTCGTTACAAAGTAAATTTTTGCAAGTTTCAAAGCAATCTAAATAATCTTGGGAAAAGTCGATTTTGGAATCCTTTTTTAAACTTTGTGTTAGAGGTTTCGTTAGTTTAGCAAAATCAGGAATAAATTTACGCTAAAAGCCTAAAAATCCTAAGAAGTCCTTTAAATCTTACTTAACTGACAGAATTCAGTTTGTGTCTTATAATGGTTTTGTATCTTTTAATTATTCTGCTACCTCAGGAGTCCCTCGGGGGTCAAACCTCGGACCTTTATTATTGCCATAAATTATTGTTTGCTGATGATATGAACATGTTTTCTTCAATTTATTCCATAAATGATTGTTTAATGTTACAGCATTATTTAAATAATTTGCAAAGTTGGTTTTTAAGAACAAATTATATCTTAATGTATCGAAATGTAAAATTGATTCCTATACTAGAAAAAAGTTACCAATTGTTTTCGATTATGCAATTGATGACAATGCACTCGTCCGCTGTGAAACTGTTAATGATCTTGGTATATTATTTGATTGCGCTTTATCTTTTCGAGACCACATATTTAACAAAGTAAAAGAGGCAGCAAGATCATATGGCTTCATTGTGAGGAACTGTAGAAACTTTGACAACGTTGAAACATTGAAAACATTATACTATTCATTCATTAGATCTAAACTGGAATACGGTTCTGTAATATGGAATCCATATTATAGATGTTACAAAATCGCTATTGAAAAAAATCAGAGCAAGTTTTTAAAATTTTTGTATTTTAAAGTAACTGGAGTTTATCCAGAAATTAATATAGATTACAACATATTATTAGAAAGATTTAATGTTTCCAGTTTGGATTTGAGAAGAAAGTTTTCTTCAGTATCTTTTTTATATAAAATATTGCATAATGACATTGACTGCCCTGCTTTTTTATCACAAATTCAATTTACTGTACCTAGATCCAACTAGAGAGTTGTACAAACTTTTTCTCTTAGTAAGCCGAAAACTAATCTTTGCTTAAAATCCCCTATATATTCTACGTGTTTTAACTTTAATAAATTGTGTTCTGTTTGTGATATATATGACTGAGGATCATATATTCGGTTAATTTGTTATTTAATTAATTATATCTTCTATTGTTTTATTTTTCGTTATATAGCTGTAACTGGCTACTCATATTTTCTGTTACAATATACACTACTGTTATTATTATTATTTTTATTATTATTATTATTATTATTATTATTATTATTATTATTATTATTATTATTATTATTATTATTATTATTATTATTATTATTATTATTATTATTATTATTATTATTATTATTATTATTATTGTTCTGACACTACCTTATAATCAGTAGGTAGGATGGATTTGGTGTTCTAATAGTACTACTCCGGACTCTTTCCAAGTGTCTAGGGAGCAGATAGCTTACATTAGTACTCTTCTGAGTATATTTGCTGTGCCGAGCAAAGCAGTTTTTTGAATTATGTAAGCATTGTGGTTTCCTGGAATTTCTGATAAATAATTTTTGAATTTTGTTGTTACATAACCCGTTGTACCCACAATAATTGGTATCACGATTGTTTTGAGATTCCACATACGCTGTACCTCTATTTGTAGATCTTTGTACTTTAACAATTTTTCAGCTTCTTTCTTAGCAATATTACGATCGGCAGGCACTGCCACATCAATGATGTAACACATGTTGTTCAACTTTATTATTAAGTCTGGCTTGTTTGCTGCTATATATCTATCTGTGATGATTTGTTGGTCATATATGATGGTTACGCTTTTGTTAGGATTGGTGGTTACATTTTGAGGTGTGTGTTCATACCACCTTTTTGTTGTGACCGGGCAGTTAAAGTATTTACATAGTTGGAAATGTATAGTCGTGCATATCTTGTTATGTCGCTGTATATATTCTCGTTCTGCCAATATAGGACAACCTGCCATTATATGTTCCACTGTCTCGTCAAATCTTCTACAGATACGACATCGGCCGTCTGCCCTGGTGCGGAAAATGTCATGTTCAAGTTGGTGAGTTTTTAGCGCTTGATCTTGTGCTGCTACAATTAAACTTTCAGTTTCCCCTTTTAAATCCCCTAACTTTAGCCAAGCATATGAAAGATTCTTGTCAATCGGTAGTTCGTCTATCTGCCTTATTAATTGTCCATGCATAGGCTTGCTTTTCCATGACTTCTCGATTTCTTTGTTGTTCCATTCCTTTACTTGTTTTGGTGTGGGGTCCTGTTCGGTATTCTGGCCTGTATTAACCAATTCTTTGATTTTTTCCCTGCATTTGGTCAAAGATATCTTTGATGGTTTACTATCTTCGTGTTTGACGATTGACTTCACTATATAATCTGTATCGATGTTTGATTTTAGATAATGCGCAATTCTGTATAAGGTGCTTCTGTGTGCCGCTTCGAGTTGTCTTAAGCCTCTACCTCCTTTGTATCTCTGTGTATATAGCCTATCTACATCGGCACGTGGATGTAACATACCATGGATTGTTAGTAGCTTTCTCGTCTTTCGATCTAATTGTTTTATATCATCTTGCGTCCACCGCACTATGCCAAAACTGTACTCAAGTACAGGAATCGCCAATGCATTCAATGCCTGCACCTTATTTCTTGAATTTAACTGAGTTTTTAGTACTTTACGTACTCTAGTTATATATTCTTTCCTTAAATCGGTTTTTAGTTGTTCGTGATTTATCTCCGTTCCTTCTTTTATTCCTAAATACTTATAATATTCCCCATGTTCTAGAGATTTGATAGTTTGCCCGTCATTTAGAGTTAAATTTTCTGTTATTGCTAGTTTTCCCACTTTAAATGTAGCCATTGCACACTTTTCAATTCCAAAGCTCATCTTTATATCATCACTAAATTCTTTAACTACAGATATCATATTTTTTAACTGATTTTGGCTTGGTGCAATAAGCTTGAGATCGTCCATGTATACAAGATGCGATATGGCCTTCGACGTGTTAGTAATTTTATAACCCATATTTAATCTGTTCAAAAGTTTAGAAAGAGGGGCCATCGCTATGCAAAATAAAAGAGGGGATAAAGCATCCCCTTGATATATGCCCCTAAGAATTTGAATTTTATCTGTTGTGATGCTTTCTTTCGGTGTATTCAATATTATCGTTGTGTACCATGTTGGCATTATTGATTGGCAAAAAGATATTATGGTTTGAGGGGCACCAATAATTTGAAGTGATTTGATTAGCCAACTATGGGGAACACTATCGAAAGCCTTTTTATAATCAACCCAACTAAGGTTTAAGTTTTTTTTGTACTTTTGACAATCTTCCAATATTGCTTTCGAGAATAGCAGTTGATCTTTACTTCCAAATGAACCTCTGCAACATCCCTTTTGTTCTATTGGTATCAACCTCTTACTTTTAATATGAGTGGCCATTCTGGTAGAGATTACACTCGTAAGCGTTATTATTATTATTATTATTATTATTATTATTATTATTATTATTATTATTATTATTATTATTATTATTATTATTATTATTATTATTATTATTATTATTATTATTATTATTATTATTATTATTATTATTATTATTATTATTATTATTATTATTATTATTATTATTATTATTATTATTATTATTATTATTATTATTATTATTATTATTATTATTATTATTATTATTATTATTATTATTATTATTATTATTATTATTATTATTATTATTATTATTATTATTATTATTATTATTATTATTATTATTATTATTATTATTATTATTATTATTATTATTATTATTATTATTATTATTATTATTATTATTATTATTATTATTATTATTATTATTATTATTATTATTATTATTATTATTATTATTATTATTATTATTATTATTATTATTATTATTATTATTATTATTATTATTATTATTATTATTATTATTATTATTATTATTATTATTATTATTATTATTATTATTATTATTATTATTATTATTATTATTATTATTATTATTATTATTATTATTATTATTATTATTATTATTATTATTATTATTATTATTATTATTATTATTATTATTATTATTATTATTATTATTATTATTATTATTATTATTATTATTATTATTATTATTATTATTATTATTATTATTATTATTATTATTATTATTATTATTATTATTATTATTATTATTATTATTATTATTATTATTATTATTATTATTATTATTATTATTATTATTATTATTATTATTATTATTATTATTATTATTATTATTATTATTATTATTATTATTATTATTATTATTATTATTATTATTATTATTATTATTATTATTATTATTATTATTATTATTATTATTATTATTATTATTATTATTATTATTATTATTATTATTATTATTATTATTATTATTATTATTATTATTATTATTATTATTATTATTATTATTATTATTATTATTATTATTATTATTATTATTATTATTATTATTATTATTATTATTATTATTATTATTATTATTATTATTATTATTATTATTATTATTATTATTATTATTATTATTATTATTATTATTATTATTATTATTATTATTATTATTATTATTATTATTATTATTATTATTATTATTATTATTATTATTATTGAGTGGTGGTACAGGTTCGCAACCGTATATCTTATTGCCGCTCCGCTATTGTGATATCGATAATAGTGTTTATAAACCGTTTTAAAAGTTGTATCTTGTGCTATGTGGTAAATTACATACCTGTTGTATGATAGGAGTTTTAATTTAAGTCGATTTCTTCAAATTTAATCAGTATTGCTGATATTTCATCTTCAGTACATCGGTTTATCGATCGGTAAACAGAGATACTTTTTGTTGGCGAAAAGGTTGGGCGGAAATTTATCGCACCAACGGTCGCTCCTATTTGTATTTTGTGAATATTATTTCTTGTTGGCTCGGCTATGGCAGATGAAAACATTCTTCCGGAGGGACCCAAAATTTGTAAGAGATGTCAGAAGCCGGCCCCTAACAGTCTGTCTTGTATTAGATGCGGTACCGTTTCGCATAAAAGCTGTCTCAAGGAGCTTCAGAAGAAATATAAATATATTAGATTTTATGAAGATGATAAAGTTATTTGCTGCCCTAAAGAAGCAACTGCTGAGGATAGTCTACCTCCAGCGGTCCCAGTAATTTCTGAAATTGAGGCGTTAAAAATTGCTCATTTGGAAGAGAAATTAAAGCTGAAGGATTTTACTATCAGTCAAATGGAGTTAGTTATTGAAAATCAAAAGCTAGCTTTGGATGCTCTAAAGGAACAGATTGTTATGTTAAAGACTGCTAAATCAAATCTGAGCTATGCGAACGTGGCGGAAAGTTCTGGTTCTGGTACTACTAAGAAAGTATCACATAAACCGCGTGTGCAACCATCTAGCAGCAAACCTGAAATTGCGAATGTTAAATTTTCAAATGGATTAGATGAGCCAAATGAGAGAGTAGTTATTACAGCTTCTCAAGTTTCTGCTGCAGTTCGCAATGCGACGGTTCGGCGTGCATGTGACGATGCTATATCGCTTGGTAGCCCTGCAAATAACGAGGCTAAAATTGGAAAGGAAACTATGAGAGGTCCCAGTCAATCTCGTGCAAATTCACGGTCTATTTTAGTTGGAAATATGCCTAGTACTTCAAATTGTCCAATTAAAGCAACGGTTTTTGTACCTATGAAGCACTTTCACGTTACAAATTTGGAAGTAACTACAAATTCGACCGACTTGAAACAATATCTAAATCAGTTTGTGCCTAGTATCGTTGTGGAGAAGTTGTCTGCTAGAAATCCGGATAGATACTCCTCTTTTAAAGTGTCTGTTCCTGAGGCGGAAGTTCAAAATTTACTAAATATTGATATATGGCCTCAGGGAATTGCTGTAAATCGGTTTTTTCGGTCTAGAAGAACGTAGAAATATACCACACCAGGGAAACCTTTCAAGACTTTATGATGGATTTTCGGTATGTTCTATAAATGTTCAGGGTTTGGCAAACAAAAAGGAGGAACTTCTTGTGCTTTTAAAGTATAATCCATTTGATATTATTTGTATACAAGAACATTGGTTACAGCAGGAGAAATTGCTATCCTTTTCATTGATCGGGTATAAATTAGTTTCCTCCTTTTGTCGTGCTGGTAATAACGAACACGGTGGAGTTGCTGTATTTGGATTATCAAGTCTTCATCTAAAACCTTTAGACCTTAAGGTTTTTAGTGTACCTTACCATGCTGAATTTTGTGGAGTGCATATAGTTGATAGTAAGTGTGCCCTGATATCCTTGTATAGGTCCTCATCATCGGGTGATATTGGTATTTTTAGAGATAAGACATTTCATATGCTCAATCATTTATCCCAGGCGTTTAGACATATAATGCTTATTGGTGATATAAACCTTGATCTTGATGGCCATACATCGATGATTTGGGACATTAATAATGTATTTGCAATGTTTAACTTAAAACACTATATTCATGAACCTACCAGAGTCACTAGTAGTTCCAGTTCCAATTTGGATAATATAGTGACTAATTTATCTTGTAAGGAAGTTTCTGTGGGTGTCTGGGACCCGCACATATCCGATCATTATGCTATCTATGCCGTACTACAAAACATTCAAGGTCGTAAAATAAGTACTAGCAATAAAGTTATGGTCAGAGCGGTCAACGAAAAACGAATTATTAATTTTGCAAAATATTTAAGCAGTATATGCTGGGGAAACATGGAAAGTCTGACAGCTACTGAGATGTCAAATTGGCTACTCAACTACTTGAGAACTCAGGTTGATAAGTATTTCCCATATGTGCGTGCGCGGAATGGCCACAGAAACTTTCATTTTAAATGGTTCAATCAGCGACTCCGGGAGATGCGTAAAAATTTGTTTATGCTAAAACATCATTTTAATATTACTAAACTTGATTGCGATTGGGATAACTATAAGCAATTACGTAACAAATATAAACGTGCCTTGAAGGAGGAGAAGCGTGATGCATATACTCGGGAGATATTAAGATCAAACTGTAAAAGTAAGACGATCTGGAAGTTGGTAAATTCTGAAACTAAACCGAATGCTGATATCGTTTCTACTTCCCTTTCACCTGATGATTTCAATCAATTTTTTTCAGTAGTTTGTGAAAGTATTAGTGAGAGAATTGACAAGGATAACTTAGATCCTATGGAATTCTTACGTAGAGCTCCTAACTCGGTGACATCGTTTTTTATGACAACTATTGTTGAGTCTGATGTGAGAGAAGTTATATTAGCACTAAAAAACTCGTCTGCATTGGATTATTATGGACTAAGTAGTTATATGATTAAAGCATCATTGGAGTCGTTGGTTGGTCCATTAACTTGCCTATTTAATAAGTGCTTGGAGGAAGGAAATTGGCCTGACTCGCTAAAAATTTCTAAAGTTACACCTATTTATAAGGGCGGTGACAGTGATTGTCTGGACAATTTCCGCCCTATTTCAATTATACCTCTTTTGGGAAAAATTTTGGAAGTGCTGATTAGGGACAAACTTGTTGCCTACTGCGAAAAGTATTCTTTGTTTTCAAATTGTCAATTTGGTTTCAGAAAAAAAAGATCAACTGTTAAGGCCTTGTTGAAGTTAATAGAAGACGTAGTAGAGGGTCTGGATGAGGGGGTGCATACTAACGCCATTATGTGTGACCTCACCAAGGCCTTCGACTGCGTCCGTCCAAGTATTTTAATGCGCAAGCTCGAATATTATGGAATTAGAGGCAATGTACTTAGGCTGTTTTCTTCTTACCTTAGCGGTAGGAGACAGTTTGTCGCTTATCAAGGTGTAGAGTCCTGTATTTTGCCAATTGAAAATGGGGTTCCTCAAGGGTCTGTTTTGGGCCCGTTTCTGTTTCTTTTATATGTAAATGATCTGCCTGACTCTTTGGTGGAGAGTTCCTGTATTTTATATGCTGATGACACTACTTTGTTGACTCGTGGAGGCCACGGACTGAGTGACATCCAAATTGCTAAAAACTGGTTCTCTGCTAATAATTTAAAATTGAATGAATCAAAAACTCAAAATATACTTTTTAGTTCTGACAAATGGGTCACCCAGTCCGAACCTGTTAAGCTTCTTGGAGTTATCCTGGATACCAGTCTTACCTGGAATCACCACATTGCAGCTGTCTGTTCTAGAGTTTCATCAAGTATATTTGCTCTACGACAACTAGCTTTCTATCTGTCTGGAGAAGTCTTGCGAACTGTATATTTCAGTACAGTTCAAAGTCACATATCCTATAATATTCTTTTATGGGGAAATTCAACAAATGCTTGCAAGGTGTTCTGGCTCCAGAAGTCGGCTATTCGGGTGATTGCGAGAGCTCCACCACTTACACCATGTAAGGAGCTCTTCAAGAAGCTAAACATACTTCCTTTGCCTTGTCTATACATTTTAGAAACAATAATGTTTATCAAACAAAATTGTCAAAATTATAAAAAGCATTCCGAGCTGCATGATCATAAGACAAGACAAGCCGGAAATTTGGTGCCTCCTTTTTCTCGCATACGCATTACGCAAAAAAACAAAGTAGACATAACGTTGTTTAACAAATTTACATCCCTTCACAAAAATGTAACAGTAATGAACATGCCATCTTCACAATTTCGCAAATTTGTGAAGTCTTTTTTATTGACTTGTTGTTTTTACAGTGTAGATGAGTTCTTGTCATTCCGTGTATAGATTGTCTGTTGTATGTTCTTATTTATTATGGTTTGTCATTTTAAAATTTTACGCACTTAAACTATAGTATATTACTCTTCTTTGTTTTATATATTTGTGACCTTAAATGTACCCTTTGTATATAAAATGGTCAATAAAAAGTAAGTAAGTAAAGTAAGTATTATTATTATTATTATTATTATTATTATTATTATTATTATTATTATTATTATTATTATTATTATTATTATTATTATTATTATTATTATTATTATTATTATTATTATTATTATTATTATTATTATTATTATTATTATTATTATTATTATTATTATTATTATTATTATTATTATTATTATTATTATTATTATTATTATTATTATTATTATTATTATTATTATTATTATTATTATTATTATTATTATTATTATTATTATTATTATTATTATTATTATTATTATTATTATTATTATTATTATTATTATTATTATTATTATTATTATTATTATTATTATTATTATTATTATTATTATTATTATTATTATTATTATTATTATTATTATTATTATTATTATTATTATTATTATTATTATTATTATTATTATTATTATTATTATTATTATTATTATTATTATTATTATTATTATTATTATTATTATTATTATTATTATTATTATTATTATTATTATTATTATTATTATTATTATTATTATTATTATTATTATTATTATTATTATTATTATTATTATTATTATTATTATTATTATTATTATTATTATTATTATTATTATTATTATTATTATTATTATTATTATTATTATTATTATTATTATTATTATTATTATTATTATTATTATTATTATTATTATTATTATTATTATTATTATTATTATTATTATTATTATTATTATTATTATTATTATTATTATTATTATTATTATTATTATTATTATTATTATTATTATTATTATTATTATTATTATTATTATTATTATTATTATTATTATTATTATTATTATTATTATTATTATTATTATTATTATTATTATTATTATTATTATTATTATTATTATTATTATTATTATTATTATTATTATTATTATTATTATTATTATTATTATTATTATTAAAAAGGAAAATTCTTTATGGATTTTATTTTCTTGGGGTTATGTCACACCTTCCGCTGTGATATGTCCTAAATATTCTACCTGTTTACATAGCTGTATTTTCAGATCAGCTTATAGAGTTTTAAATATAAGTTCCAAATTTTGAATATGTTCCTGAAGGGAAGTACTAAAAATAATAATATCGTCCATGTAGACAAAACAGACTTTGTGTCCATTTTCAGTATTAAATGCCGTTTTTTTCATGGAGTTTTCGTGCATATCTATTTGGTGGAATCTTCTGGCTAAGTCTAGGGTTGTAAACCCGTAACATCGTCCGAGTTTGTCAAGGATGTCGGAAATATTAGGTAAAGGGTACCTGTCAGTTTTTGTATGGTCATTAATGTTCCAGTAATCTACCACTAGGCGCCATTTTTGTTTACCTGTGGCGTCAAATTTCTTTGATACAATCCATATTGGTTGAACTATAGGGAGATTTAGAGGGACGGATAATATTATTTTGCAGCATATATCAATTTGTCGTTTTACTTCCTGCTGATGCACACGAGGATATCTATAAGTCTTAGTATGAAGGGGTATTTCATTATGGGTTTTGATCTCATGTTTATCCTGATTTGTAAAGAATAAGGCATCATTAGGGAAGTGAAAACAAGTTTCATATTTTTTATAAAGTTCAAAAAGATGAAATTTTTCCTCGGAATTCAAATGTTCGGTTCTAAGCAAGGTTGTTATATTTTTTGAATTTTGATTGATATGGTTTAACATAATTCCTTCTTTAGTTTTAATTTGCAGTGTTTGAGTAAAATATTCGTCAAGTAGTGTTGCAGGTAAACTTTGGTCAGGGGCAATGGACTGGGTTTCTGAAGTATTATTATATATTTCAATTTGTGCATTTTAAGCACGTGTTACGCATGCAGGGATATAAAAACTTTGAGATCGTTGGGTTTTTATGAAAATGTCTCTAGATATGATAACGGGGAATTTGAAAAGTCTGACAGAGTTAGCCTCAAAGTTTATGGGTTCATTGTGTCTTTGTATCTGCGAGGGAATGATACAATTTATGTTTGACAGTGTTAGGTTTTTAAGATCAATGATTAGTTCCAAATGTTGAAGAGTTTCAAAGTCTGTCAGTTCATCTAAATCTTTACTGAAGTAAAATATAATTGCTTTTATCGTATAATTTGAATTGGATTCATTAAAAATTGGAATATGCGCCGAAGAATAAGATTTTTGAGAACCAGTGCATGTTGTAATAATGTTTGTTTCAGGATGAGTGCAATTTGGGTAGAACTGTGAAATTACAAAGGGGTTAATGATGTTTTTCCCACATCCAGTATCTAAGAGAAGTTGAATAGGAGGGTATTGAATTTGAATAAAAGGAAGTTTATTATTCTCAACATTATTCAAAACTGTATCGGATCTTGAGGGGTATGGGTCTCCTAAAAACTTATTTCTTGGGGTTTATCTTCTGAAAATTCCTGATAAGCATCATAGGAATATTTGCTTAGGCTTCCTTGTTGAAAAGAATAATCTTAGTCGAATCCTGGTTCATAATCAGAAGGATTATATTAAAAATTATTTTGTTCAGAGTTGTTTTGCTCAGAGTTCAGTATTAAATAATTCTTGTACTACGGGTAGGGAAGCTTTATTTTCAGGGAAGGTTTTCCGTTGAAATTGTATGCGTTGGCGACTATGACTAACACCAGATTTTTGAGGATGGGTATAACTAACATACATACCAGACATAGGCGTAGGTTTGGGTTGAATTAATTGTTGAGGGGGTTTAAAAACAGTTTGAGGTTTTCTGAAAACATTTCGATTTGTTGAGGGCTGTTGTCAATATCTTTGCTGGTTATCAGGTGATTGATAGAAATTTATAGGTTGCGATGGAAATCTTGATGGGTTATTAGGTGATCGATAGAAGTTAACGGGTTGCGACGGGAGTCTTGGTTAATTGTTCTGATAAAAATTTTGTTGTGGTTGCGGTTTAGGACGCTGTGGTTAAAAAGATGTTTATACTACACAAAGTATTTTATTGGATCTTGATTTTGTTTGAAGACTACCAACATATTTGCGTTATCTCGTATTAGATGTTTTGGAATACTTGTATAAGTTTGGCAAAGGTAAAAGCAATATACGTCTTTATGACGGCCTATACTGAAGTTATCTCTCATAACAATTTGTTTATCACATGCTACATTATTAAAAATAAATATCGAGTTTTGTTTCACATCTTCAGGCGGTAGAATGTTGTCGCAGTTATTGAAGAAGTAGTATCCAATTTCTTTTATTGGTTTTAGAATTTCTTCTAAATACTGATATTTTGATTGATAGAGAGACTTAGAAAAATATAAATATTTTTCAAACTTGAATCCATTTGGATGTTCAATCAAACTAATCATAACATTAGTTTTACCACAGTTTGATGGACCAACAACCAAGCAACGGATTGTAGATGGTAACAGTTATCCATGTCTCTTCGGGATTTTCTTTTCTGCGATATCATTGTTAATAGGTAAATCAGTTGCCTTGGCTGTAGCAGCAGCAACGAAAGCTAAAGTTAAATTAGAAATGGGATGCATTAACGGAAAAACTAAAAAAAAATAAAAGCAAAATTCGTAAATCTAAAGTGAAATCTAAAAATATTGATGGGTTTGAAGTATTAACGGAAAAACTAAAAAAAATAAAAGCAAAACTCGTAAATCTAAAGTGAAATCTAAAAATATTGATGGGTTTAAAGTATATTAGATTGAGTTTGAGTCCAGCAAAGAGAAACTTGAAAATCTGTCCAAAAATAACATTAACATGGAATCTTAAGTGCTTCTAAGACCTGGCTTCTTAATTGAGCACCTAATAAGGCAGTACTTAATTCTAGGCACGGAATTGAAATTGTTTTTAATGGTGCGGCCTTTGTCTTGGAGCACAATAGATTAATACAGGTTTCACCTGAATCATTTTGACTGCGCATATAGTAAGTAAGTAGTAAGTATAAGTTTATTTATATAGCAGATATTATGAATACAAAATATAAGACATATATACCTTATACACATTAATATTATACATATACTAACACCATACATATACACAAATACAACATATACTCATCCACAATAAAAAAAAAGACCTAATTAATATAGTCAATAACAAAGACAAAATAAATGGCAATACAATATTGAGCAAATATAAACTATTCACTTATTGTTGCGTTATTTTTTATATAATTACTTAATTTGTATTTAAACTGATTTACTGTTTTACAAAACCTAATTTCGCTAGGCAGAAGATTGAACTTTACACTCTGTTCCGTTTTCATTTAGTTAATAAGTATTAGTCATTTTCATAGTTATATTATTTAATATTTTATCTCTTCATACTTCGAGAAGCGCCTCTCTAAATAGGGAACCACGAGGATCACGGTGAGTCGCATATTATATTTTGTCATTGGTACTTAATTTTCAAATTATACTTTTTTCGGTTAATACTTTTTAATAAGGCGCTCCCCGCTACAGTCTATTTTTCTCTAGTAAAGCTATTACTAAACATTTTGGTGCTTCGAGCACGGATTTTTTACATAGTATCCTTTATTCTTTGCATAAGTATTAATCATTTAATAGTAACATAATTTCAATTAAATTATCAATCTCGCCATATTGCCTTATCTAGTCGCTGGGTCAGCTATTCTTCGTGACTTCCTTTACTGTTCCGACCGGGGAGGTGTGGTCTTGATACGCACAGACGTTAATTAAATTTCAGAGTCGACGCTTTATCATAATTTTAACAATTTTAGTTGTTGGCTTACTGTGATTGAGTAAAGAATTGATCGCACTATTGTAACCGTACTTTTCATACTTTTCAAAACAGATCCAACATTTACTTAGCTTAAACATATATTTCGCATTCGTGATTTTCTATCGTTTTGCATACTGTCATGGCTGATAAAATCAAGAAAATAAAAGCTTTACGGCAAGTTGAAAAATTGATGACATATCACTGCTGAACGAGATCCCAATGAAAAAATGATTTTTAAGTCTATGTGGGATAATGTTAGAGATATTAAACGTTCATTTAGAGCTCAACACGACCCACTAATCAATATCGTGTTCAACAATGAGGAAGAATTTGAATCTGCACTTGCAGTTATGACTCGCTTTGACAAAATATTACATAAAATAAAATTCACTTATGAAACTTTGTTTAATAATCCAAATACTAATGATGAACCTACGGTTACTCCTACTCACATTAAGTTGCCGAAAATAGAACTAATAAAATTTAAGGGAGATATTCAGTCTTTTCCCATATTTTTAAACATGTATGATTCGTTAGTACATAATAATTAATCTTTATCCACTATTCAATAATTTAACTATTTAATTTCATCGCTTGAAGATCCTGCACTTGGTGTAGTAAAATGTCTACCTATGTCTAGTGCTAATTATGAAATTGCATATAATAGTCTGGTCAAACGTTATAAAAATAAAAGATTGCTTTCACAAGTACATTGGTCGGCCATAAAAAACGCTACTAAATTAAATTCAGAAGACCCTCATCCTTTACGCAACTTATTAGATATATTTTCAGAAAATCTAGAAGCTCTAAGAATTTTAAATCATCTTGTAAATGAATGGGATATAGTCATTCGAGTGATATACCCAAGTACAAAAAACTTTTTAATTTTTTGGAAAATGATTGCAACGCCCTTTTTAACTTAAATTCTCCCAATACTAAATCTAAATTCAAGAAAAATGATTTTACCAAATTTTCCAATGTTACTTCCCGCGCACACGCTTCCACATCGTTTTTAGGAACTAATAATAGTAATTTCTCGCCGGTGTATCACTGTATATTGTGCTCACATAATCACACCTTGTATTTTCATAATAAGACTACTCAGGAACGCTTTCACTTTGCTAAAGATAAAAATGTATGCGTTAATTGTTTAAGTAACGTACATAAAACCTTAAATTGCAAATCTACTAAATCCTGCCGCATTTGCAAAAAAGACACCACACTCTTCTACACATGGAACGCCGTGAAGAATCTTTTATTTCAAATAATATCAATTCACCAAGTACTTCTTCATCTAACGTAAATGAGAATTTTTCTCAACCAGAGCCTCAAGCTCAAACGCTAGCTGGTTTGTCACAAGCCTCAACTTCAGTTTTACTTTCAACTTCTGTTATTGAAATTCTTGATATCCGTGGACATTATCAAAAATTTAGGGCATTAATTGATACCGGTTCCCAAACTAGCTTTATATCGCAAAAATGTGCGAATCGTTTAGGATTGCCTAAATTCTAACCTCTCTTACTGTTCGACCCATTAATACAAATAACAAATCTATACAGGTACATACAATAATTTTACCCCGAATCTGCTCAGAAATGCCTACTACACAATTGCCTATACAAAGATAAGCTTATATTAAAAATTTAAATCTCGCCGATCCCTATTTTTACAAACCAGGATCAATTGACTTATTATTAGGAGCTGACGTATTTCCTTTAATTATACAGAGTGGTAAAATTATCGGTGACCAACATGAACCTGCAGCTATTAACACAATATTTGGTTACATTTTAATGGGACCATACAAAAATAATATTTCGCAGTCAAATATTAAATCGTTCCTATCATATTCTTCAACTCAACCTTTAAATAATATTTTACGCAAATTCTGGGAAATAGAAAATGTTCCGCATAAAAATATAAATTCGCCAGAAGACGTTCTCTGTGAAACAAAATTTATACAATCGGTTTATAGAAATTCTGAAGGAAGATATACAGTTGCATTACCGTTTCGTGATGTCCAAGAACCGACTTTTCCGGGTAGTAGAGAAATCGCCTTAAATCAATTTTTCTCGCTAGAAAAACGCTTAATAAAAAATTCTACTTTATACGCTGAATATTCTAAAATTATACAGGAATATTTAAATCTTAATCACATGGAATTATTATCGACGCCAACAGATACTAACAAATCTTATTATATACCGCATCATTGTGTAATAAAGCCGGACAGCGTTTCTACTCCTGTTCGTATAGTTTTTAACGCTTCTAATAAAATAAATAATATATCGCTCAATAACACGCTTCTAATTGGTCCAGAATTACAAAAGGATATCGTGCAAATTTTATTAAATTTTAGATTACCTGCCGTAGTTCTTACAGCTGATGTAACAAAAATGTATCGTCAAATACTAATCGCACCTGGTCATCAAGACTATCAGCGTATTTTATAGCGATTTGATAAAAAACACTCTGTCCAAGACTATCTGTTGTGAACCGTTACTTACGGGATATCATCCGCTCCTTATTTAGCCTTGCGCGTTTTATTAAAATTAGCCGATGATGAAAAATTAAAATTTCCTAGAGCAGCAAATGTTTTAAAAAACGATACTTACGTGGACGATATTGTTACTGGTTGTTCTTCTATTGAAGATGCCAAAACGTTGCAACGAGAATTTACCGCTTTACTAAAATCGGCTGGCTTTGAACTGCATAAGTGGGCTTCGAATAAATCTGAAGTTTTATCTCATTTGCGTTCATCATTAATAAATTTTGCTGCGCTTTCGCTTGACCGCGATGAGGTTACCAAAGTTTTAGGTTTATGCTGGCAACCAGCGTCCGACAATTTTACTTACAATGTAAAACCTCTAGAAAAATCTTGCACTAAACGTAATATCCTCTCTGAACTGGCAAGAATTTTTGACCCGTTAGGTTTTTTAGCTCCGGTAACTTTTTCAATAAAATATTTAATTCAGCAGCTGTGGATACTCGGTCTCTCTTGGGACGATACTCCTCCTGAAAATATTATTCGCGCATGGACTAGATATAAACAAGAATTAGTGTTTATTTCAAATTTTAATTTACCTCGCCACATTGATCTCAAATATTCTAAAAATTTATGTATTGAACTTCATGGATTTTGTGACGCTAGTGAACGCGGTTACGCTGCTGTAACATATTTTCGAATTTTTCACTTAAACAATTATTCTACTAATTTTATTTGTGCAAAATCACGTGTAGCTCCTTTGAGAACTATGTCCATACCAAGATTGGAATTGTGCGCTGCCGTTTTGCTATCGGACTTGGTGGATTTTGTTGTCACAAGTTATGCAACTATTTCTTATGAAAAAAATATATGCCTGGACTGACTCTTCTGTTGCGCTTGCCTGGATAAAATCGCATCCTCACAGGTGGAAACCGTTTATTAGTAACCGGGTGAGTTATGTTCAAGAAGATATAGCATCTCGAGGAAGTTTTCCTTCGGAACTTTTAAACAATTCTTTATGGTGGGCCGCGCCCGATTTTCTTATGAAATTTAATGAGCAATGGCCTCCGTCAAAATTTAATGTTCTAAGTGATCACGTAGTATTTTCTGAAGAAAAGAAGAACATTGTTTTAACCGCTGCAAAACCAATTAAAACTAATTTTTTAAATACTTTATTAAATAATAATTCGTCATTAAATTCTATACAACGCATTATCACTTACATTTTACGTTTTATCAATAACTGTCGCTTTCCGAGAAATAAAATAAGTGGCCATCTTTCTTTTCAAGAACTTCACACTTCGCTACTTGTTTTAGTTAAACAAGAACAATTAATTTTCTTTCCGGATGAAATTATTAAAATCAATAATAATCTAAAACTACTTAAACATTTTCAGAAATTAAGTGTTTTCATGGACGAACAAAAAGTTCTTAGAGTTGGGGGTCGATTGCAAAACATTCTTCTCTTATCTATGAAAATAAGTTTCCTGATTTATTACCTAAACAAAGCCGCTTAACTACACTACTTATTGAATAAATACATAAAAAATACTTTCACGCCGGACTTCAAACCGTTCATTTTTTACTTTTTCAATACTTTTGGCTTTTTTCTCCTAAGTGTACTATACGTCATGTACTATCGCGATGCACAAGGTGTTTTAGAGTTAATTCTAAAACTTATCAACCAGTCATGGGTAACTTACCCGCTGCTCGTGTTTCATGTAGTAAAGCATTTTTCCACTCAGGCGTGGACTATGCAGGTCCTTTTTTATAACTTTAAGTAAGTCTCGTGGTTCAAAAGCTCACAAGGCCTACATTTATTTGTTTATTTGTATGTCTACCAAAGCGATTCACATTGAATTGGTGTCGTATTTAACCGCAGATTGTTTTTTAGCTGCTTTGCGCAGATTCATTGCTCGTCGTGGCCGTGTTTGTCACTTATATAACGATAACGGCACTTGTTTTGTTAAAGCGAATAAAGAATATATAAATTTAGCTCGCTCCGCAGCGTCAAGTGAAGCTATTTCTTGGCATTTTATTCCACCGTCCGCTCCAAATTTTTGAGGTCTGTGGGAAACTGGTGTGAAAAATATGAAAAGTCATTTAATGCGTGTAATTGGTCAACAAATATTAACTTACGAAGAATTGTACACTATCTTATGTCAAGTGGAATCAATTCTTAATTCGCGTCCATTAACACAAACTAGTTCTGATCCAAATGATTTTTCTGCATTAACGCCTGGCCATTTTCTCACTTTACAACCACTTACCGCTATTCCAAATTTAAATTTACACGATGAAAATTTAAATCGCCTAACTCGCTGGCAGCTGCTTCAAAGAATCCACCAAGATCTCTGGAGTCGCTGTCAAAAAGAGTATTTGAATACATTGCAGCAGAAACCCAAATGGTTAACTTCGACTAATAAACCCAAAATTGGATTGATTGTGCTTATCAAAGACGATAACATTCCTCCATTGCAATGGCGTCTTGGCCGCATTTCTCGTTTATATACAGGGAGTGATGGAGTTGCGAGAGTGGCTGACGTACGATTGGCTAATGGCATGATTAAAAGACCGTTCAGTAAGTTATGTCCTTTACCTGTTTCGCCTTCAGAAAATGCATAAGCATTTTGGTGGGCCGAAATGTTCCGTTTTCATTTAGTTAATAAGTATTAGTCATTTTCATAGTTATATTATTTAATATTTTTTCTTGAACTACAATTTTCTCCTTATTAAAATGCTGAAATTCGCGTGTTTTTTGTTTTCCTATTTTTTGTAGCCAATGAGATTGTTTTTTGCGACCTACTCACCCAAGACCAACGGATCCGATTCGCACAATTGAGTGTGAATAGTTCGCCGCATACGATATATCGTCGTCTGAAAGCCGCTATGTGCAGTTTTTAGTAAAAATAAGATATGTGTTTTATTGTAAACACACGGCAATTTTCCGTCGACTAAAACACACATATGTGTATAAAAATTAAAAATAACCTGCTGAAAAAAACAAAAATATTAACCCCGCTATGTGTAAACGGGAAAATTTGCTCTTTCGAATGTCGCTATGTGAAGAAAATAATTGTTTTTTGTTTCTTGATACACATAGCGTTATTTTGGCACAATATGAATTGTATCATGTATCATTTATATATTCGCAAATTTCCAAAGTGCAAATAAAAACTCAATGAACTTTTAGATAATTAATTTTAGACTTTAGTGTAAATTTAGTACAAGAAACCAATTTCAATTTCATCTCTTCATACTTCGACAGGCGCCTCTCTAAATAGGGAACCAGGAGGATCACGGTGAGTCGCATATTATATTTTCTCATTGGTATTTAATTTTACTTTACTTTTTTCGGTTAATACTTTTTAATAAGGCGTTCCCCGCTACAGTCTATTTTTCTAGTAAAGCTATTACTAAACACACTCCTGTGAAATAGACTATTCATTGTAGGATTTTTTATGTTTTTTTAACATAACTAAGAGTATTAGACGTCCTTGGATTACATGAATGAATATATCTAACAGGCATCAGCTGTTGAGAGATAAAACGGCAACATATTATTAATTACCCTGTATATAAAAATCATTGTATGTAGTTTAAAGAAGTATTCCACATTCAACCAATTCAGCGTATCTAACATTAGTTGACTGGTAAACCTATTACAATTTAATATAACACGCATGGCTTTGTTTTGAAGCACCTGTAATCGTCTGAAGTTTATATAACATATATACAACATGGAAGAGTATTATATAAAATGGGGTAATATCAAGGTAAACAGTTAATTTTGAATATATTGATGTGTTGAGAAATTCTACTGAAAAATCCAATTTTTTTCCAATTTTTTCTTTATATATGCTCCTACTCTATACTCTTAATTCTCTATCAATTATCAAACCTAAATATTTTGTTTCATCCACAAATTCATTTTTTTCACCGTTTATTTCTATTTTCAAGTTTAAGTTCAGGAATTTACTATACAAAAAATTACCACCAACAAACATACATTTAGATTTTAGTTAATTTACTATTAATTTATTTAATTTAAGTTTCTCCGTTAATAATTGTAATTCTAAATTTACTGTGGTCACCATTTCTTCAAAGTTTGTACTTTCATAGTAAATAAGTGTATCGTCGGCAAAAAGATGAATTTTGCATTTAATTAATATATTTGCAAGAACATTTATATACAGGATAACAGGATGACCCAATACGCTACATTGGAGAACTCCAAAATTATTGATTCTAGGATCAGACAAAGTAAAATTGTTGTAAGTTGGTAACGATTAGTTACACAGTTCTGAATCCAGCTTAAAACAGTACCATTAAATTCATATTTTTTAACTTCTTAACTTTTTAACTTTAAGAAACCCCGGGGTTATCTACCAATTAGTTCCAATCAGAAATCACTAATTGCAGTGCTGTTTCACAAGAGTGCTTTCCACGAAATCTTGATTGATATTTACTCAAAATATTATTCCAGTTTATAATCAAGCATCTGATTGTACACTACTAATTCCAAAATCTTTTCACAGAATGGCAACATGTTAACATGTAGGCACAATACCTTTCCAAACTTAATAAGATTCAAAAGAGGACATCCCAAAATATGAAAATAATATTCGTTTATTATCCATTTTGGAGCAATACAATGCTATAGGATTCGTCTATAAAATACATGCACATACATATAGCACAAGTATAGTTCGCGCAGCTTACTGCGCACGGCTCCGACGCCCCGTTTCCGAGATACGGAAAAGCAGAAGCCCCGCGCAGCAGCGAAATCCCCGCGTTTATCGTCTTTTATTTTTCCGTATTTACTACTAATATCTACTATCGAAACATCATTTTCACTTATTAGGTATACGTACGTACATGTACATGCTCTTGCAATAATAATGACACTTCCTCGACACAACAGTTTTTGAACTTGTGGAAGTTCCGAGTTGAAATCTTATTAAATCTCATTAAATAAACGTTAAAAGTTGATAGATAGTAGATTTCATTACAAATACGTCATCAGTTTAAAACAAATCGCAAAATTCATTTTAAAGAGCATTATCGCAAACGATTGTACTTTGCTTTGCTTTGCTAAAGGCTCGTATTTATTCTAAGAAAATCGGACGAAAGTAATATTAACAGTACTAGAATACTTTTTACGCGCCCGCGGCAGTCTTTAGTTATAAATAATCTAATAGTAAGTAGTAGAAGTAGTAGACAAAGAAACCGGCGAACTTTCGAATAAACTACATATTATAGGAACATATATCTTTACCCGACACAAATTTCTTTATCTAATTACTGCAAAACGTTCAACATTTAAAAAATAGGCACTAAAAACGAGTAATAAAACAAAAAAATCACGAGCGCACATACCACGGTAAACATTATAACAATACAATCGGTTGCCTAACTCTTCAAATGTTACAGTTGCGCGCTGGCTGGCTGACCTGTCGTCAGCGTCGTCGGCGACAAAATGGGATTCGATATAATTTCGAAGAAATTTTTTTGGAGGAGGACGGTTCATCTATTTATTTTTCATTTAGTTTATTTAATTGCTGCAAAAAGTTTAAAATTTAAAAATTAGTCATCGAAAACGAGTCAAACAAAAAAATCACAAACGCCAACACCATGGTAGTATACAAGATTTTAATCATTATGATAATACAACCGGTTACCTAACTGTTTAAATGTCATACTTGCGCGCTGTCTGATATGCCGTCAGCGTCGTCGGCAATAAAATGGGGTTTAATATAATTTCGAAAAAAAAATGTTATTTGCTTTATAATTAATTAAGTTTGAAAATTGTTTGAACGGTGATTCCGTCCGTTTTTTCTATCCCCTCTTAAAATATTTGTACTCTTGTCATAGTTGATCCTGTATATAGGACTGAACTAACGGATCTTTCTATTCAATTTAGATTTCTCGAATATTTACTCTGCTTTCCTTTCGAATTTTTTATGAATTTCGAGGGGTTTTCGATGCTTCCACATTTTCTTAAATTTGGGGAGCTTGCGGAGCCCGTCTGGGGGACAGGGGTCCCTCGGGTGGGCTAAAACGAGTTTTCGACTGCTTTGGCTCCAATTTTGCGTGTTTTGAATTTTTTTTTGTTAAATTTCGAATTTGTTCCTCTATTCCGTTAAACAATTTCCCTATTTTCTATTTTCGGTTAAATTTTTTTCTTAAATTTGACGAGTTTCAGGGGGGTGAGGGGGTGACGAGGGATGCCCGTCTGCCGCCCCGAAACGAAATTTTTGTCTCAATTTTTGCTCGTTTAGATCGCGTTTTTTGTTAAATTTCGAATTTTTTGCTATATTTCGTCTAAACAAAATCTCGATATGTATGGGGAACGGGGGTACCCCGGGTGGGCTAAAATGAGTTTTCGACTGTCGTCTGTTAGTGTGTCTCAATTTTTGCGTATTTCGACTGTTTTATTTTTTTAATTTCGATTTTTTTGCTCTATTTCGTCTAGAATAATCTCAATTTTTCAGATTTTTTCACGTTTCTCCTCCGAATTTTATATATTTATAACGTGTAGCTGGCATTGACTTTTCAACCATCTCCGGTGCCCGGACTTTATCAGAAAATCATAAATCATTCAAAAATAGATATTTTTTTTATAAAATTTATTCTCTATCAGTTAGTATAATCGTTTTTAAAGAAAAATACATAAATTTTATAACGGTTATTATACCGAACTTTTTGAATTACATAGGAGTAACGGAACATTCTAGAATATACAGGGTGTTCCGTAAAAATGAGCCAAAGAGCAAGGTTAGATTATAGACGTCAAAATATTAAGATTCCATCACACATGCTTTAATAAAATGTCAAATTTTGTTTATTTTTAAAATTTATTTAATAATTGCTGTAATTATCATCGAGAATATATGAAATTTTAGTACTGGGGGTTTTGGTTGGCGAGAAATTCGAATTTGATGTCGTTTTTGCGACAGCTGCTAGAGGGCGCTAGTTACGCGTGACTCTGGTGTTATTTTCAGCTAAAACTTTTTTATGGAACGTCCTAGCAGAATTTAGAGTATACTTATTTGAAATCGATAGAACGAGCAATTTTCGAGATATTCGTGTCCAAATGATTTCTAAACCTAATTCAAGACATACTAAATAGGAGTACCTACATCGCCCGACTCTGATTTTTTCACTCACTCACCACAATTCACATCTAACGTGAACTCGATAACAGCGAACATGAGCAGGACAGAGAGACGCAAAAATTTAGACGGAAAAACGCTAACCATGTAAATATACCTTCACCAAGCATCGGATTGTTCTACTCTACCCCCTATCACCGCCAAGTGTCGGATTGTTCCACTCTACCCCCTATCATCGCCAAGCGTCGGATTGTTCCACTCTACCCCCTATCATCGTCAAGCATCGAATTGTTCTACTTTACCCCCCGCCAAGCGATGATGGGGGGGTTGTTCTACTCCCTACCAACGCGAAGCAGAAATCGCCAAGCGTCGAATTGTTGTACTCCCTATCATAGCGAGGCGAATTTCGCCAAGCGTCGAATTGTTGTATTCAATATCATCGCAAGGCGAAAATTGATTTTTGCGAATAGGACGCTGACAAATCGTAGAGGCTTGAAAACTGCAAAAACTCGTCAACCACCACTAACATTACATTAAGCTTTAAAATTTATATAATTTTTAAAGCACCACCGGATACTACTGCGGAAGAGTCAATAACATTTTGAAAATATCAATAGCCAAACATTACACATGAAATACAGTAAATTGCCTGAAATGATTTCAAAACGAAGTTTTGCATGCTACCGTTTCGTTTGAAATAAGTATACCTTTTCTTTGTAGAAATAATCGGTCTATCGAATGCGTCACTCTAAATTCTGCTAGGACGTTCCATAAAAAAGTTTTAGCTGAAAATAACACCAGAGTCACGCGTAACTAGCGCCCTCTAGCAGCTGTCGCAAAAACGACATCAAATTCAAATTTCTCGCCACCCAAAACCCCCAGTACCAAAATTTCATACATTTTCGATGGTAATTACAGTAATTATTAAACAAATTTTAAAAATAAAAACAAAATTTTACACCCTGTATATCGAAGAGGAACGACATTTTATTAAAGCGTGTTTGGTGGAATCCTAATATTTTGATGTCTAGAATCTAATCTTGCTTTTTGGCGCATTCTTTACGGAACACCCGGTATATATTTTTAAATTTTTCAAAATTGATGACCCTTAGCTATGAGCAAACGGTGCTTTTAGAAAGTTCGAAACGATAGTTACTTGTCTACATAATTACTCTTTTAAATATTTTCAATTTACCACAAAAATCGCTATTTTTCTCATCGCAGAAAGACTGCGCTGCCGTCCACGTTAGAACAATTTCGAACGTCCTCGAATTTCTAGAAGAATTTAATTTTCTTCAAAACTAAGCAATTAATATCCACAAATCGCATATCATCTTTACGTTCCTTAAAAGTGTTTTCCAGCCGTGCAATTCGTTCTCCAGAAATCTTTTTAGTTAAGAAAATTCTAAAAATCGAACCATCGAGAACGTCGCCTCTGTCTATAAAAGCGGTCACGCTTGCGCGAGATGCTCAATTCTTTGTCGAGTGTTTTACCCGCCGCGTCGCGATTTAAATAGTTCGTACGGTATTCCAAACCAGTTGCAGTGCCTGACATTTCTCGAAAGTGCCAGAAATAATACGGAACATTCCAGTGAAATTACCGCGCGATATCTTTGTACGTTTTTTCCACCTAAGCAAGTGAAAATGGAGCGCGTCGGAGGAAGTATGGATTCGAATTCGGATAACGATGACCGTTATATGAGCGAAAGCAGCAGTATCAATTACGTCTCAAACGACTACTACGACGACGACGACGACGAATTCGAAGATGGAAGTCCCTGTTCACGTATAAGGATCGTGTCGGCGAGGATAATCGGGGGAAAGAGGCTGAGGAATAAGAAGCACGCTTGCTGGTTTTGTCAAAAAGAGTACGCCAACCCCGTCAGACATTATGTGAACGTCCACGGAAAGGAGCTCCACGTATCCAAGGTACTGCAGTGTCCTAAGGGGTCGAAAAATAGAAGAGACGATTTCGCCGACTTAAATAGGGCGGAGATTTTAGATATAACTGCGATGTTTTACTGGCGCGCAAAGGAAAATTTATACTGGTGAGAAGACCGACCGCCACGGAAAAACATGATTATCTGGAATACGGCCCTTGCCCTAATTGTTTTGGTTTTTTGCTAAAAAATTACTTGGGGCATCATTTGAGGACCAGCTGCTCGAAAAAGGGAAAAACCGTTGGTGTCACGCTCGTCGAGAACCGCAACCGCATTTCGAGAAACGTGGAGGCACCCATACGAGAGAAACCAGACAAAAAATGAGACAGATGTCCAGGCTAGCCATGGTCCTGATATCGAAATCGGCGGCGGCGGGGGAGCTACTTTAACGGATTTCATTAACCTTAGCGTTTTGATGAAATCGTCCGCGCTGCGAATTAATTGAGCAATAAATGATACGGCGCCGCGGGCGACGACCATGACGACGAATTCGGCATACCCTTCTTGGCTCTACAGATCGGTTTCAACCTCAGAAGTTGCGCGAACATTCTCAGAGGCCGCGCCCTTAGAATGGACGACTTGGAACCGGAGAGAAAGATATCCAGTTTTTTGCAATTACTCGACTTAGAATGGAGTTCCAAGATATCATTCGAGGCCCTATCGACGTTGAGAAAACGCAAATTCAATACTCCAGAATTACTGCTTATCACAAAAGATCTGATAACGCTGGCCACCCATTTGGACAGGCGGATCGAGGCCTACCGTCGAATCTTGGCGGCAACGCTGCCGTCCACGTCGTCGTCGTGGCCGTCACCGTCATCACAATCGGTCGGGAGGACGCCGCAGAATTGGAGTACGTTCACCTCCTACGTCTTATCAAGAATAATTCTGTTCAATAAAATTAGATCCGGAGAAGCTGCGCGGATGACAGTGAATAATTTCTTATCAAGATTGTCATGGACACAGCAAGGCACCGAGGAGCTGAGAACGACTTTGACGCCGTTCGAGGAAAAGCTAGCCGACAAACTGGTCGTTGTCGAGATCGAGGGAAAGAGAGGGAACAAAGTCCCCGTAATTTTAACAGAAGATATAAAGTCGGCGATGGAACTGCTCATCGAAAGTCGTCAACGTTGCTAATAAATCCCCGAAGCCAATACATTTTCGCCACGTCGGGAGAAAAATCGACCACCCATCTAAGAGGTCACGACTGTCTGAGGAAGACGTGCGGCGAACTGATACTGAAACATCCCGAATACATCACCGGAACCAAGCTTAGGAAATACGTGGCGATCGTGTCGCAAATATTTGCTCTTCGCGAAAATGAGATGGACTGGTTGGCGAGGCATCTGAAACACGGTATAAGAGTCCTCAGGAAATTTTATTCACGAAAATGCCGTGGAGTTGACGAAAATAAGCCGGCTGCTTTCTGCGATCGATAAAAGCGAAGCCGGAAAATTCGCCGGAAAAAGTCTGACTGACATTAACAACGAGGATTTGCCGGCTATACCGGAACAAGAAGATGAGGAGAAGGAGGAAGATACCTTGGGCGACGATGACGACGACGATGATGGCGACCACCCAGACAACGACGATGGCGTGCGACCTGCTACCGGCGGCGACGGGAAAAGAATCGTCCCGCGACAGAAGCGTAGAAAGGCGCGCCGGTGGACGGAGGACGAGAGACTGCGTTCCTTCAAGAGCAACTTGGAGAATAGAAAGCTGCCAGGGAAAAAAGACTGTTTACAATGTTTAAATAAACATATACTGGCCCGCAGAAAATGGACGGATATTAAATATTATATAAAAAACGAATTAAGTAAGAAAAAATCGTCTTAAACTGTATTTGAGTCATTATCTTAACTATTTTCATATTAAATAAATAAATCATACATTTTTTTCATTTGAGAGCCCGTTTTACAGATACAAATTATTTTAAGTTGAAAAAAATTGTTTTTCGACGGCCCATATCTGAAACACCTTTGAACCCACAACGATGTAATCTTGTACAAGAGGGTTTCTAAAGGTGCTGATTAAGAATATCTTACTAGTTTTTTTCTAAAAAATCGCTAATACTTTTTTTTTGGAAAATCGGCCTCCTTTCTCCATCTTAGAATCGGACGCCTCTAACTATAATCAAATATGGCTACGTCTAAAGACTCACTTCATAGGTGTATATTCACCACCAAAGTTTGAAAGAATTTGGACAGGTGAGCGAGATACCAAGGTGGCTCCATGAAAAGTGGGACACATTGTATATACATATACAGGGTGTCTCACATAAGAGGGCCATTTCCATGTATCTCGCTTAATATGCGAGACATGTTAAAAATCTTTAAATATTTATGTTGCATTTTTAGAGGACTTTATGCTCGTAAAAACAAATTTGAGATCCATGGCCAACTTTATGAGTAATAACAAGAAAACTTGTGAAGTATCCAAAGTTTTAGGCTGTCTAACTTTTTTATTTTAAGAGATAGAGAAAACTTATCGCCAATATTTTTTATTGCAAAATTGGTACCTTTCACCTGAATATTTTTTATTGCAAAATTGGTACCTTTCACCTGATATAAACAGATTTTTGAAATATCCTATCCGCTGCGCCCTCTAGGCGGACAAAAAAATTCTATTGTAGCAGGCTATGGCCATGCTTACCTAAATATTTTCGTTTTGCTCAAGATAATGTAGAACCTGTTTTAAAGACGCCAACTGCAAAAAATAATAAACAGAATGTACTTTTTATGCAAAATACATATTTTGTAATAATATTATTATTTTATTGGTTTTAACAATAGGAGCAATTGGGTCTTTAAAATTGTTCTAACACAGACAATGTAGATTACGCTAAATGTTGCAAACTATTAAAATAAATGTATTGCCTCTTTAAAATCACAATTTGACAAACTGTTTGTTCTTGTCATAGTATTTATACTCGATAGTCATAATTTATACATAACCGTTAGTTTGAAAATTGTTAAAGTTCATTGTGGTTTGAAAAACTATTATTTTGAATGTGTTATCACTTGAGGAAGAGGGTTACACATTAATTGAAATTCTCCATAACGATTTTACGTTTGAGTTAAGATGCTCTTAATTCTCGAAACATTAATTTAATTCATTCAGTGATTTAGTTGAGTACTGAAATAAGCAGTGCTGAATTAGACACTTAATTTTAAACAGAAAAGGTAAGCTTAAAACTACAAAATCCAAAATATTGATAACATCAGCAAATACTAGTAAGTAGATTAGTGAGGCCGCTTCTGCAGCGGAAGTGACGTCACATGGACAGCGTCCATCGAGTTTGCAGCGACTCCTTGTGGTCATTGGTGTCGCTAAAGAGTTCTTCGTGCAAGAAGAAGTGTGCGGGGTGCTGGGATGCAGGGTGCTGTACGCGGGGTGCGAGGGTGCGGAAAAAGAATCTAACCTAACAGAAAAAACATGAGCAGTAAGTTATAGAAAAAAACATGCGCAGTAGCGATCTAACCTAACAGAAAAAACACGCGCAGTACACTAAAGAAAAAAAGTAAAGATCTGTGGCAGAGATAAGCGACTTGGTATATGATAAAAAAGAATCTAACTTAAGAGAAAAAACATGAGCAATAAGTTATAGAAAAAACATGCGCAGTAGCGACCTAACATAGCAGAAAACATACGCAGTATACTAAAGAAAAAACTAAAGATCTGCAGCAGAGTTATAGTAGTGACGTCACACATACAGTTTTTTGCTAATAACTCGAGAACGGTACAAGATAATTAAAATTTGAAAGCTGATTTAATTGGCTCCTCATCGAGACCTATCACGTGACGTTGTTGTTTTTTTCGTGACTAGTGCCCTTCTAGCTTTTAGCAGTTTGGAGCATGACTTGCATTTACTACTGTTTGAAATAAAATAGTTTTAATATGGAATACATTTGGAATGTGTATCAGTGTACTGCCATTAACATCTATTTGCAACCTTGCAATAAATGCAGTAGCACGGATCAAAAATCCTATACATTCGCCCGTCGTAAAATAGCAATATATCTTTCCTCAGCAAATTAAATATATATATATATATATATATTATGTAGATATTATGAAATAAAATTAAAGTTTAACATGAACCGTGTTTGAATCAACATTTTAGAACTACATCAGTAGCGTCGTCGTTTTATCTTTTTATTTTACATAATGATGTTGTTCCCCTTTATATAGTCATAGGCGGAGTCATATATATTTAGCGTTGTTTGTTATCACTTGCACTTGCGGTTTAAAATATAATTTGCAACAATATTAACAAGGCTGCGATGTCCGAGTGGTTAAGGAGTTTGACTTGAAATCAAATGGGCTCTGCCCGCGCAGGTTTGAATCCTGTTCGCAGCGAATTTTTTTCAGTAATAGCTTATATATCAGTTTCTAAAAGTTGAATTAGCTCAGTGCGTTTGTACTAACCTAAGATTCAAAATGTCTATTAATATTAAATACACCCATTTCTATGAGGTTCAGGTTCAAATCCGCATGTGCTGTGTGGAAACCACTAAGTTTTTTTTAATAGAGTTGAAAGAAATGAAACAAGAAATAGAGATTTTTTCTTTTTTATTGATAAATTTATACAGTTAGATTGCCGTAGTAACTTCAAGTTTTACATGACATAAAGTACAGAATTTTACAAACTTTCCACAAAGTCAACATACTTCTACGTGACCGCAAGGTAGGAAAAGTACGTTTCGCTTGTGGATTTGACATATTTTGCAAGTTTTAGCTTCAACCGGTGACCCCCAGCATTCATCCTCAGGCACTGAATTAGGCATTACTTCGGTTGGTCTCACGCCAGACATTATGCTTCTTACCAGGACCTATCGCTGCACTTGACTACGATATACTAAATACTAAGAAAAACATGTAATGATTAAATTCATCTTATTCATAATACTTTTGACTGATTTTTGCTATACTCTTAAGCATCAAAGCAATTGTAGTAACTGTTATAAAGTAAATAAGCCCAGAAATTGTATGCATATCTGTTTTCGTATTCTCGGACGCTTCTAGGAATATATCTGCGTATACGTTTTCATAATTGGAGCAGTTTAAGAAAGGTAACGGCCGCCAGGCATCAAAATCTCCAATCAACTTATCTTGAAATGTTATTCTCAATTTGTAGAATTTAGAATGCTATGGAATCGGCGCAGTAAAGGTTCTCAGCTTCCCACCATTAACCATGGTATGAGTCATCTGAGTTAACGTATGCGGGCACGTATCTATATCGCTGGAATTTCTGTACCACACATACATTTCGTGTACGTTGTGTATATCATGTATGTACAGCATATTTTGTAGTATTGCACACTTCTATTGAAATTGGAACGTAAAACTGCCATCGTTGTTGTTAAGCAACAGGGCGGTTATAAACGAATGAGCTACATAATGATTTGTAAAGTCTTATATTATAGGGAGAGATAGAGGAAATAAAACAAAGAGAAATGAGCGTGTATATTAAGCATATTAAAAGAAATACAATAATAATAATAATATTATAAAGTAATTGGTATTGTCACACTGGGGGGGTCTTTGTCTCACTCCCGTACAAAGTTCTAGAATGTTCGAAATTGTCCTTCGCGAATAACACCGTTCACTTCCTTAAGTCACGACGAGTGCGGTGATATGTCACACTTGGGTCTTTGTCTCACTTCCGTATAAAGTTCTAGAATGTTCGAGATTGTCCTTTGCGAATACCACCGTTCACTTCCTTAAGTAACGACGAGTGCGGTGATATATCACACTTGGGTCTTTATTCCACCCACGCACAGGGTTCGGTTAATTAATTACTTATCTTTATTAACTACTCAATACACTACTGAACACTAATTACAACTCAACTAAACACTGATTTAATTAATCGCTATCTAAATCACTTTGATCTCTCCAACTAAACACTTCAATTCAGACTGTAATACAAGACTGACTAACTCGGCCATTTATTCTTCTTTTATAGACCCAAAGAATATTCCAGGTATATTCTAGCATCTCTAGATCCATTGCCCCGATCGCCTCTACATGATTCTGGTAAACAAACAAAATGCCGTGGATCGAGATGGGACTGGAAAAATGGGGAATCGACAAGAAGCATTCGAGTCGTTCGGGAAAATGGATCTAGAGATGCTAGAATATACCTGGAATATTCGTTGGGTCTATAAAAGAAGAATAAACGGCCGAGTTAGTCAGTCTTGTATTACAGTCTGAATTGAAGTGTTTAGTTGGAGAGATCAAAGTGATTTAGATAGCGATGAATTAATCAGTGTTTAGTTGAGTTGTAATTAGTGTTCAGTAGTGTACTGAGTAGTTAATAAAGATAAGTAATTAATTAACGGATTGATTTTCTGGCAGTAGTAAAAAGTCGGATTGGGAAATCCGTGACAGTATAATAATTCTTGTAGGGGTATCCTTTGTTGCGGAAAATCGACGTGGATTCGTAAATACATCGTCCCACTTATCTTTAATGGACATATTCTGAAACTGGTTAGTTACTCTGCATTGGTTAGTGTATTGGGCTATATCAGATTTTAATTTCTATCCACAGCGAAAAATTTCCAGTATCTACGTCGAGCTGCAGTGGTAGCATACGCCCACGTTCTCATTGCGTACACTCTCGTAGATTTAGTGAAGGTAACTGTTTTCTTCATTGCAGTAATAGGTTGTACACCCAGCGGAAAAGATCCTCGCAGTTACTCTTGCTGTATCTGATTGTTTTATTGAAACTGTGATACGAACATCAGCGAGACACATCTACTTTTACAAGCGGTGGGGGGTTATCCCTGTAATTATTAAATTTTTCGACGTTTATCACGTTGGGTAATTGCCGGTTGGAGGAGGAAGCCAATTGTGGCCAATCTTCTCTAAATAATCCAGCTTTAAACGACCACTCACATAAATTATATCGGCACGCAGCAGATTATCGCCCAGTATAGCTTTCACGTAACATATCCTCAATTTACCAATATTAACGTTTCCCTCGGGAGTAAATGAAAATCCAATTGTACGAGGTATGTAAGGTTCGTTAAAATCACGATGAAGATAATGATTAGAGCTACATCCGAATTTATCGAGACTCATCGTGTAGAATGACTGGAAATCGTTTGATATGCAACTTTATAGTATTTGGTCTAATGAGGATATGTGTGACATAAAAACGATTAACTGTGACCAAAAACGGATAATCGTGACGTAAGAACGGATAACGGTGACGTAAAAACGGATAACTGTGACGGAAAGAAACGGATAACGGTGACGTAAAAACGGATAACCGTGACATAAAAACGAATAACGGTGACGTAAAAACGGATAACTGACAAAAACGAATAACAGTGACGTAAAAACGGATAACGGTGACGTTAAAACGGATATAAACGTGACGTAAATAAGGGTAACTGCGACAACCTAAGATATTATTTTAGCCTATTTTAACTCCTCGATAATTGTTGCAATTTCGTTATCGTTAGTTTTTCATTCCAGTAAATATATTCTATCGGTTTTGTATTGTAAGTTAACTTGTTAGATACTAAGCCTCTGCCAGTAGTTTTACGAGGTCCTTTAATGAATAGCGGTCTAATAATTTCTCTATATTTGAACGAACTGGAGCTCTTTAAGCGCCCTGCTTTGCCTTTGTGTACATGAGTCATTTGAAGAATATTTTTATAAGATTTCTTATCCTCTTCATTGAAAGACGGGTCATGATAGAAAATCAATTGCTACAATCCTGGTGTTCCTTTAAATTTCTCTCCATCGATTATTATATTATATCCACCTGGAATATGTAATTCAAATGTTAGTTTATCTATCAATGAATTTAACACACCTTCACCGTATCGCAGCGGCATTAGAAATGATTTAAACGGACAGCGGTATTTGTATTTATGCAAAGTAATTTGATGAATGTCTTCAAACCATGAAGGTAGTTCAACAAAGCAGACGCTACCCTAGATTACGCTATTGAAAACCTAGATTTTGGTGAAAATTCTGGTATTGTAGGCAAACATGGCTCGTTGCTACCGAATTCATTCAGATCCGTCGTATGCGGGCCCATCGGTTGCGGGAAGACCAATGTAATATTATCGCTTCTATTTCATCCAAATGGCGCTAAATTTGAAAACGTCTACGTATATTCAAAGTCCCTATACCAACCTAAATATCAACTGTTGGGAGAGGTCTAGAGTAAAGTGAAGGAAATCGAATATTTCCCATATGGGGCTAGCGATGAAATTATTAGTCCGACAGATGCTCGACATCATTCCATATTCATATTCGACGATGTGGCATGTGATAAACTGGAAAAGATACGTGAATACTACTCGATGTGCAGACACAAGCAGCTTATTCGAGATAATTACAATCTAATAGTTCTTTTCAAGCAAGATGAGGTAAGTCTAAAACACGTCTACGAGGAACACTTATCCCCCGACATGACGTACGATCAATTCAAAACCTGCTGCTCAGAATGTTGGGCCGATAAATATGGTACAGTATAATCGTAAAAGTCTTTGATATTCACAAAGGACGCTACCGAAAAGGTTTTGATCAGTATATAAAGATGTAACGATGGTGAACGCTAACATTAATCACAATGAATCCAACGGCTAAAGACGTCATCACCAGGACAGCGTGAAAGATAAACATCAACGAACTCGCAAAGTCGATTAAGTGAAAGTACTTGGCTCTAAAACTATGTAAAACCGAGGAAGATGAGGCATTTCAGAAAGTGTTTAAACCCATTGTAACACCGTTAAATGAAATAGCCAGCACATCACTCAAGTTAAATGAAAGAATTGACAAGTTTAAAAACGTTCCCTTCGTTAAGAAAGAGGAGGAGAACGAATTGAAGATAAAAGAAAAACTGTCTACATTCGACGAGACAGCCTTTTTACCATTGGAAGACGTAGCTTCATCTTCGCCATCTAGAAGTGATGATGATGATGAGGATGGAACATTTGAAGAGGAACCAGAAACTCAACCTGGAGATATAACTCAAGAAGCGTTGGAAGAATATTTAGATCAATATCCTGCAATATCTCATAAGTACGTTACAGAGCATTGGGCTAACAGCGATTTAATTGATAAGAATTATGGACCAGTATCCTATTCCTCAACCTCATCGTGGTTACTCGGTAGCAAACGTATCGATTTTAAAATTCGTACTGGTAATATAACAATCGATGGAGAGCAATTCAAAGGAACACCAGGATTGTACCAATCGATTTTCTATCATGATCCGTCTTTCAGTGAAGAGGATAAGAAATCTTATAAAAATATTCTTCATATGACTGATGCACACAAAGACAAAGCAGGACGCTTAAAGAGCTCCACTTCGTTCAAGTATAGAGAAATTATTAGACCGCTATTCATTAAAGGATCGTGTAAAACTACTGGTAGAGGCTTAGTATCTGACAAGTTAACTTACAATACAAAACCGATGGAATATATTTACTGGGATAATCTCTACGAACTTGTAGGTCGTCTAAGGCTGTTGATAGCCTCTCAGAACGCTGGAAATAGATCTCACGATAACGAAATTGCAGCAATTATCAAGGAGCTAAAAGAGGCTAAAATAATATCTTAGGTTGTCGCAGTTACCCTTATTTACGCCACGTTTGCGTCACTGTTATTCGTTTTTATGTCACAGTTATTCGTTTTTATATAACGATTATCTGTTTTTACGTCACCGTTATCTATTTTTTACGTCTCAGTTATCCGTTTTTACTTCACAGTTATCCATTTTTACGTCACCGTTATCCGTTTTTATGTCACGGTTATCCGTTTTTTTGTTACAGTTACCCTTATTTATGTCATGTTTACGTCACTGTTATCCGTTTTTACGTCATCGTTATCCGTTTTTTACGTCACAGTTATCCGTTTTTACGTCACCGTTATCTGTTTTTATGTCACCGTAATCCGTTTTTATGTCACGGTTATCCGTTTTTACGTCACTGTTATCCGTTATTTACGTCTCAGTTTTCCGTTTTTTTTCACAATTATCCGTTTTTACGTCACCGTTATCCGTTTTTTACGTCTCAGTTATCCGTTTTTACGTCACAGTTATCCGTTTTGACGTCACTGTTATACTTTTTTCCGTCACCGTTATCCATTTTTACGTCACTGTTATCCGTTTTTTACGTCACAGTTATCCGTATTTTACGTCACAGTTATCCGTTGTTACGTCACAATTATCTGTTTTTGGTCAAAGTTATCCGTTTTTATGTCACACATATCCTCCTTAGATCAAACACTATAAAGTTGCATATAAAACGATTTCTAGTCATTCTACACGATGAGTCTCGATAAATTCGGATGTAGCTCTCATCGTTATCATCATCGTGATTTTAACGAACCTTACATACCTCGTACAATTGGATTTTCATTTACTCCCGAGGAAAACGTTAATATTGGTAATTTAAGGATATGTTACGTGAAAGCTGTACTGAGCGATAGTCTGCTGCGTGCTGATATAATTTATGTGAGTGGTCGTTTAAAGCTGGATTATTTAGAGAAGATACTACCACAATTGGTTTCCTCCTCCAACCGGCAATTACCCAACGTAATAAACGTCGAAAAATTTAATAATTACAGGGATAACCCCCCACCGCTTGTAAAAGTAGATGTGCCTCGCTGATGTTTGTATCACAGTTTCAATAAAACAATCAGATGCAGCAAGAGGAACTGCGAGGATCTTTTCTGCTGGGTGTACAACCTATTACCGCAATGAAGAAAACAGTTACCTATGCTAAATGTTCGAGAGTGTACGAAATGAGAACGTGGGCGTATGCGTCCACTGCAGCGCGACATAGATACTGGGAATTTTTCGCTGTGGATAGATTTAAGAGACGAATTGAAACGACTGCCAAAATTCTTCAACCTTTCTTAGATGAACATCTTAAAAACATTCAAAAATTAAAATCCGATATAGCCCAATACGCTAACCAGTGCACAGTAACTAAACAGTTTCAGAAGATGTCCATTAAAGATAAATGGGACGATGTATTTACGAATCCACGTCGATTTTCCGCAACGAAAGATACCCTTACAAGAATTATTATACCAATTACTTTATAATATTATTATTATTATTGTATTTCTTTTAATATGCTTTATATACACCCTTATTTCTCTTTGTTTTATTTCCTCTCTCTCTCTCTCTCTCCCTATAATATAAGACTTTACAAATCATTATGTAGCTCATTCGTTTATAACCGCCCTGTTGCTTAACAACAACGATTGTAATTTTACGTTCCAATTTCATTATCTTGAGTGCAATACTACAAAATATGCTGTACATACATGATATACACAACGTATACGAAATGTATGTGTGGTACAGAAATTCCAGCGATATAGATACGTGCCCGCATACGTTAACTCAGATGACTCATACCATGGTTAATGGTGCGAAGCTGAGAACCTTTACTGCGCCGATTCGATTATTCTAAATTCTACAAGTTGAGAATAACCTTTCAAGATAAGTCGATTGGAGATTTTGATGCCTGGCGACCGTTACCTTTTTTAAACTGCTCCAATTATGAAGACGTATACGCAGATACACTCCTAGAAGCGTCCGCTAATACGAAAACAGATATGCATATAATTTCTGGGATTATTTACTTTATAACAGTTGCTACAATTGCTTTGATACTTAAGAGTATAGCAAAAATCCTTCGAAAGTCCAAGATAAGATGAATTTAATCATTAGATGTTTTTCTTAGTATTTAGTATATCGTAGTCAAGTGCAGCGACAGGTTCTGGTAAGAAGCATAATGTCTGGCGTGAGACCAATCGAAGTAATGCCTAATTCAGTGCCTGAGAATGAATGCTGGGGGTCACCGGTTGAAGCTAAAACTTGCAAAATATGTCAAAACCACAAGCGAAACGTACTTTTCCTACCTTGCGGCACGTAGAAGTATGTTGGCTTTGTGGAAAGTTTATAAAATTCTGTACTTTATGTCATGTAAAACTTGAAGTTACTACGGCAATCTAACTGTATAAACTTATCAATAAAAAAGAAAAAATCTCTATTTCTTGTTTCATTTCTTTCAACTCTATTAAAAAAACTTAGTGGTTTCCACACAGCACATGCGGATTTGAACCTGAACCTTATAGAAGTAGGTGTATTTAATATTAATAGACAATTTGAATCTTAGGTTAGTACAAACGCACTGAGCTAATTCAACTTTTAAAAATGATTAACTAACTGATATATAAGCTATTACTGAAAAAAATTCGCTGAGAACAGGAGTCGAACCTGTGCGGGCAGAGCCCATTTGATTTCAAGTCAAACTGCTTAACCATTCGGACATCGCAGCCTTGTTGATATTGTTGTAAATTATATTTTAAACCGCAAGTGCAAGTCATAACAAACAACGCTAAATATATATGACTCCGTCTATGACTATATAAAGGGGAACAACATCATTTTGTAAAATAAAAAGATAAAACGACGACGCTACTGATGTAGTTCTAAAATGTTGATTCAAACACGGTTCATGTTTAACTTTAATTTTATTTCATAATATCTACATAATATAGAGGGTGAATCTTAAATAAGTACAAATATTTTAACTGCTGGTGTAGTTCGTCATTTAAATCAGTCTAGTGAAAGCCATTTTTAAAAATTTCTAATATTTACGGATATATTAATTTTTTTAAAAAATACCCACATTTTGAGGACCGCTGGCTGATTTTTCATCCAACAACGTAATGAAACATATGATTTGTTGCAAGGTTGCCATATCTCCTCCAATATAAATATTACGTTTCCTTTAACGTAATAGTTCTATTTTAAAAATACTTGTTTTACGCATAAGTACAGTAAAATTGGGTATGTAGTATGATACGCAGCAATATTAACATAAATTTTAACATCTGAACTAACCTTAAAATACTTAAAACGATTAAAAATGAATTTCCGCAAGTTCAATACTACCGTAAAATATTTAGGAAGATATTACGTGATATTACTATGTCCAATGTTCAAAAATTATACATAAACGTGCACACAAGCTTACCTGTTTGTTAAAAAATTAACTATTTAATCAGTAATCCACATTTCATAAGTTAAATGTCATTGTACACTGTTAGAAAGGGACACAAAACAAAATTTCCTTAAGTTATTTTATGAAGAATAACGAAAACTATGTTTTTCACATATTAAATTTAATTTTCGCCACATAACCCGAAATGAGTCAGTATTAACTATTTCGAATACAGAACCATAAGTGACTTCGCACTTTAATCAGTGAAAAAAATTTTAAAAATAAAGATACACACAATCACAATATTAAATAACAAAATAAGCAGCTTGACGTATGCGTTTAATATCAAGGAAAAATGTATAAAATGCATACATTTAGACGGCAGATCCAGCAAAGTAAAATATTTTCTCTCTAATGAAATGTGTTGTGGGTTGCCGGTACAAATGGGAAAGGGAAATATGCTGGACGAATTATTAAGAGGTCGATTTATTATGGGCTTTTCAAAAGGCGCAGCTCGAGACAGATTTCATAAAGATGTTTAAAAAAGGTGTATATCGTATATAAAAAAAGCTGGTCAGAAAAACCATCAAGGTAAGTTTTCAGTAATGTGCCTACGCGCTGTGTCTACGACAGGTAGGTATCACGGGCAGTAGGCGGAAGCGTCGAGCAAGCAAAACTATGCCTAAGGATTGACAGTCAGTGAGATTGCGATGAGGTTATGTTGATACCGATAAAAGAAACACAAGTGCAAAGACATCTAATATTTATGGTAAGTGATTTCATAATTCCACTACATGTAAATATAAAAATATTGGAAGCAATATTTATATAAATATATTTTACAGAGCACTGAGAAGACGTTCGATTTACTAGCTCAACTAGTTATCCACTAGGATACATTAAAATTCCAATAATCTAGTGACTTACCAGGATGATCAATGTTAATGTGCTGAAAAGTGATGGTGGACTACCCTTATTAGGAAGAAATTTTTATTATGGTTTTAAGTATTCATTCACTTCAAAACAGTTACAGTACTGACGACGATATACCAGATGTTGGTAAAATCTGAGGTAAGATTAAGTAAAGTGATGTATTATTTAAAATGTCAGTCAATATAAAAATGAATTTTCGACTAAATTAGGTGTTTTGTAGAGATACTGTACATCTGGCAGCTCAGGAAACAATTGTACCCAAATTTTTTAAAGCATAGCCGTTTCCTTACGGAATTAAGGTTCAAGCAGATATGGAATTAGAGAGATTAGAGCGAGTTAATATTATTCAAATCCTAGACTATAACGAATGGAGTACGTCTGTAGTACCAATTATTAAATGTGATGAAACTATAAGAATTTGGGGTGACTGTAAGGTAACAGTAAATACTATATTAAAAATTGATTCTTATTTGCTAACTAAAATAGAAGATCTATTTAGTCAGTTACAAGGTGGGTTGGAATTCACCAAACTATCTTAGGATTATCGACAAATTTTATTAGATAGCGATTCATGTAAACTAACTGTAATAAGACAAACACAAAGGTCTGTTTAAGTACACCAGACTTTCTTATAGTTTATCGTGTATTCTTTCTAAATTTGTCTAAGAAGAGTATTAGTATTTTTAGATATACTTATTACGGAAACCAGTAGAGATGAACATGGTTTTAATGTAGAAAAAAATGTATGCAGATTGTTTGATTAACTACTTTATTAAGTAAAACTGAATTTTTTAAAGAATCGGTAGTTTATTTAGATAATAAATTTAATAGATTTGGATTAGATTTGCGATTAGTAATACTCCAATACCGATTAATCAAACACAACTTAAAGCTTTGGTTAAGTATTATCCGAGGTATTATCATAAATTTATACCAAATAGTTTAATTATTTTGCAACCTATAAAATTTGTTAAAACAATATATTTCTTGGAATTTGTAAGAAAAATCAAACAGCTTTCATTCATATTGTTTTGTGTTCATTTCAAGTATTAGTACATCATAACCCAAATTTACCTTGGGGCTGTAATTTCACATGTTAAGGGATAACTCAGAAAGGCCGATTGCCTATGCGTCTCGGAGATTTAATAAAACATAACAGCAATATTCACAAATAGGAGATACTTTAGCTATTATTTTTGGAATCATAAACCTTTGAGGACTATTTTTACCCCATTAAAATGATGATATTAAATATGCGACTTATTACCCATTAAAGACTATTTTAATGAGATATTGATGTAAAACAAATTAAAAATTAACAAGAAAATAGATGTTTTATTAAGGCAAGTAATGAAATTTGTAAATGATGGATGGCCGAAAAAGTTTTTTTTAGCTTTGTTTTGTACAAAAATAATTTCTAATATTATTAATACTTGTAAAGATTGTCTTTCTCACAAAAATAGCCCACCAAAAGCTCAATTAATACTATGAAAATTTCCTAAGATTGCTTGGGAACCTTTACATATCGATTAACTTGGACTATTTCATAGTAAGTTTATGCTAATTATAGTTGATGCCTGTAGGAACTGGATAGCAGCATTTGTGACTAACCAACTAACACTAAAACTTGTACAACCATTAATATGTTACGTAATGTTAGAACCTAGAACATACTTGGTATTAGTGCCAGAAATGCAAAAAATGTGGAAACGTCACTCAAATCAATGATCAAATCATAGATCATATGTTTGGCACTAAAATCAATATGGAAATTGAAAATGTAAATAAACCAATTGAACAAATTGACGAAAATATTTGTAAGGATAAGTTTGTAATAAATAAGTAATAAAAAAGATGAAAATGTAATTATTGTAGATAGTGACATAATAGATAAAGAACAAGTAATTGTACTGTTAAGAAACCTAATAGACTTCAAATTAAAAATTAGTTGCAAAATTTAAGGAGGGGTTGTTCTATTAGGCTTAGTAAGGGCCACTGAAATGTATGATATGGAATGCGTAAAGTCCATTGCGCATCCAAATAAAGGTACCAAACCTAGGAGCAGACAACAGGAGGCACATGAAACTCAGCAAAGACATACTTCATTGGTTATGTATGTGGGTGCAAGAGAGACAACCATCTGCACGTACGATATGAATTGTGTTCTTAATTTCCCATTATTTTGTTTGTAAACACGTCATTGGCGTACAGTGTGGTTTCTTCTTTTATCTTGTATTTCGTTAGTGTTATTCTTTCTGTATTTTTGTGGGTGTTATTGTTGGAACATGTCATATTTTATAAGGGACTGTAAAATTAACCAGCATATAGCATTAAATAATTCTTCATATCCAGAATTCAATTTCATTTCAATTCAGAATCAGCTAAGCCCCTACTGCTCCGCCATTGCTAGAGGCACAAAACAAAATATGGCGCTGATCATAAATAATCCATTCGCGCAGCTTTTAGCGCATTCCAGTCATCATAATTTAAAATTACATTTCAGTGGTAAGGGCGCATGCTCCAACATGGAAGCAGTTTTTTCCGGAACATGGCTTATATTAAACTAGCTAACTTGTATGGTATTATTGTAAGAACTGATTGACTACTATTAAAGATATACCCAACAATAATTGTTTTTCATTGTGATAACAGGACACCTGTATAGAGTTGCCTATTTGTATAATTCCTTAATTAAATATAGCCGCAACCACCATGACATGATTTTATTATTAATTTTTTTTTTAATTAAAAATATTTTAAATGTGCACAAAATTTGTTTAAATGTATTCAAAATTATTATGAGACAATAATTGTGTTTTTCATTGTGAAAACAGGACACCTGTATAGAGTTGCTTATTTGTATAATTCCTTAATTAAATATAACCGCAACCAACATGACATGATTTTACACGAAATTCGCGAAAATGCACGCGTTTTTTATTTAAAATGGAAAAATGTCAACTTTTAGCATATTTTATTGCTATTTTCATGCATTATGTGGGGTTAACAAGTTTGACTTGGGCTTCCGATAATCTGTCATGACAGTCAATGACAGTTTGATAATAAAAAATAATATAAAATGTTACAGTTGACAAAATTCGCTAAAAGTTGAGATTTTTTCTTCCTTGAAGCAAAGATATTTGTGTAATACTGGCAACACTGTGAACCACACGTTCAGTCTGCAGCACTATGACTCATAAAAGTATGAAGGGTCTGTCTAGGCCAGCGGTCCTCAACAAGTTTTCTGCTGAAAAATTACGAAATTTATTTAAAATTTCACTTTTTTATTTCTATTTTTTTTGTAAAAAAACTATTAATTATGTGTTCTACACACAAAACTATACTGCTGGTTAAAATATTTGTACTTATTTAAGATTCACCCTGTATATATAAATTTGCTGAGGAAAGATATATTGCCATTTTACGACGGGCGAATGTATAGGATCTTTGACCCGTGCTACTGCATTTATTGCAAGGTTGCAAATAGAGGTTAATGGCAGTACACTGATACACATTCCAAATGTATTCAATATTAAAACTATTTTATTTCAAACAGTAATAAATTCAAGTCATGCTCCAAACTGCTAAAAGCTAGAAGGGCACTAGTCACGAAAAAACCAACAACGTCACGTGATAGGTCTCGATGAGGAACCAATCAAATCAGCCGCTTATCTCTGCTGCAGATCTTTAGTTTTTTCTTTAGCATACTGCGTATGTTTTTCTGCTATGTTAGGTCGCTACTGCGCATGTTTTTTCTATAACCAACTGCTCATGTTTTTTCTCTTAGGTTAGATTATTTTTCCATATACCAAGTCGCTTATCTCTGCTGCAGATCTTTAGTTTTTTCCCTAGTCTACTGCGCATGTTTTTTTTCCTTAGGTTAGGTTGCTACTGCGCTTGTTTTTTCTATAAACTACTGCTCATGTTTTTTCTGTTAGGTTAGATTCTTTTTCCATATACCAAGTCGCTTATCTCTGCCACAGATCTTTACTTTTTTCTTTAGTATACTGCGCATGTTTTTTCTCTTAGGTTAGGTCGCTACTGCGCATGTTTTTTTCGTTAGGTTACATTCTATTTCCATATGCCAAGTCGCTTATCTCTGCCACAAATCTTTACTTTTTGTTTTAGTATACTGCGCATGTTTCTACTGTTAGGTTAGATTCTATTTCCATATGCCAAGTCACTTATCTCTGCTACAGAGTTTTAGTTTTTTCTATAGTCTACTGCGCATGTTTTTTCTCTTAGGTTAGATCCTTAGGTTAAGTCGCTTATCCCCGCGTTCCGCACCCCCGCACCCCGCGTACCAGCACCTCGCATCCCAGCACCCCGCACACTTCTTCGTGCACGAAGGAGTCGCTGCAAACTCGATGGACGCTGTCCATGTGACGTCACTTCCGCTGCAGAAGCGGCTTCACTAATCTATTCTAGTACCTAACTATAACTAATACAGACAATAATATTGAATTAAGTGAGATGCTCAAATTGACCACCTCAATTTTTGATGCGTCAGACAGTACATAAACATAAACATATTATACTTTTCAATATTTGAAAACCCCATTGTTATTCAAAATTATATATTTTTTGAAATAACATTAAACTATAAGAATTTTAGAACCAGCACCATCTGCATAACCTATCCCAACAATAATCAAATGGTCAAGTGATGATTTTACTGGGGTAAAAACATTTGTTTTCATAGCTTACTTCATTAGCGTCTCCGCAAAAACAATGATGGTTTAATTCTTTCTAATGTAAAGTGCGACAAGAGAATCTGTATTTTGCATAAAAAAATACATTTTGTTTATTAATTTTTTGCAGTTGGCGTCTTTAAAACAGGTTCTACCTTATCTTGAGCAAAATGAAAATATTTAGGTACATTTTTTATACTAAAATTGAAAAAATTAATAAAAACAAAAGATAAGGGGGACATGTAGTATATTGCATGAAAGACAAAAAAACAGGCAATTTTTTGCGGCCATAGCTTGTTTCGATAGAATTTTTTTTGTCCGCCTAGAGGGCGCAGCAAACCACATACGATATTACAAAAATCTGTTTATAGCAGGTGAAAAGTATCAATTTTGCAATCAAAATTTATTACCAATAAGTTTTCTCTCTCTTAAAATAAAAAAGTTAGACAAAGTTTTGGTACTTTACTGGTTTGTTGTTACTCACAAAGTTGGCCATGGATCTCAAATTTGTTTTTACGAGCATAAATTCCTCCAACAACAAAAAAATATTTAAAGTATTTTGACGTGTCTTGCATATTAAGCGAGATACATGGGAGTGGCTCATATGTGAGATAGCCTGTATATATATATAGTTATTAAATTTAACATTTAATTTAATTTAAATTTTGGTATTCAACTAGTCGGTCGTGACTACCGTTTGGCTTTTATATATATATATATATATATATATATATATATAGGGTGTTAAAAAAGAGTGTAAAATATTTCAGGAGGTAATAGTATGAACCAAAATAAGCAGAAAAGTCTTAATAAATATGTGTCCGCAAAGTAACGGTTGCGGAGATATGGACCACTATTCGTTTTTCAAACATTTTATTTTATTAGAAATAAACCGACAAAGGAAGCTTTTAACAAACAAAAAACAAAGTTACAGAAGATGTTTAAAGTGCCCTCCGTCTATTTCCAAGCAGGCACGACATCTTCCTCTCAACGATATTCGAACTCTTTCGAAAACACCCTCCTTGGTTTGGATTTCGTGGCACTTTTGATTAATCCATAGCTGCAGCTCTTCCAGGCTATTTACAGGAGTACCATACGCTAATGTCTTCAAATATTCTCAAACAAAGAAATCTAGAGGGTTCAGATCAGGCGATCTTGGAGGCCATAAAACAGGTCCGGCCCTTCCTACCCATCTATGTGGCAAAGTTTGGTGTAAATGCTCTCTAATAGCCATGGAAAATAAACTGGAGCACCATCATGCTGGAACCACATTTGTTGCCTCTGATTCAAAGGAATGTCTTCCAAAAACTCATACAGTGTGTTCTGCAGAAAGTTGAGCTAAGCAGCGCCTGTTCGGTTTGGTAAAACAACAGAACCTAGAAACCTGTCACCTACAATACCGATCCAAATGTTTAATGAAAAACGTGCCTGATGTCCAGATTTTATTAGAGCGTGAGGATTTTCGTCAGCCCAAATATGCGTATTGTGAAAATTAAACACTCCATTTCTTGTGAACCCGGCCTCGTCAGTAAAAAGAATGTTTGCAAGAAAGCGAGGGTCTTCAGCATCATGACGTATAAAGCAGCGGCAAAAACCAAAAGTGCTTGATGATCATTTATTGGATTTAAGGCCTGCACTCGTTGTACATGGTATGGATAAAGCAGTTGCTCGTGAAGGATTCTCCAAACAAGAGGACCACTAATTCCTACCTCGGCTGATTTCTCCGCACACTCGTACCTGGATTCTACTCTACCAGTGCTAGAATTTCTTCTTCTGCTCTAGGAGTGGATACCGACCTTGGTCTTCCGGATAAATGGCACTGTTTGCTCAAGGAACCGGTATCATGCAATCTTTGGTGAATTCTTCCAAACATGCGTTGTGAAGGAATCTGACGATTTGGATAAGTGTCAGCATAAAGACGTCGTGCTTCGGTGGCGTTCCAATTAGCAAGACTATACATGAAATGCATGTCTGTTAATTGTGCGTTAGAGTAACCAGCCATAGCGAAAGAAAACTGAAAACAACTGTCAAATACGTTCTATTTATTTCACTAAACATCAACCAACTATTATAAGAAAATACACAACGTTTTTGCAATATAAAAAAGAGGCTAAAAACATAAAACATTCCATATCTCCGCAGCCGTTACTTTGCGGACCCATGCTTATTTTGGTTCATACTATTACCTCCTTAAATATTTTACACTCTTTTTTTTAGCACTCTGTATATATATATTTATATCCAGCAAAAATTTTGTCTATGTGACATCACTATTAATTACTGTGTTATAAGGAAATTAAAAATATGCATTATTAAAAATGAAAGACAGATCCTTCTATAAAAAATAGCAACAATACACGAAATAATAAATTAAAAAATCCTATCTTAGTGAACTCCAGAGTATATTAAATATATAGTTCATTCTCAAATGTTTTTATGACATCCATAAAAATATTCCTTACTTTGAAGCATCCTTCCACAGTTGCCAATTTTAATAGACTACTTATTCATGGCTTCATGAAATATGTTTTATAAAAGATCAAGATATTCATCTTCTTATGCATCAAATTTATTAGATTTATTTCACAAAAATTTTATCAGAGTCATAGGGAAATGATATGATCGGTGAATTATGGATAAAAGGTAAGGTAAAATAAAATCAGTAATATATATATTTTTTCTCTTACTTTTTACTAACATTTATTTACAATATACAGAGTGTTTAGTGAATCTATGCATTCGTTGCAGTAGTCTCTAACACAAGTAATTTGTGTAGATAATTTTCTATATACAGAGTGTTAAAAGTTTATTAAAGAAAATTTAATTTATTGATATTGTGGAAACCGTACCAAATGAAACTACAAGTTTTTATGTTAACAATAATACATGTTTTACAGTAAATAATTATTTATGTATTAAGAGCGAAAAGTGATACATATTTGCTCAAGTGACAGTAATCACGCGGGAGCAGTAATTTCACATTTTACTCGTAATGCATACAATGTTTTATCTACAATCACTCAACAAAATAAAACGGTTCAATTATTAACTTTATTACGAAACATTAATTATAACAAATACTTTGTTGCTATTGACAACGAGCGTTTGATATCACTCGGCAAGCAATAAAGTGACACTCATGTGACCTCCTCAATAAACGTCAGCTTTTCGTTGTCACTGTCAAGCAAAAAACTAATTCAATTAATGATTATAAAGAAATATTGTTTTCAGTTTCATCGAAACACATATGTACAGGCACGTATCTGCATATCAAGTGAGCGGCTGGTGAGATTTTAGATGTCATATCTCAATAACCAGGCAAGAGATCCAAACCAAACTTTGGGATATACAGGGTGTCTACTTTTATTTGTGAACAAATTCGTAAAAATATTATTCTTCAAGATAATTACATGGAAAACTGCTTGCTCTGACCCTACCACGGCATTTAAGATGGCGATCCAAGACCTGTTTTGTTTTTTTATACCTCTGAAATTCAATAAAAACGTTTAGCGATTTTTTAATTTAAAATCTGATAAGGTGGTATTAATCAGGACCCCTCAAAACCCCTATGTGTGAAATTTGAACCAAATCTATACAGTGTGTTGTGACGTACTTTCGAGGTTCGGTCGCAGATGCCGAACTATTACAGCCACTTTAATCAATCAGGGTTCACTCGGTGGAGAAGTTATGTCCAAAGTTCAGGAATATTATAAGACTCGGTATTCAAAATAAATTATTTATTTCATAAAATAAAATGTCACCCTGTAAACAAATAATACTAATAATAATTCCCCAATATAAATAAGCTAAAACGTGAAATAATAATACAAAATTACAAAATAACAAATAGGGCGGTAAGGAATATACGGTGCAGACGCAGTGTCGCGGAAAGAGCCTGCTAAACACCCAGAGTAACACCTGCTAAATACTCGGAGTCGACGGAATACAGGCAAGACCTCGAGGCCGCGGAGAGGGCCAGCTAAACGCTCGGAGTCGACGGAATACGGACAAGACCTTGAGCGCCGCGGAGGTTACCTGCTAAACGCTCAGGACAGCCAGAGGAAGGTAGAGTGATGCGGAAGGAACCTGCTAAGTACCCTGGGGTAGAGGAAGGTTGAGTGCCGCGGAAAGAGCCTGCTAAGCACTCTGGGGTAGAGGAAGGTTTAAAGTACCACGTGCGCCAAAGAATTAAAGTGCAGCGTGAGCAAAATAAAATAGGTTCATTACAGTGTTTCCTTCTACACGTTCTCAATGTTTTATTTTTATATAAATAGCACCGAAACAGTCTGTTCTTATCCTACTATGGCGACCTAAGGTCTACTATAATTTCTTATTTGTATTTATTTATTATGTTAGTTAATAAATGTTTCATTTATTTTATTTCATTTTAGCTTCGACACAGTGTCGTTTATGTGACTTATTTTTTCATACTAGATCACATTAATTCAATTTTCATTCATACTGTTTTGACATAATTCCTTGGCTCTCACTTGATTCGTCTAGCGCCTTTCAAATTCAGCATTTTGTTTTGAAGGGGTTTGTAATTAACCCTACCTTATCAGATTGTAAATCAAAAATTTGCTAAACGTTTATATTAAATTTCGGAGGTATAAGAAATTATAACAGGCCTTGGGTCGCCATAGTAGAATCAGAACAAACGGTTTTCGAAGCCATTTAAATGTCGGATTATCTTGAAGAATCGTTTTACGAATTTGTAGTTTGTACACACATAAAACTTTGAGAACGTGTAAAGCAAAACACTCTGTATAGTTTTTATTTCAATTTCACTTATAGGGGTTTTGGGGGACCCTGACACCTTTCACTTTATATTTAAATTATTCTTTTCGTAGCACTTTTCACATCACTAATTGTCTTTTTTTAATCTTATAAACTAAATTTACAAATCTATAACAATTTTTATTAATCTTTATTGTAAAATATTCCTTAATTTGTTTTTTTTAATCCTGTCAGAGATGTTGATTATGTATTGAATAGCCATCTTTACATTTGACAGTTCTATTTGTCATTAATTCTAATATTGGAAATTTTCGTTTTATTATACAATTATTTTTATTTATAGGTGTTTTTGTCTAGCGCATATGCATATATAATTAACCTTTGATCTTTTAGCTTTCTATGTCTGGATTTTTAATTCATTTTCTTTATGTACTATTCAATTATATGTTGTCTTGTCCAACAAATTTGATAGAATTTTTGAAATAAATGTAATAAAATTTGCAAAATTTTGTCTTTAAATATAATAAGTTTCTCTAGATATACTTTATACTACATAATTTAAAAACTAACATTTTACCTATATTTTACACTAATAATAATAAATATTTCAATAATAATTCTTTTATATTTGTTAGTTAAATAAATTTTAATAGCATTTAATTTTTAGTAAATTCTATTTTATCACAATTTTCCCAAATTTATTTTGAAAATTTTATTGTCATAAGAAAATTTGCCAAATAAATTTTTACGATTTGATATCATTTAATATTTAGACTTTCGTTGTTTACAATAAGGATAGGATTTATATATGATGTGTTACTTTTTTCAATTATTCCATCCTTTAATAGTTTGCTAATTTCTGCTCTTACTTGTTTCTTATACATATATGGTATCGGATATGTTTTTGATTTGAAATTATCTATATCTTTAACCTCTAATTTATGAACATAACTAGTAACCATCCTCATTTCTTTTGATACCAACCCTTCATATCTTTTTAATATCTCTCTCACCTCCTTCACATAATCATTATTTACATTACTATTTATATCATTTAAATTAAATTTTCTTCTTCTTCTATCTCACTATAATAATCATAATTATCCTCCATACATAAAAATTAACACTTTTCATTCCTCTCTCATTCTCCTTTTCATTCATTCCTTGGCTGCTACTATTTATTTCAATAAATTCAAGTTTTTCTTTAAAATTTAATTTAATATCATTCAAACATAATATTTTGCTTTTATAATCAATCTGTGCATTACATTTATTTAAATAATCCGAACCTAATACTATGCCCATAGATAAATTTGCCGCTATTAAAAATTGGAATAATATGTTGTTATTATTTAATTGTAAAGTTATATCTACCATTTTATTGACATCATATAATTTTTTTTCATTAGGACCAATTAATGCTAGTTTATTTACTCTCATAATATGCTCATTTAAATTAGGAAATTTATCAATTATGTTTTGACTTATTAGAGATGCTTCGAAACCTGTATCAATTAATATGTCTAAATTAATATTTTGATATTTTGAATTTACATAAACTAAATTATTATTTTGGTTTATGACTAAATGTTTATCAAGTTTTATGAATTCTCGGGGATGTGAATAATTATTGTTGTAAATTTTGATGTTATTATTTGACCTGCATGCTAATGAAAATTTTGGGTATTATTATTGTTGTTATTATTATTTTGTATTTCAGGTTCTTGATCTAATAATTTGGCTCTATTTGGTTCAGACCTACCCTGTGAATTACATGTCTCTTTCTCTTCTGATCGACTAGGACTTCTTCGTTGGAAATTTACCTGTCTCCTAGGTTCATCATTGACATCTCGTCTTGGTGACTGATATCGTTGTTGTTGGGAATTATTATTGTTATTATTTTGAGAGCTGTTATTGAAATTGTTATTACTATTATTATACCGATTAAAATTTCTATTGTTATTATTATAGAAATTATCATACCTTTGACTATTGTAATTATTGTTAAAATTGTCATTATTATATCTATTTCTTTTGTCATTATTGTTATATCTAGAATTATTATTGTTATTATACAGGGTGTCCGGAAAAGACGTGTATAACGGAAGATCACAGACCCCTGAGTTCAAAATAAGCCGATTTAGCCCAATTTACTTATTTCCAAAACTGCTTCGTTTAGCCGCTAGGGAGCGCCAAAGTTCGCGAAAAATTTTAGTTTATTCCGAATATCTCGAAAACAACTTGATCGATTTTAACCATTTTTGGGCTACGCAGTTACTACGCAGTTATAAGTCTAATCGACACTTGTTGACATTATTTAAAATCTTTTGCAGTCATTAGAAATATAAGGAAAATTATGTATCATGCAAATATAAGCACATATTTTTTTAACCCCCTGTACAATAACTCAGTTACTTCAGTGTTTTTCTATTAGTAGCTGACTTTATTTAGAAACTTTTTTTATACTTTCAGAATTTTGAACAGATGAGTAGTTTACGCAGAAGAAATATTTTTCGTATGTCAACAATATCAGCATTCGTTCTGCAATAAATAACGAAGTACCAGAAGTTGGCTCTGATATTTTAAGTATCAGTTATGTGTCAAATCTAATCAGCTACTGAAATTAGTCTCTGTTTATTCTTTTTGCTCAATTACTTAGTTACTTTAGATCTCACTTTATTTGTTGTTGTTATTGTTATGCTTGTTTCTGTTGCTCATCCTCATTCCTCAGATTCCCTCATCGACGAATGCCAAATCATCAAACTTTTACCAACATCGAAAGGCGACTTCGCGAATTTGGTTCCTTCCACCAAATGAATGCGGATCAAGGGCGTCAACGTACCACGAAAACTATAGAGATGGATGAACAAATCCTAGATAAGATACAAGAAAATCCAAAAATTAATGCAAGACGCATTGGACATGAAATAGGGGTATCAAAAACTATAGTTCATGATGTTTTGAAGGAGCATTTACTACATTCGTACCACATTCAATCGGTTCATGAATTGCTACCCATTGACCATGACAAACGTTTAGCATTTTGTAATTTTATACAAGATCAAAGAGACCATTATATCAATTTCAGCAAATACATTTTATTTACAGATGAAGCATGTTTTGATAGGTCAGGAATTATTAATAACCATAACAAACCCGTTTATACTGATGAAAATCCACATTGTACTGAAATAAGACATTTTCAATATGAATTCAAAGTAAACGTGGAATTATCGACAACTTTATTATTGGCCCGGTTGTGCTTCCACATCAATTAAATGGTGTCAACTATTTAAAGGACAATGTTAAAAATCCCCGATTTTTGGCTTATCCGGGGGAACGCATAAATCATAAAAAAATTAATTGATTATTGTTAATTAACATTAGAAATGGCCCAGAAATACGTCAGATAGCTGGGGAAATGTCGCTACTACCCCTAAATCTATATAAACTACCCTTAAATAGCTTTAAATGGATAATCATTAATTATTGTTATAAAATTCGTTTAAAATGAAAAAAATGCTTGAAAATGATTTGAGCAGACAGTATGTCAATATAAAAAGTGATAAATGACTGTAAAAGTGCCCATTCAATGGCGAAATAGCGCCAATTGTTCTCACTTTGCGAGCGCGTACTGAAAAAATGGCAATTTATCCTGGCGCCCATTTTTCAGGTCGCAATAGTATAAATGAACCTTAAATGTGATTTAAGCATTTTTTTCATTCTAAACGAATTTTACAACAATAAATAATGATTATCTATTTTAAGCTATTTAAAGGCAGTTTATATAGATTTAGGGGTGCAATTAATATTTCCCCACTTACTTAATGTACTCCAGTATCAGTTTTTGCATTTTTTGACAGTAATCTATAATTTTTTTCTAGCAATAGGCGTTTCCTTGAACATTTAAGCATTATCTATTTTTGATGTCGAAGTAAGCTCGCCATTAGCTTTTGAAAGTCGTTTTTTTAATTTTTAGGTATGAAATGGACATTTTTACAGTTATTTATCACTTTTTATATTGACATACTGTCTGTTTAATCATTTTCAAGCATTTTTTTCATTTTACACGAATTTTATAACAATAAGTAATGATTATCCATTTAAAGCTATTTAAGGGTAGTTTATATAGGTTTAGGGGTAGTAGCGACATTTCCCCAGCTATCTGACGTATTTCTGCGACATTTCTAATGTTAATTAACAATAATCAATTGATTTTTTTAAAGATTTATGCGTTCCCCTGGATAAGACAAAAATCGGCTATTTTTAATATTGTCCTTTTTTACAGCAAGTATTACCTAATTTATTGGACGATTTACCGTTACTACTTCGTCGTAACATGTGGTTTATGCACGATAGTGCACTCCCCATTTTACAATACCCGTTCGTCAGTATTTACATAATCTGTATCCTGACAGGTGCATTGGAAGAGGAAACGATGCTTCTATGAAATGGCCACCTCGAGCACCAGACTTAACCCCTTGCAATTATTTTTTGTGGGGTGCAGTAAAAACCAAAATATATGCCTATGCAGTTAATAATGAAGAGGAATTTATTTGGCGAATCCAAGACGCAGTTAACATTTTACGAGGTAATCCAGTAATCATGGAGAGGCTGCACTACAATTTCGTAAAATGGATTACTTGTTGCGTACGAGAAAACGGTGGTCACTGAGCATTTATTGTAAAGAGATCATAACTCTTTTGTATTTGTTGTATTGATATCTTATTATCTTGTATTTATTAAATAAAATATAAATGAGAGTTTTGGAATTTTCTTTATTTGTTGCAGAACCCATGCTGATATTGTTGACATACGAAAAATATATTTTCTGCCTAAACTACTCATCTATTTAAAATCCTAAAAGTATAAAAAAGTTTCTAAATAAAATTAGCTACTAATAGAAAAAAACTGAGAGTAATTATATAGGGGGTTAAAAAATATGTGCTTATATTTGGATGATACATGATTTTTCTTCTAATCTAATCTAATGACTGCAAAAGATTTTAAACAATCAAAAAGTGTCGGTTAGACTTATAACTGCGTAGCCCAAAAATGGTTAAAATCGATTAAGTCGTTTTCAAGATATTCGGAATAAACAAAAATTTTTCGCGAAATTTGGCGCTCTCTAGCGGCTAAACGAAGCAATTTTGGAAATAAGTACATTGCGCTAAATCGGCTTATTTTGAACCCAGGAGTCTGTGGTCTTCCGTTGTACAAATCTTTTCCGGACACCCTGTAATTAGTATTATTATTATATCTAAAATTATTGTTGTTATAGAGTAGTTATTATTATAGTTATTATTTAGTTATTATTTTGCCTAAAATTGTTGTTATTCCTATTATTAAAATTGTGTTGTTGATTTTCTTGTCTATTATAAGTTCTAATGTTATTATTATTATTGTTTTGAAAATTGTTACTATTATTACTACTATTGTTATTGTTATTAATAGAATTTTGATAGATTTGCATATTTCCCTCGACTCTAGTTAAATAATTGTACATTTGTTCCATGTACTGCTATGGTTTCAGATATTTCTGGTTTAAATTGCCTCGATATATATAATACTAATTCTTGTTCATTGATTTTGGGTTTTAAATACTGTGCAAGAGAATATAGGGCATAATTTGTTAAACTATTTGAAAGTTTTGGGTTAAATTTTCCAAAATATAATTGTTCCTTAACCATTAATTGAGCATTGTCACCCCAGAAATGTTGTAGAAATTTGTGTTTTAGCTGTTCATAATTTTCTAAATCATTTTCAATTCCATTGAACTATATTTATGCTTCTGCTTCTAAGTTTTCTCTCATAACTTCTTTTATTTTTATTTTCTTCTAGCCTTCTTTCTTCAATCTCCTTTACTCTTTGTGTTATGGCTTTTAGAAAAACTGTTGGATGTAATTTGTTAATGTTTCCAGAAAATTTGTGGAGTTTGTTCTTCCCATGACATACAACTCTGGATTTCTCCTTCTCGATTTTTCTGTTCTTGTACCCTTCTAATTTCTTCTTGTAATTCTTCTATCGGTTCCCTGGTTCTTTGTTTTATTAATTCTAATTCATCATTATTCCCATTTACTCCATTTTTAACATTTTCCCTTCTTCTTACTTGCCTTTCAACCTCTTCTACTTGTTTTTTATTTTTTTCTATTTTCTTCTCTAATCTGCGTATTTCGTGATCTGTTTCTTCACTCTTCTCTTGTATAGTTTTCTCCATTTTATCGAAATTCTCCCATACTTATAACATTCTACCTTTACATTGGTTTTCTTTTGCCTTCTGGTTTTCTTGACATTCTAGTGTCTTTTGTTCAATTATCTCTATTTTCTTTGCTATTTTTTTCAAAGTCCTGTTGTTCTTTCCTTAATTCCTGTTTGACTTCTTCAAAATTCTTATCCATTGTAATTTTTATGTTTTCAAAATTTTCTATAATTATTTGATTTAATTCCTTTTTATCTAATTTACTTTGTTTTTCTTGCTTTCTTTTCTGCTCTTTTCTTTCTTCTCTGTTCTTCCAACTTTCTTTCCTGTTATTTTCTTCTATTTTCAATTGTTTCTTCCAGTCGCTTTCTATATTCTTCTTGTTTCTTATCTTGTTCTCTTCTTTCTTCTCTATCCCTTTCTCTTTGTTCTTGTATAGTCTTCATTAGCTCCTCTAACATACTATGTACTGCTGGTTTTCTTCCTCGTCTTCTGCTAGTTCCTTGTTCTGCTGTACTTTCATGTTCCGATTGTGACTCGCTTGACTCTCCTCCAGTCTGTTTTCCACTTCTTAGATCCATTTTCTTCTTTGCTTCTTTATATTTTTTGTTTTACTTTGCTTTCTTCGCCCTCGTTGGGCGCCAATTTATTGTGATGTGAATATAATTATGTTATGTGTGTTATTTTGTTTTGTTATGTTATTTATTAATTTTGTTTAGAAGTGCATTTATGTTAAATTTGATGTGTGAGTTCTATATGTTTGATTTATTAAGAAATATAATTATTGGAAAATTTAAATTTGATTTTTATTTAAGATAAGATTGTTTTACCTGCTATATCTATACCTGGCTATGTTTTTAACTCTTACCTCAGGAGTGAATTCCAGCAGAGTAACTAACACCTTTCTTTATATAATGTTCTTATATCTGCTACCACTCAGTATACATGAAATAATTTATGAAACTGTACATGAATTTTTATTCATGCATAAAATGAAAAATTCTCTATTTAAATACGAAATAGTTCAATAAACAATGAACATTAAATAATATTTTCTAACAATATTTAAACATGAAATTTTATTTTTAATTTCAGTTATCGACCTGTATATTTCATCTAATTTTTATAAATTTCTATAATACTATTTCATTTAGGCAACTGGAAATATACAAGTGTGTAATGAAAATTGCTTAGATACTATCATGTCCTATATATTATTATTAAATCAAAATGGCTGTCTTAAGTGACAGTGTTATTTCGTGAAACAGCTAATAATTGCAATTTTAAAGTTTAAACTTTTAATATGTTTTGAATTTCAATAGAGATAAGTCTATATATGTTATATTTTACTTTTTATCGTTAGAGAAGTTGTGTACTGGTTATTTTGCATACTATCTAGCTAGATTTTTGTTTCGTGTGCACATGAAATTTCTTACTCTTTTTTATAGACGATGTTGTCTGTATTAATGATGTCTTGAAGTTGATTTCCTCTCTCTGAAAGTCGTAGAAGTTCCTGGATGCCGTTGATACCCTGGACTGGATATAATGTTCAAATTCTGGAATTTCTACCTGGTAATATTCTTGATATAATTTTGGAGGTTATTTCCCATTGGAGATCTATGCCTTGGACCTTCTGCAAACCCCAGCTCTTGCTATGGAGATGATTTCCACCAATTTTCTTGAATTTTGTCTTTATAGATGTTAAATTTGAGTTACTTTACTTTGACTATTTTGAATTTATACTGTTTAACTAATTTTTTACTACTTAAGAACTAAATTTCTTCTCTGACCAAACTTTGTACACCTTCTCGTTTAACAGTTTCTTCGTATCTTAGTAAACTTTTGTTTCCATGTAATTTTACTATCTTGATTCCTATCAGTTTTTATTAAGGTCAATACACATGTTTCACTTTATATTTAAATTATTCTTTTCGTAGCACTTTTTACTTCACTAATTGTCTTTTCTTTTTAATCTTATAAACTAAATTTACAGATCTATAACAATTTTTATTAATCTTGTATTGTAAACTATTCCTTAATTTGGTTTTTTCTTGAGTCCTGTCAGATATGTTGATCATGTATTGTATAGCCTCTTTACATTTGACAGTTCTATTTGTCATTAATTCTAATATTGGAAATTTTCGTTTTATTATACAATTATTTTTATTTATAGGTGTTTTTGTCTAGCGCATATGCATATATAATTAATCTTTGATCTTTTAGCTTTCTATTGATGTATCTATGTCTGGATTTTTAACTCATTTTCTTTGTGTACTATTCAATTATATGTTGTCTTGTCCAACAAATTTGATAGAATTTTTGAAATAAATTTAATATAATTTGCAATATAATAACAAGTTTCTCTATAGGGTGTTAAAAAAAGAGTGTAAAATATTTAAGGAGGTAATAGTATGAACCAAAATAAGCAGAAAAGTCTCAATAAACATGGGTAACGGTTGCGGAGTATGGAATGTTTTATGGTTTTAGGCCCTTTTTTTATTTTGCGAGAACGTTGTGTATTTTCTTATAATAGTTGGTTGATGTTTAGTGAAATAAACAGTACGTATTTGGCAGTTGTTCTCAGTTCACAAGTTTTCTCTCCCTATGGCTGGTTACTCTAACGCAGAATTAACAGACATCCATTTCATGTATGGTCGTGCTAATGGGAACGCCACCGAAGCGCGACGTCTTTATGTTGACGCTTATCCAAATCGCCAGATTACTTCATAACGCATGTTTGGAAGAATTCACCAAAGATTGCGTGATACCGGTTCCTTGAGCAAACAGTGCCATTTATCCGGAAGACCAAGGTCGGTATCCACTCTTAGAGCAGAAGAGGAAATTCTAGCACTGGTAGAGCAGAATCCAGGTACGAGTGTGCGGAGAATATCAGCCGAGGTAGGAATTAGTGGTCCTCTTGTTTGGAGAATCCTTCACGAGCAACTGCTTTATCCATACCATGTATAACGAGTACAGACCTTAAATCCAATAAATGATCATCAAGCACGTTTGGTTTTTTGCCGCTCGTTTCTACGTCATGATGCTGAAGACCCTCGTTTTCTTGCAAACATTCTTTTTACTGATGAGGCCGGGTTCACAAGAAATGGAGTGTTTAATTTTCACAATACGCATATTTGGACCGACGAAAATCCTCATGCTCTAATAGAATCTGGACATCAGGCACGTTTTTTATTAAACATTTAGATGGGTATTGTGGGTGACAGGCTATGTCCTGTTGTTTTACCAAACAGATTAACAAGCACTGCTTACCTCAACTTTCTGCAGAACACACTGTATGAGTTTTTGGAAAACATTCATTTGAATCAGAGGCAACAAATGTGGTTCCAGCATGATGGTGCTCCAGCTCATTTTTCCATGGCCGTTAGAGAACATTTACACCAAACTTTTCCACATAGATGGGTAGAAAGGGCCGGACCTGTTTTATGGCCTCCAAGATCGCCTGATCTGAACCCTCTAGATTTCTTTGTTTGGGGATATTTGAAGACATTAGTGTCTGGTACTCCTGTAAATAGCCTGGAAGAGCTGCAGCTACAGATTAATCAAAAGTCTCAAGAAATCCAAACCAAGGACGGTGTTTTCGAAAGAGTTCGAATATCGTTGAGACGAAGCCTGCTTGGAAATGGACGGAGGGCACTTTGAAAATCTTCTGTAACTTTGTTTTTTGTTTGTTAAAAGCTTCCTTTGTCGGTTTATTCCTAATAAAATAAAATGTTTGAAAAACAAATAGTGGTCCACGTTGAAACACTTGAACAAAAGTTCGAGCACCTGGAAGAAGCCTATTCCCCGTATAAAACTAACATTTCCGCATATTCTAAATTAGTAAAATTAGGCATTGTAAATTTACGACCAATACACGACCGAAATAAACAAACTACTGCTTGTATTCTCTCCATCTCCCCTCCAAATGTGTAGTGTGATCTCTAAATTTGGGGGGAAAGAAATGCGGGAAATGTAGGAAGTGCGAATAAATGGTGGTAAATTTGAATAACACGCTGCTAGACGACATTATGTATGTAAACTTGATGTGGCAACTATGTTTCCATCGACATTGAATTATCATATGGCTGCGTCATCAGAAAGTTTGTAGCGGACCAGGAGCGTCGTGTTACCGATTTTTATAGGGTTATTTGTTTATTTTTTTAAAGGTCGAAAAAAAATTTTTTTTTAGATTTTCTGCCTTTATTAGGCCTTCTTAATGCGTGGTTAAAATTAATGACATTATGACTGAATCACCCTGTATATATATGTAAATAAATAAAATGTAGCCATGTTAAACGCCGTGGTAGAATTAGAAGTAGCGGTTTTCGATGACATTTAAATAAAAAAAATATGTGTTGCGTTATTATGAACAATAAAGTTTTACGAATTTTTACAAAAATAAAACTTAAGAATATCCAGAAGAAAACAGTCTGTATAGTTTTTGCTCAAATATCACACATAGGGGTTTCAAGGGGTACTGATTATCACCACCAGATTTTAAATAAAAAAATCGCTAAACGTTTTTATTAAATTTCGGGAATAAAGATTTTACGGATTTGTACACAAATAATAGTAGATAATAATAGACTCTGTATGTACTGTGGCTATATAGGCAACATTTTTAGAAGGAGAACCTTTTTTGCAGTTTGCAAAAAAAATTGCTGTCTCACCTAGGAATTTCGAAATCGGCTATTTAATTTTAGTGAAATATTTATTTTTTAATTTCATTAAAAACTAACAAACTAATAAGTTTTTAATAAATTTTAAATAAGTCACAAAGCTACATCAAATATGTGAAAAAAATATATATTTCAGAAAGATTAAATACGCCAATTGGAAATTCCTATATGAGGCAGCGAATATTTTAACTTTTTTTCGCAAATTATAAAAAGGTTCTCCTTCTAAAAAAGTTGTCTATCTGGTCACAGTACATATATCCTAATGTTTGATTTGGGTTCCATGTCTGGTTATTGAGATATGACATACCAGAAGTCTTACCGGACGGCGCTGCTGGATATTTTTAAAGAAAAAAATGATTCAACACTGAGTTTTATTAATTCATTGTTTAATTTAGAAGTGAAAAGGTCACTCGACTTTTTTCTTACGACACCATTTTCCAGGAAAAAAAATTATAATCAATTTATAATCCGGTTTCAATAATTTAAAAAATAGCAGAAATTATGCACTTAGTTATGATTATGACTTAGTAAGTTAGTAATGACGTTTACTGTGTGTAGTAATAATTTTTTGTAATAGAATTGGTACAATATTAAGTGCATAATTTCTGGTATTTTCCAAATCATTGAAACAGGACTTCCATGCCATGCAATAAATCAAATTTAATTTTTTGAACTGAAAACAACATTTTTATTGCAAAACATGTATTATCCTTAACAGTCACAGCCTTTAAAATATTGCGAGCGGTTTCAGCAATATTAATAATTTTGCATTTTTTTATTAAAACTTTTAATACCCTGTAGATCGAAAAGTAAGTATTTTCAGAATATGGTATATTAAGGAAATTCCTAGGTGAGGCAGCAATTTTTTTTATAAAAAGGCATTTTTTTTATAAAAAGGCAATTTTTTTATAAAAAAAATTGTCTATATGGCCACAGTACATACAGCGTGTCTTCTAGTATTTATATACAAATCCGTAAAAACTTTATTCTTCAAGATAATCAAACATATTTTTGGTTTTTATATGACATCGAAGACTGCTTCCTCTGACCCACGGAATTTAATATGGCGATCCAAGACCTTCTATGATTTTTTTATACCCCCGAAATTCAATCAAAACGTTTAGCGATTTTATTATTTAAAATATAATAAGGTGGTGATAATCACGACCCCTCAAAATCCCTATGTGTGAAATTTGAAGAAAAACTATACAGAGTGTTTTCTTCTACACGTTCTTAAAATTTTATTTTTGTAAAAATTTATAAAAACTTTATTTTTCAAAATAACGCAACAAATATTTTTTTGATTTAAATGTCATCGAAAACCGCTATTTCCAATCCTACCACGGCGATTAACATGGCGATCCAAGGCCTGCTATGATTAATTTTATACTCCTGGTATTCAATAAAAACGTTTAGCTATATTTTATTTAAAATCTGATAAAATGTTGTTACTCAGGGTCTCCAAAACCACTATGTGTGAAATTTGTATAAAAACTATACAGAATGTTTTGTTTTACACGTTATCAAAGCTTTATATGCGTATAAATTCGTAAAACGATTCTTCAAGGTAATCCAACATTTAAAAAAAAAATTAAATGGCATCGAAAACCGCTTGTTCTGATTCTACTATGGCGACTCAAGGCCTGCTATGATTAATTTTATACCCCTCCTATTCAATAAAAACGTTTAGCTATATTTTATTTAAAATCTGATAAAGTGTTGTTACTCAGGGGACCCTTAACTGTGTGATTTTTTTTTAATTTGAATTTGTATTTGAATAAAAACTATACAGCGTGTTTTGTTTTACTCGCTATCAAAGCTTTATGTGTGTACAAATTCGTAAAACCATTCTTCAAGGTAATCCAATATTTTTTAAAAATTTTAAATGGCATCGAAAACCGCTTGTTCTGATCCTACTATGGCGACCCAAGGCCTACTATAATTTCTTCTAACCCCGAAATTTAATATAAACGTTTAGCCAATTTTTGATTTACAATCTGATAAGACGGGGTTAATCACAAACCCTCTCAAAACAAAATACCGAATTGGAAAGACGCTAGACGAATCAAATGTGAGCCAAGAAATTATGTCAAAACAGTATGAATGAAAATTGAATTAATGTGGTCTGCTATGAAAAAATAAGTCACATAAACGACGTGTCGAAGTTAAAATTAAAATTAAATGATTGATGATGATGATGATGATGATGATGATGATGATGATGATGATGATGATGATGATGATGATGATGATGATGATGATGATGATGATGATGATGATGATGATGATGATGATGATGATGATGATGATGATGATGATGATGATGATGATGATGATGATGATGATGATGATGATGATGATGATGATGATGATGATGATGATGATGATGATGATGATGATGATGATGATGATGATGATGATGATGATGATGATGATGATGATGATGATGATGATGATGATGATGATGATGATGATGATGATGATGATGATGATGATGATGATGATGATGATGATGATGATGATGATGATGATGATGATGATGATGATGATGATGATGATGATGATGATGATGATGATGATGATGATGATGATGATGATGATGATGATGATGATGATGATGATGATGATGATGATGATGATGATGATGATGATGATGATGATGATGATGATGATGATGATGATGATGATGATGATGATGATGATGATGATGATGATGATGATGATGATGATGATGATGATGATGATGATGATGATGATGATGATGATGATGATGATGATGATGATGATGATGATGATGATGATGATGATGATGATGATGATGATGATGATGATGATGATGATGATGATGATGATGATGATGATGATGATGATGATGATGATGATGATGATGATGATGATGATGATGATGATGATGATGATGATGATGATGATGATGATGATGATGATGATGATGATGATGATGATGATGATGATGATGATGATGATGATGATGATGATGATGATGATGATGATGATGATGATGATGATGATGATGATGATGATGATGATGATGATGATGATGATGATGATGATGATGATGATGATGATGATGATGATGATGATGATGATGATGATGATGATGATGATGATGATGATGATGATGATGATGATGATGATGATGATGATGATGATGATGATGATGATGATGATGATGATGATGATGATGATGATGATGATGATGATGATGATGATGATGATGATGATGATGATGATGATGATGATGATGATGATGATGATGATGATGATGATGATGATGATGATGATGATGATGATGATGATGATGATGATGATGATGATGATGATGATGATGATGATGATGATGATGATGATGATGATGATGATGATGATGATGATGATGATGATGATGATGATGATGATGATGATGATGATGATGATGATGATGATGATGATGATGATGATGATGATGATGATGATGATGATGATGATGATGATGATGATGATGATGATGATGATGATGATGATGATGATGATGATGATGATGATGATGATGATGATGATGATGATGATGATGATGATGATGATGATGATGATGATGATGATGATGATGATGATGATGATGATGATGATGATGATGATGATGATGATGATGATGATGATGATGATGATGATGATGATGATGATGATGATGATGATGATGATGATGATGATGATGATGATGATGATGATGATGATGATGATGATGATGATGATGATGATGATGATGATGATGATGATGATGATGATGATGATGATGATGATGATGATGATGATGATGATGATGATGATGATGATGATGATGATGATGATGATGATGATGATGATGATGATGATGATGATGATGATGATGATGATGATGATGATGATGATGATGATGATGATGATGATGATGATGATGATGATGATGATGATGATGATGATGATGATGATGATGATGATGATGATGATGATGATGATGATGATGATGATGATGATGATGATGATGATGATGATGATGATGATGATGATGATGATGATGATGATGATGATGATGATGATGATGATGATGATGATGATGATGATGATGATGATGATGATGATGATGATGATGATGATGATGATGATGATGATGATGATGATGATGATGATGATGATGATGATGATGATGATGATGATGATGATGATGATGATGATGATGATGATGATGATGATGATGATGATGATGATGATGATGATGATGATGATGATGATGATGATGATGATGATGATGATGATGATGATGATGATGATGATGATGATGATGATGATGATGATGATGATGATGATGATGATGATGATGATGATGATGATGATGATGATGATGATGATGATGATGATGATGATGATGATGATGATGATGATGATGATGATGATGATGATGATGATGATGATGATGATGATGATGATGATGATGATGATGATGATGATGATGATGATGATGATGATGATGATGATGATGATGATGATGATGATGATGATGATGATGATGATGATGATGATGATGATGATGATGATGATGATGATGATGATGATGATGATGATGATGATGATGATGATGATGATGATGATGATGATGATGATGATGATGATGATGATGATGATGATGATGATGATGATGATGATGATGATGATGATGATGATGATGATGATGATGATGATGATGATGATGATGATGATGATGATGATGATGATGATGATGATGATGATGATGATGATGATGATGATGATGATGATGATGATGATGATGATGATGATGATGATGATGATGATGATGATGATGATGATGATGATGATGATGATGATGATGATGATGATGATGATGATGATGATGATGATGATGATGATGATGATGATGATGATGATGATGATGATGATGATGATGATGATGATGATGATGATGATGATGATGATGATGATGATGATGATGATGATGATGATGATGATGATGATGATGATGATGATGATGATGATGATGATGATGATGATGATGATGATGATGATGATGATGATGATGATGATGATGATGATGATGATGATGATGATGATGATGATGATGATGATGATGATGATGATGATGATGATGATGATGATGATGATGATGATGATGATGATGATGATGATGATGATGATGATGATGATGATGATGATGATGATGATGATGATGATGATGATGATGATGATGATGATGATGATGATGATGATGATGATGATGATGATGATGATGATGATGATGATGATGATGATGATGATGATGATGATGATGATGATGATGATGATGATGATGATGATGATGATGATGATGATGATGATGATGATGATGATGATGATGATGATGATGATGATGATGATGATGATGATGATGATGATGATGATGATGATGATGATGATGATGATGATGATGATGATGATGATTGATTGTTTAGTTTTTTTAAACACCCTGCATTTTGTTCGTTAATTAGTGTTGTAATAGAGCCTTGCTAAAAGTTTAATAAAAAAATTGTTTTAAAATTTTATTATTTTAAGAGTTTTAAGAGTATGGTTGAGTTTTTTAAATACCCTGTATTTTTTCGTTAATTAATGATCTAATAGACCAGTGGTTCTTAACCTTTTAGTGATGAAGGACCATTTCACAAAATTTCTTTCTTGCCATGGACCACCAACACTAAATTTAAATAAATAAAGGGCTGTTCTATCTACTATCTACTTACAAGTAAAACACGCATAAAATTGTTCAAAGCGAACAATATTTAGATTTTTATTACGAAAATTTTACATTAGAGAGGTAAATATATTAATTTTAATGAGATTTTTGTGACTGCATACTCTTTACTAACTTCTGAATCCTTGGTTCAGTGCTACTCAAAGCCAAACGCATGTCGGCATTGGCATCCAACCGATTTCGGTGCTTGTTTTTAATTATCAGAAGCGCCGAGAACCCCTGCTCGCATAGATATGTCGATGAAAACAAAGTTAGGTAACGTATAGCAATTTTTCGAAGGTTTGGGAAAGAAATTGCCTTCTGGCTCCAAAAATCTTCGAGATTAATTCCTGTTGCAAATGTATCTTTCAAGTTACTGTTGTGTTGCATTTCAATCACTTCTTCTTGAATTTCATCAGGCACCTCAGAAACGTTGACAATGAAAGGATTGCGGATCAGTTTCCGAATACCTTCGTTCTCGCAGTCAGGAAAATAGCGATTGAATTCACTTTTTAAGTTTTTCAAATGGAGTATCCAGTTGTTTTGTATTTCTCCTTTATTCTCAGCACACTGTTCGTGAATAATTTGATTCAGCGTATCAAACGCAGAAAAGTTTTCCCGTTCGACCTTGTTGATCCATAGCTCTATTTTAGCGATAAAGGCCCTGATTTTATCTTCATATGCAAATATATTGCTCGTCCCTTGTAACTTTAAATTTCCTGATCCTTGCAATTGAAGGTTGAATTTATTTAATTGCGCGAAAAAATCTACCAAATAAGCAAAACGTATTTGAAATTTGGACTCACAGAACTGATCAAGCAACTCTTTGTTTTCCGTGTTACTTAAGAATATTTGTACTTCCTCTCTCAGTTCGTACAACCTCGACAGCATGTTTCCTTTGGAAAGCCAACGCACTTCCGTGTGGAATAGCAGAGTTTCGTGTTCAGAGTTCATATCAGAGCATAATTGTTTGAAAAGACGAGTATTAAGCGCACTCTTTTTAATAAAGTTAACTAGTTTTATAGCTGTTTTCATCGCAACAGCAAAACATTCCGGGAGCGTTTTGGCAGCCAATGCTTGTCGATGAATAACGCAGTGCGTCGTAATTGCAGATGGATTTTTTGTTTTTATCAACGCTGCAAGACCAGATCGGGAACCAAACATAGCAGGAGCACCGTCCGTACAAAACCTCGCAAGCTTTTGCCACATAAGTCCAAGCTTCTCCAAATATTGACGACCTTGCGACGTCGTTTCCAGTTCTTGCGAAAGTAGTAACTCCTCTTTAAACGTTTTATTGTCATTCAAAAATCGAATAAATACAAGTAATTGACAACCTTGTGAAACATCGGTAGATTCATCACATTGTAGTGCAAAATAAGGACTACATTTTATCTTATCAATAACTTGTTCTTCAATATCATCTGACATTTTTTGAATACGCGACTTCACTGTGTCATTTGAAAGTGGTATTCCACGAATTTTCTTTTGAGCTTCCTGATCTAAAAGCTCTTCTGCAGCTTTAAGCATGCAAGGCTTTATTAGCGATTCACCGATTGTGTGTGCTTTTTTCGATTTGGCAATCAATTTTGATATTCCAAACGATGCAGCTAATGTTTTTTCAGATGTTGCATAACTTGTTCCACTGGGTCCAAGTTTCATTTTTTTAAGATTCACTAGGTTGCCTTCGAAGAATTCTCGCGGACGGTCACAATAATTCGGATGTACGGTTTTTAAATGGCGTTCCAATTTTGCCGGCTTTAAAGTATCATTTGCAAGAACAGTTGTGCATAGTACACATTGGGGTCTAGTCTCCCCTTTTATTTCTATTGAAGTAAAGCCCAGTTTAATATAATCACCGTCATACTTTCGTTTCGGTGGCATTTTTCTGAAAACAAAACAATTATATTATTTTTACCTACTTAATAAACTCTGCACAATGTACATTAATACTTGAAAGTAGTTACAAAAAAAATATGGACAAAAACATAACTAATTTTAATGACAAACCCTTGGAACTGGCTTACAAAAAAGAAATCTAGCAGATTTGACAATGTGATAAATAAAGTAACATTTTAAATGCGAGGTATTTATAATATTCACAGTACCCACTTGTGTGATATAAACAAAACAAACAAGGTTTATTTTACTTACGTATTAAAATCTGGAGCAATTATTTGATATACTCGCGTCAGGAATTCAGACGACTTACGTCATACGAACAAATTAATAATTCATTATATTTTTATCAAAATATTTAAGAAACTGCAACTGATAGTAATATAACTATATACTACACTAAAAGTTTGCATTATATATTGAACTAAATTGCAAAAAATGATTGCTTTTAACGCGACTAAATATCGGAAATTACGTTGACAATAAAAACAAATGTGTAACGTCAGCCGTGACGTAAGACGTCTGAATTCTTGACGCGAGTATATAAAAGACTTTCGTACACCAACGATGTTTGTCTTTTGCTATCGAACTTTAAAACTGTAAATAAGCAAACACTCCGAACAAAACAACGAACGTAGGTACTTGGACTATCACTAGCTTATTAAAATTAAAACAAAAAGCAAACGGAACAAACAAAGTGAGACACTACACTGGACACTGGAACTGGACGGACACTAGCTGCTCGCTGTACGTGCCATGCAGACCTCGCACCCGCGCACCTCCCCCGGCTTCGTCTGCTACTTGATTGGGTGATTATATTATACTGTTTGCTTGACTGGCTCTTTTACTTGTGGCTGTCGTTGTGTCGAGTACTTGTGACTTATTTAATATTTTTAGGAAGGCTTCGCGGACCACTTCGGGTAGTTCCAGGGACCACCGGTGGTCCGCGGACCACCGGTTAAGAACCACTGTAATAGACTCTTGTTAAAACTATAATCTAAATTTTTCTTTAAATCCATTAATTTTCAGGGGTTTTAGAGATTGTATAGATTTTTGAAACACCCTGTTTTTTTCAATGAATTATTGTTTGTTCTAATAGACTCTTGTTAAGTCTCTGATGAAAATTTTTTTTATTCAATTAATTTTTAGTTTTTTTAGAGTGTTGAGTTTTTAAAATATTCTGTATTTTTTTTCGTTAATTAGTGATCTAATAGACCCTTGTTAAAGGTTTCATATAAATTTTTTTTAAATCCATTCATTTTCAGTGTTTCAGGAATTGTCTAGTTTTTTTTAAAAACCCTGTATTTTGTTCGTTAATTACTGTTATAATAGATCCTTGTTAAAAGTTTAATCAAAACATTCTTTCAAATTTTATTATTTTGAGAGTTTTAAGAGATTGGTTCAGTTTTCTTTAAACACCCTGTATTTTTTCGTTAATTAGTGATCTAATAGACTCTTGTCAAAAGTTTCATCTAAATCTTTTATTAAATCCATTAATTTTTAGGGGTTTTAGATATTGTTAAGTTCTTTTTAAACACCCTGTATTTTTTTCATTAATTAGTGATGTAATAGATCCTTGTTAAAAGTTTAATCAAAAACCCTTTTTAAATTCCATTATTTTGGAGGTTTTAAGAGATTGGTTCAGTTTTCTTTTAAACACCCTGTATTTTTTCCATTAATTAGTGATGTAATAGACCCTTGTTAAAAGTTTCATCTATAAGTTTTTTAAATCCATTAATTTAATTTTCAGTTTTTTAGAGATTGTCTAGTTTTTTTAAACACCCTGTGTTTTTTCATTAATTAGTGTTCTAATGTTGTTAAATTTCTGATAAAAAAAATTCCATTAATTTTTAGGGTTTTTTAGAAATTGGTCGGGGTATTTTAAACACTGTATTTTTTTCGTTAATTAGGATCCTAAGAAACCCTTGTTAAAAGTTTTATCAAAAACAATTTTTTAGTTCTCTTAATTTTAAGTTTTTTTAACGGTCACAAATTTTTCAACACTTTATATACAGAACGGTCTTTCGCACGTTTAATAACCGTTCCGAAGTTAAATCTTCAAAATAAAATTTCCTCGAAATTAGAAATTTTATTTTTTCTTTATTAATTTTTATATTAACACCCTGTATATCACTCTGTTAAATATAGGAGTAACATCTTCGAATTTTATTAATGAATTGTGACGTGTTAAAGGCGGAGCTTTATTGCAAGTTCCACCCAAACGTCTCACGTACCAGCTTAAAATTTCAGTAAATTTAAGAAATTATTAGAAAATTTAGAACAATTTTTCTCAGTTATTTTTATATATTTTGGAATGCTTGCTCGTGGCCGAATTTCCGCTTATAAGGGAAACAAACATCGAAAATTATTTTTTGCTGTATTTCTGAATTTATTATCAAAATTCTAACGCGAGGAAGTTATAGATAATTATTAAATAGAACTACAGTTAAAAAATGAAATTATTCTGTCGGACAATAAAGGAGTAAAATGGATTAAGGTATGGATTCGCTGGTGCGGCTGCGGCTCGCGACTGCGACTCGTCGCCGACCAATAGGCAGTCTAAATCCTGGAGTTGATGAGAACATTCAGACTGTCTATTGGTTGGCTACGAGTCGCAGCCGCGAGCCGCAGCTGCAGTCGCACCAGCGAATCCGTATCTTTATGGCTTATTCAGGCACTGCGAAACCAGCCTGCACTGATAAAATGACACGCTTTAATAATTCTTATGCGTAAATCGTCAATATTCATTGGTCGATATCGGTATACTTTATTTTTTATTGTACCCCCAAAAATGAAAATCAATTTTGATTCATACTTTTTGACTTATTTCCATGATCACTCTTGATTCGTCTAGCGCCTTTCAAATTCAGTATTTTGTTTTGACGGGGGTAGTGATCAACCCCATCTTATTAGATTGTAAATCAAAAATTCGCTAAACGTTTATAATAAATTTCGGTGGTATAAGAAATTATAGCAGACCTTGGGTTGCCATAGTAGGATCAGAACAAGCGGTTTTTGTGTTATTTAAAACATAAAAATAAAACTTTGAGAACGTGTAGAAGAAACCACTGTATAGTTTTTGTTCAAATTTCACACACAGGGGTTTTGAGGGATCCTGATTAACATCACCTTGTCAGATTTTAAATAAAAAAATCGCTAAATGTTTCTATTGAATTTCGGGGTATAGATAAAATCATAACAGGTCTTGGATCGCCATCTTAAATGCCGTGGTCAGAGGAAGCGGTTTTCGATGTCATTTAAAATAAAAAAAATTTTTGATTGTCTTGAAGAATAAAGGTTTTACGGATCTGTACACAAATAAAAGTAGACACCCTGTATATCCTAAAGTTTGATTTGGATTCCATGTCTGGTTATTGAGATATGACTTACCTGAAATCTCACCGACCGCTCATCTGATATGCAGAGACGTGCCTGTGCGTACGTGTTTCGATGAAACTGAAAACAATATTTTACTTACAATCATTAATTATTGTATTAGAGTTTTTGCTTGACAGTGACAACGAAAAGCTGACGTTTATTGAGGAGGTCACATGAGTGTCACTTTAGTGCTTGCCGAGTGATATCAAACGCTCGTTGCCAACAGCAACAAAGTATTTGTTGTAATTAATGTTCTCGTAATAAAGTTAATAACTGAACCGTTTTATTTTGTTGAGTGATTGTAGATAAAACTTTGTATGCATTACGAGCAAAAAGTGACATTACTGCTCTCGCGTGATTACTGTCACTCTTGAGCAATAATGTATCATTTTTCGCTCTTTATACATAAATAACTATTTATTGTAAAACATGTATTTATTATTGTTAACATAAAAACCTGTAAAGTTTCATTCTGTGCGGTTTCCACAATATCAATAAATTTAATTTTTTTAATAAAATTTTAACCCTGTATATAGCAAATTATCTACACAAATTACTTGTGTTATAAACTCCTGCAACAAACGCATCGACTCACTAAACACTGTATATTGTAAATAAATATTAGTAAAAAGTAAAAAAAATATATTATTGATTTTATTTTACCTTACCTTTTATCCATAATTCAGCCACCTTCGATCATATCTTTTCCCTGTGACTTTGATTAAATTGTGAAATAAATCTAATAGATTTGATGCATAAGAATATGAATATCTTGATCTTTTATGAAACATCTTTGATGAAGGCATCTGTCTTTCATTTTAAATCATGCATATTTTTAATTTTATTATACGCACAGTAATTAATAGGGATGCCACATAAACGGAATTTTTGCTGGATGTCACATGAAGGAAAATATGATACCAAACAAACAAAATTTATATTTGATAGGAGAGTAACAATTAGATCAACTTCAGTTTTATGGGAAACGTTACAAAAAACCAACGGATATAAACATCTGTTTTCCAGAAATTTAAACCAAAATTGCATTGAAAATGTTTTTGGCGAAATTAGATATTGCTGCGGCAATGCAAAAAATCCTACCCCAATACAAATCTCCAGAGCGTTTAAAAAAATATTTGTATTAAAGTACTTCGATCAAACTGAAGGTGCAAATTGTATTCAAGATATCAATGAAATTCTATTATATTTAGTCAAGTTTCTTCCCAGGATTTAAGTCGTAAATTGTTACCAATAATTTCACATGCTTATGCACCACTCCAAGTATTTACAAGTGATTGTTCAAATCTAAGAGCCCAGAAGGAAATGCGTTAGTGTATGTAGCGGGATATCTTTTGAAAAAATGTTTGTTAAAGCACTCTTGTGATATTTATTCACAATTTGCTAATTCAACTGATTTGACGGGTCAAGAAGTTTTATTTTCTAAATTAAAAGCATTAAAACAGAAAAGTCATTTGGTGGTCTAACTGTATTCTCTGGACATTCTGAATTATATATAGTAGAGTATATTTTTGTCAAAATGTTTAACAAATTAGCAGGTCAGGGGTCATTTGGTAATCAATTTAAAAGTGAATTTTTAAAAATAATATATCACCACCCGTGTAATGACTTTCCTTTTGACTATTTTATTTCATTGTATACAAGAGTACGCATTTATTTTACTTTAAAATCTATCAGTCAAGACATAAAATGTAATCAAAGATATAATGCTATTGCAAATGAACCTTGAACTTGCTTGAAGCTTAATATTCTTAAGAACGTATAAATAAAATTTATTGTCTTACATGTATTAATATATGTTTAAGAAATTTTGTTTTTACCCCAAATAATTACGTCTACATGATATACATATATAATTATTGCAATTGAAATAAAATTGCTCAACCAATTTTTATTAATGGGTAGGTATCCAGTTTTTTATGAAATTACATTACAGGGCAATTAGGCATTATTTATCACATCATGTTACGAAAAATAGTTAAACATTTTTTTTTATTTTTAATTTCATTAATAAATATCGATACTTGTCAATTTACCCTCGTAACGCCAACAACCATAATCAATACTGGATCGCCATCGTATAGGTTAGTCCTCGGACCGTTTGGGAGTATGGCCTTGGCTCGCTTTTTCAAAGGCGCCGCGCTGAGTGCAGTAACTTATATTTTAATTCTGTAAACTTTTTTTGAACGACCGATAGTGGTCAGAGAAGTTTTTCAAGGCGACCTCTATGAGATCCGACTCGTGGAGGGTAGTGCCACAGATTTGTTAGTGATAATGGAGAAGGGAGAGGAAACATCTACCAATGCTGGGATAATGAATGCCACGTTGGTTAGGTTCCCGGAACTTTCCGATCTTGAAGGTAGGGTAGCAAATATGTTCATAAGAACCAATTTTGAAACGAGTGAAGGTAGAGTAGAAAGGATTAGATATGTACACAAAGTGGTACTGGAGAGCCTTCGAGAATGGTACAATGCGTTAGTAGATAAAAGCCCGTATGATTCAGTATAATAAAAAGATAGTGGCTGTGTACCCGCCACGGAAATGTCCCGAATTCCGGAAGACCCTGACCAGAACACGACGGAAGGCAAGAGAGAAAAGGACGTTTAGATAAGTACCGTGACTTTGTTCGTTTGACTGTTATCTATTTATTGTATGTCTTATTTGTTGTTGTCATTGAACATATACATGCATATCCTATCACAGAGATGTATTAGGGTGCTCCAAACAAACACCTCGTCCTTACCGCTGACTGTTGGAAATTGTATCAAAAGGGCAATTAACAGAATTAAAAACTGGATGGTCACTATGGGTCTCCAGTTGGCCGTCACGAAGGCACAAGCAGTCGTGTGGAAGACGAGAAAAGCGCTTACTGCGTTGAAGTACATACCGGTGCAGCACACGGTTTTTGAATGTCCTAGATGGGACAGAAGTAGAAGTAACTTGTATAGGGAACTGGGGGTGGAGCAGCTAACCCCCGATAAAATAATACAGTATATGCCGTATATATGTAAGGTGTTAGTATATATAATAAATAAAAAACTAAAGGAGGGGAAGAAAGGAATGAGAGAAGAAGGTGAAGTATTCTGTGCTAATTGTGATGTATTCTATGATACTTTTTATTGAAGATTTCCGTTTGTTTCTGGTATTTTGTAACCTGTGCAGTTCTTTTTTTAATTTGTTCTAATTTATTATTTACTTTTCTATTTATTTATTTAATTGTTATATTGTAGATAATTTCTATTCTGTTTTTGATGACATATTTACGTGTAGTTTCTTGTATTTCTTATCTTTTTTTTAGTTAATACAAAGCAAAAATAACAACGGAAACTCAACGATCAACTCATTTGTCCTGATGTAATGCTAAACAAGCAGTTCCATGACACATGAGTTCAGGAAGAGGGAGGAGGGTAACAAAGTTAAGTTAAAGTCAAGTCAAGTCAAGTTTGTATTTTATTTTTATAGTTATTAATATCTGTCATTTATTGTAATAGTACCTATTTAATTTATTTATATCTATTTATTTATTATTTTTACTTGGTTATTAAATGAATAGCCTCACTACCCGTCTAAGCGAGACTCTGGCAATGCTCCAGGTGAACTTTGGTAGGGACAAAAGAGCAACAGACCTACTAGAGCAAACGATGGCCGAAAAGAGTATGTAGATTGTAGTGATTGCTGAATTTAAACTATGTGAGGAAGAGACAGTGGCTGGTGAATGAGATGGGGGACGTTGCCGTATGAGTGCGGAATGCCAGAGTCAAGATTAAGAGTAAAGGCAATAGACAAGCATATGTATGACTGGAGGTGGATCTCGGGTGTTATTTTAGTTCAAATAAGAATATAGAAGGGTTTGAGGTCTATCTTAACACGCTGGAAAGTGAAACCAGAAGAAATATTGGACAAAAGTTTATAGTAATGGAGGATTTCAATGCGAAATCTCCTCCATGGGCAACACCGAGGGAATGTTCAAGGGGAGATATTTTGAAATTCTTCGCTGCCCTGACGCTGACCTTTATTAGAGTAGTCAGTCACATATTGACGTAACGGCATGTAGTACAGAAATCGCGAACAGAGTAAAGGAGGGTGGACCAGAACGAGAATCTAAGTTTACATAGAACCATTTTATATAAGGTTAGCCTAGGCTGGGTTCGGAACGATGGTGTGGATATAGTTCATAAAGTTGGAAATTTACTCCTACTCTTTTGAGAGAAGCGAGTGCCAGGTTAGTGGAGGTATTTCAAGATATCAGTTTTAGGGGGCTGTCGTCTAGAGATTTTATAAAGAAACTAGAGACGTATGATATCGTATTTCCAAAAAGGACTATCTTTACATCAGGTAAAAAACAAAATATTGATTGTGCGAGGAGACCGCGGAAAAAAGAGGATATAATAATAGGTGCCAAAGAGTGCACTGTTACCAGAGCGTCTGCTAGAGGTTGGTTATAACACTGGGCAAAAATTTGGTAGCAAAAAAGAAGGTTTAATATAAAAGACACAGTTCTCATTAAGGTCGGCCCAAGCGGCCTAGTGCGAGCTCTAGCTCGATGGCGTATTTCTCAGGATCGTCCAGTGGCGGCGGTGTGCCAAATTGCACAGGGAACAAGTCGTACACTGTCACACTAAAATAAGATAAAGACAAAATTAGAGCTTGATAGCTCTTATAAAAATATTCCTTCTTTAATACTGTGGTGCAATAAAACTGCAAAACCTTTAAAATAATACTCAGTATATTTGCTGGTTGGAGAGGTTGATAATACAAAAGTGTTAAGTAATGTTTGAGTTGATAACAAAGTGCTAGATAAAAAAGAAAGAGTAATAGCTGATAGTGTATTGGTAATGAAATGGACCTCTACAGGCTCCTACTCACAGGACAGCAATCGTGTACTAGATGACTGGTCACCTGGTTTGGAGAACTCGCCGGATGCCAGGGATGATCGGATCTTCCCAAGAAAATGGGTGCGCCACTGGAGATGAGGTACTCGTTCGTGAACTCGTGAGCCAAGTAATGGGACAGCCGGTATCGCGACGATAACAGTCGTAACAGAGGAACCCAAATAGCAAATACAAATTTTGTTACCAAGGGTTTCTTTTCCAAGCACAGAAGCGAACAGGACAAGCCTCTGGTTAAAGCGGGATCGTGGTTTCTACTAACAGGAGCCAACAGTAAGCACACAGGAAGATGATGTTCAAAAGTCGCTTAACATTTGTTGCACAATTCTACAAGTTGGTAAGATTCTCCATAAACGTACAAAATACTATATCCAAATAACTCCATAATAATGGGTAACCTACACACTCAAGGTTGATGATAGATGCCTTTACGGATGCTTAAGAATTAAAGCGATATTTTTTCCAACGTTGAATACAACAAAATTTTTCCAAGCGTGCATTAAAAGTTGAAGAATGACAACCCCAGGACATCGCCTATTGAAAGCCAGTGATCAATAGGAAAACAGAAAACCCATAAAATGCAGTATAACAGAAGATCTTTGAACTTCGGTGAGACCTCAGTTCAACATTGAACATCGATACGCAAAGTATGTGTTCCACGGTCAGTTTACCACAGAGTTTTGGTTGCTACTAGCGTACATTTAATCAACTATAAAGAAGTATATTGGGTTGCATACGGATGACAACGGTAATACATGGATTAATGACAGGTGTTTAATAAGGATTAAAGTAAACAAACAGTGGTATTTGACATATGCATTATTTACGTTAGGTGATCATGGCACGATGCACATATAAATAACTTAAAGTGGTAACAACGATGTAACCGTAATGAGCACACATCCATATACGAGGTAAACCTATAAAATGATGACAGAATTTATACTAACGGCTTTACGCCTGAGTGGATTAAAAGGGTTCCAGAATATATGCTGGTCTTTTACAATAACCTGTTGTATGATTTATGTTTCCCTAAAGAGTGGAAGGAAGCCTACCTGGAAGATAGAAAACGAAAGGAGGTGGCTCCTTCCTGTAGGCCAATATGTATCCTAAATGTTTTAGGAAATACTTATGAATGAAAAAGTGCTGAAAGAAATAACATGGAAAGGAGGTCTAAATCATTTCCAATTTGAATTTACTAAATGGAAAGACACCATTGATGCATGGGAAATGGTTAAAGAGTCAATATGTGAATAGTGGGGCTTGTAGGATAAGAGGTTTCTGTGTGCTCGTCACCCTCGATGTTCTGAATGGCTTTAATACGGCGAGATGGGTGGAGGTTTTAGAAAGGAAGGAGTTCAGCCAATATCTGATTGAGATAATTAAGAACTACTTACTTACAGGAGCGGACGATTTACGTACTGAATATGGAGATGGGGGTTCCACAGGGATCGGTCTTAGAACCGACCTTGTGGAACATATATTACGATGATGCATTAGACCTTCCGGTGCCAGCATCTATAACAACCATGTGATATGCTGACGATAGCTAGTTGATAGTGAGTGGTCCTACAGATGAAGAAATCAGATCAGATTAGAGAGTGATTGGAAAATAAAGGCCATATAGAAAACCGAAGTAGTTGTTCTGGTGGGTAGGAGGGTTCTAAGAAATATTGAGGTGGAGGAACCGGGAGAATATATTAGGTTGAAAGAAGAGGTTACATATTTAGGAGTGGCAAAAAGTATAATGCCTGGAAGTTGTATAAAATGAATGGCGATGCAGTCATTTTCTGAAATTCATAAGAAGTTAAAAAGTGACATTGATGTCAAAACATTTTGGAACTAAGTAAATTCTCATAAAAACAATAATCCCTGAATATTAAGATATAATGGTGTAATGTATAATACATTTCATAAAATGATGGATAGTTTTTCTCAAATATTTAGTCAGTATTTCAGTAGATCAACTAACACCGTGATCAATTGCCCTAATTCAATTCATATGGATTCGTTGCATGTTCCTAACTTGTCAGGTTCTGAGGTACTATGGCGCTTAAACGAGTAAAACCTAGATTTACTCGTGGTCTTGATGGTATATAAGCTTTTGTTATTAGAGACTCCACCATTGCGTTTGTTACTCCATTTACTGCAATTTTTAATTCATCAGTAATTGCCGTTTTTCCTGATTTTTGTAAGAAGTATCGTATCAGATATCCATAATTACAGAACTATTGCAATTTCTCTAAAGTGTTTGAAATTGTTCTATACAACTCAGTTTTATTTATATATTCAAAAGGTTATCAATCTTTGCCAACATGGGTTTATTAGGGACAGATCAACTGTGTCCAATTTAATATGTATCACACAATATACTTCTCAGAACCTTGTCTCAAATACGCAGGCATTTGATATGCTGGACTAAAATTCAGAAGTTGAAGTTTTTTGGATTATCTGATTTAGCTGCTTAAATGGTTGACACCAATTTGTCCAGTGTTTCGGTTGCACATCTGGGTCGGTATCTGTGACATCTGGTGTGCCTCATAGGTTGATATTGGGTCCCTTATTATTTGTGATTTATATCAATCAATAGTTCAAGATTTTGACTGTCACTATCTTATGTATGCAGACGATGCAAAAATGTATAGCAAGATTAATGATTAGAATCAGATTCAGAATCATTTGTTTTACCAAAAGATATTACAAATAATATATGGCAATTGTCACAAATAAACCTACAAACTAAAACTAACGCTAAAAACAAATAAATTAACAAATAATATGCATACATACACTTATAATACATATAACACGTACATGTGCGATACACAATAAAATCATTTACAATGTAAAAAATTTGATTAAATTATAAAAACATTTTTCAATTAAAAACTTTTTAGATTTTGTCGAAATACGACTAAGTTATCGCTTATTTTGATTTTATCAGGCAAATTATTATAAATTCTAAGCCCTAATGAATCTGGAGAGTTTAACGAAAGTGAGTATTTAACATAAGGTATATAAATATCATTTTGATGTCTAGTATTAGTCATGTATAAATCCTTATTCGACATAAACTTGTTCCTAAAAATACAAACACTTATTTCAAATATGTACAGAGAGGTCACGGTTAAAATTTTTAATCGTCTGAAAACATCACGACATGAATGTGTAGTACATACAATAGCTAGATTATGCAAAATACGCTACTGGGAAATAAAGACAGACTTACACAGGGTGGAGCTACTCCAAACACAAATACCATAACGCATGAGCGATTCTGCCAACGCATAGTAAATGGAAAGTAGCTGCTGCATTTCAAAAACACGTTTTAAATTTCTTAATACAAAGTTAACAGAATTTAATTTACCAAGAATATATTGACAGTGAAGCTTCCAACTTAGGTGTTCATCAATTCTGATTCCTAAAAAGTTAACAGTGTTTTCGCTAGTTTTCATAGCTGAACCGTTCACGTTTATCTCTAAAGGGGGACAAATTTTCTGGAAATTATTAAATCTAATAACTTGAGTCTTTGAAGCATTAAAAAACAATTGATTCTGGTTAAACCACTCGCACAATTTATGAAGAGTATTAATACAGTTATCGACCAAATTCTTCTCGGTTTTATTTGATATAATTAAAGAGAGGTCATCCGCATACATTGTAAAAAATGTATCGCCTATGTGCTTCTCCAATTCATTTACATAAAGTATACATAACGTATTTCTCGAATACAATTTTTGTCAAAAGCCGGAAAAGATACATATTGTTTACGAAAAGCGAGGAAAGAAGAGATCCAACCCAATCCAGTGCAACACCCCTCACACCATATCCGTACAGTCTAGATATTAATGATCATGATTGACGCAGTCAAATGCCCTGCTGAGATCACAGAAAATGCCAGCAGGGCATTGAATGAAATAATTGAACAGCTGTCATAGTCGATCGGCTATGTCTAAAACCATGTTGTTTATTCGATAATATTTGAAATTTACTCAAAAATGTTACCAACAGTTCGAGAAAAGCATACTCAAAAATTTTTTATTGTATTAAGTTGCAGTATTGTCTCACTTGTATTCAGAATTGGTGTATTGCTAATAATCTCTATATGCCAGCAAGTGTACCGTGGTGACATTCACCAGAAGAGTGAATCCTATTTCGTTTAATAACCTGATACAGTAAAAGACCGAGGCGTCTATTTTGACCATAAATTAAGTTTTAATTTTCATATTGATAAAACAGTTCGATCTGTCTATAGTTCTGGTATATTAACAAGACCTATGGTTTTTCCAATGTTCAAGTATATACGACACTTATTTTTTAAGTGTTGCTCTCACTTCGTCAGGATGGTATTTACCCTCAAATAGGTAATCCGCACAATGTCTTACTTGATTCAGGATGTCCAGGTCTGAGGCAATGCAGAAATATGCATTCTGTCATGTTTGTTTATAAGATCTTACATGGTATATGTGACTGCTCTGAATTTTTCAACCAAAATCCAGAACAATTGATACTATGTTGTTATCAGTGTCTATTTTTCTGAGTTTTTAATTTTCTATATTTACATTTTATGTTTTTCTTTCTACGTTGTTTTTATTTCTTATGTTATTTTTAATTTGTCTAATTTCTCACCTAGTGAATGGATTTTTGTTGGGTAATGTATTAAATAAATAAATAAATAAATAAACGATACAAAGAGGTCTTAGTTAAAGAGACCTTTATTCACCCTGTAGATTGTAACATGGGAGATCTGCAACCGTGTTATGGAAGCATAGAAAACTGACCTCCTTCTTAAGACTGGGACGATTAGATAGGGCTCAATTCGTGTTTAGTCAAGACTTAGAGTACATCAGTACTTCCGCTGCTGGGAATACGGACATATTGAATTCGAATGTAAACGGGAAGAAACTGTGCCTGAAATGTAACAAATGCGGAAAAGACGGGCATAAAGCGCAGGATTGTTCAGGAGTTATGCTGCTTGAAATCTAAGAGAGAAGGGCATGCCGCGGGTTTGGTATCCTACCTTGAATTCCGAAACGCTCTTTCTAGGGTAAGGCTAAGAGCGAACCAGAAAAAGAGGGATACATAGCCTTAATAATTTTATTGACATTATCTAGACACTGTCTTTGTAGTTGTTATATTTATACACTGTTTTTATTGATGCTATCCATGTATTGTGTTTGTCTCGTTTTATCTTGGGGGGGAGGGGGAGGGGAGGCAAGCTCAGACGTAAACCGTAAAAAGATAGAGTTGGATAAAATGAAGGAAGCGATGTAGAGTATTACAAGGTACCGAGAAAACGGAATCATAATGGAGGTTTAGTTAGGCGTAGTGCACTAAATTCCGCAAGTAGTGTGCGAAAGATTAAATAGGATGTTGATAAGGGGTACATTACCCGATGAGTGGAAGGTAGCTAAATTAATTCTTATTAGGAAACCAGGGAAAATAGTACATCCGAGTGTGTTCAAGAATGGAGACTTGAATATGAGAGACGGTTGGACTATGTGATAGACAATATGGCTTCACCAAAGGAAAATCTACTCTACGCGATTTATGAGTGGTGGTAGAGTTAGCAAGTAGTGCACGGCAGCATGGGAGGAAATCAGAATAGAATAAGATTGGTACACATTGGCATATTCCTGAGTATATATTGGCCATGTTGAGAGATTATTTTAGGGACAGTTAAGAAGAATACTTAGCGGGAAGCCACAGGATTCTGTGTGTATGCTAGTACGTTAATAGCTTTCGCAAACAATCACGTATTAGTAAACATTGCCAGAAGCGAAGAACAACTGCAAATCATGGGTCAAAGCAAGCAATTTACATCAAATAAAATTACAGTGGGTCGAAGACAAGGCTTAAACGAATATAGCAGTTGACAGGCGAAGCATAGCTAATCTGGACTTAAGAATAGAGGGACATCCAATGGAGGTTCAGATACAGCTAAATTCTTTAGGGTATGGATTGAAAAGAAAGCTCTTTCACACAGCATATAACAGAGACGGTAGGTAGCGTTGGCAAAATGGTACATAACTTGGGATGGCTGATGTCCAGAATAGAGGAGTCAGAGACCTAAAGAGGGAAATTAATTGCGGCAATAGGGCAGTCAGCCATGCTTTATGTCGCAGAGGATTGGGAGAGGAAGCGATTCGAATTAAAAAGTATAGATGAAAGCCATATATGACTGTGTCGTCGAAAGCAACGCAAGTTTTAGCAGCATTGATTCCCTGGAATCTAATGAGAGAAGAAAGGGGAGCTATGTTTCGGAACGGAATCGATAGAAAAACAGCGAGCACTACAACGATGGAAAAATGAGGAGATGCGAAGAAAGTATCAAAGGAAGATGGACGCATATACCTCAAATAGTCGTGGTGTAACAGGGGGTTTGAAGAATTAACGTATAGGATTAAACCTATAGAAGACAAATAATAAGAACAGAGAATTCCCGATGCTATTATTGCGAGGAAATAGAGGATAGCCCGGAGCACTCAATATTTGGATGTCTGGAATTTAGTCAGGCAAGAAATAAAAGGAATGAAATTGGAGCCATGGCCTATTTACCTAGCCTATTTACACAATTTGTTTGTGCATATCGGTTAATTATGACTTAGATACTTATTTTTTTATATACGTATAGAAACGGTCAGTCGTTTTGGTTCAGATGTTATGCCAACAAGGTAAGTTCCTAATCCAAGGGAGCTGAGGTGGAGGGAGGAGAGAAAAAAGGTTAGGTTAGATCCCGCGTTGCGCTGGGCTTCTACAGAAGTCTTGGTGGTGGATAGGAGAGTGATGTCATCAGCTTGTTGGCGAGTAGGTGCAAAATAAAATAGCATCCGAAGACCAACACATTGTGTGCCATCGCATTTCCACCGCGGCATAGCACACAACGTCGAGGTAACACATCCGGGCGGGAGTTATGACGAAATGTAGGGGGAACCCTCAGACTTAGTGATAAATAATACAGGAGATCCTACGTTTATAAGAGACTGAACGAGGTCACATATAGACATCACTTGGAGAATCCTCCATAAAGAAGGTCTTAATGATCACCTGCATATAAGATTTGCAATCAGCATTGATACACCTAAAAGGGGCATATTTTTCTGCAGAGTCCCCCTAGATGCGGACATTTTCCGTAGAAAAACAAGGAGAGGAACTTGGGGAATGAAATTCGCCGGAGAAAATTACTTTTCGTTGGTGGTCGGGTGAGATCAAGGATGTATGAATTTTATGTACGACAAAAAAGAAGAGTTCTTACTAGAAATAAAAATAGGGAAATAAATGAGCAGTTAGTCGAGAAGTATGAAGAAGCTAAAATGAAATTTACAAAATTTATTAGAGGAATTAAAGCTAAGATGGGGTGATTGTTTCCTCATAATTAGGAAAAGCATTAGAAGTCCGAGTGCTCCTTTCTCCCTCACAAAAGAGTTTTAGAAGAAAGTATTAAATGTGCCTTCCTCACAAAAAACGACACAGCGCGCCTTTAGATCAACCGATGCCCTTTTCGATGGCAGAAATACAAGAAGGGGACAAGATTAGGGATGGTTCAGCTCCTGGACCAAACAAGATCTAATCCTTAAAATGCTAAATACTTTACTGATTTTGCTGACGATATTGCTCTTGTCACTAGAACAAAAGATCTTATGATTTTCAAGGACAGAGTTAACCGATCTCTCCGAAGACTGGATATTTGGCTGAAAAACCATCACCTAGATCTCAGCCCAGAAAAGATGAAAGCCGTTTTCCTGAAATGTCCTAAGTATATTTTCTTGGCAACGAACGTATTTCTAAAAGAACTACGTAAAAAGAAATAAAATATTTAGGGGTATATGTTAATTGGCATAGGACTTTTGGCGCTGATGAGAGAATAGCCACATTAAACTGGCTGCTCCCAAACACGAAAGGCCCTAGAGGATGTTAGAATTGCGGTAACAAATGTAAGTGGCTGCGAGGAAGAGGTCTTCACTTGGCAGCAGTAAAGACAGAAGTTGGGAAAAGAAAGATTAAGGAGTTATATCTTGAAGTAACAGGTGCCAATATCACAACAGTAGAAGATGTAAAATTAAAGAGAAATATGAAATGAAATATCACATAAGCAGTATAGAAGAGAAGGCGGGTATAATGACACGGAATATGTACGGATTGCATTAGAATGTCGGAAGCCCTCACTGCTATAAGATGAAGTTATTGGCCACCGCGGTATACTCAAATATCCTGTACACGCCTTCAATATGGGGGAACACTCTAAATTTAAAAAATACAAAATAAAAATAGAAAATATCCAGAAAACATTGATAATAAAGGAAACAAGTGCCTATATATAGTACCCTGTCAACAGAGGCCTTGCAGAGAACCGCAGACGATCGGCCCGTAAATTTGAGATTTAGGGAGAGAATGGTGCAAAGGGAAAGGTCAGAGAGGAGAGATGCAGAAAGAAGGGTGAATACATTAACTGAGTAGCAGAATGAATGGCGGAAGGCGACCGGAGTAGCCGTGTGTATGAAAAGACTTATACCAGATCTAAGGGTATGAATAAGGAAATTTTGTAAAACCGATTATTTTCTCACACAAATTTTAACTGGGCATGGTTCTTCCAAGGCGTAGGTTCAAGGCACAGGTTCAAGCTAACCGAAAGTGAAAGATGAGTATACTGTACTGTATACTGTAGTATGGTCGACATGGTAGACATGGGTTAGAAAGAGAAATCAAATGAACCTAAAGTCAGGAGTAGAGGTGACTCCTGAAAATATGAATGAAAACCTGCTTAGAAATAGAGTACAATGGGACGATATTAGCGGGTGAAAGTCATGAATATTAAAGAAGCAGAAGAAAGAGCAAAACATAATGGGGGAATTAACATTAAAATGCTGGAAGTTGAAGTAATACTTAAAAGGTGGTTCTAAGTTTCTATACCTTAAAATTAATATTGCCTAGCGATTTAAAAAAAGTTAAGTTACACAGGAATATAGTAACCATAGACATTACTGCATATGAATACCATAAACTTAATTTGCGGCGACAAGCGTAGTGAAAAGTTTTAGTATAACGTCATGTTGATTTCGTCGTCTTATACGGTAATATTGGGTTTGGTATCGCGGTGGAATTGTACAACATACGAAACAATTATTAAAAGACTGTAATGATTTTCCAGTCTATAAAATCGGAATACGCAAGTATTGGGGCATTTTATCAATTCTTTCAGTGTTAAAAGTGATTTATTGTATTCGTGGTTATTGAATTAATCACAGCAGATCACGCCTAAAAGATTTTTATTTCTTTTTTCTATGTTCATGCAAAAAACAAAACTTTATTAGTCGAAAAAGTGGTTCTTTATTGCACTAGTGCAAGAAAAATTTTATTGCATTCATCTGTCATTCTACTACTGTATCTGGTGGAACCCTTAAGCGAGGTCAAGAATTATGAAGTATGAACATTTATTCAGATTTTCCAAGGTTTCGTCAATGTGAGGAAGATAATATTTATCTTCTACGGTTTTATTATTTAACTTGCGGATATTTTGTACCATGCGCCAGCCATTTCATTTGACCACTGGTGTCTAGTTTTCTGGGGACTATCCATACCGGCTATATGGACTAATTCTAGGATGTATTATTTTGTTATCCAACAATTTTCTAACCAGATTTTGAATTTCTGTTTTTAGTTTGTATGGGCATCTAAAATTTTTTGCAATAAATTGGTTTTCGTTAGTTGTCCGAATAGTATGTTTAACAGTTTATCTTATCAACAACGAATTGTACAACTCTTGCACATTCTTTATCCTCATAGTCTATATATATGGGACAAGTTTATTGTTCAGTTAGTTATCATCAGAGGTAAATAAATAGCTCATGTCTTTGAGATTATTGTAAGCTTCACTAACTCAAAACGATCTTTTTTTGAAGTTTTGCCAAGGGAATATTGGAAATCTCGTCGTACCTTCGACTAACCAAAGAAGAATCTAGACAGCTGAACCGTCGCCATATTTTTGGTGAACCCCTAAGCTAAGAAAGAAGAATGTAGCAAAAAAAATTAAACAAGAAGTTCAAAGTTATTCAAAAAAGAAATCAAAATTAACAAGTAAGAAAATAAATTATAGTCCAGTTAAAATTTTCATTTTTGAAAAATTACTGGATTGCTGGCTGTAATCGCTGTATCCACCCTATCCGAAGCAACCAAAGCATCGTGAGGCTTTGCACGTGTATTTTTAGGTGTCAAAGTGACTAATTATACACGCATCCAAGATCGTGTACTCTCGTTCCAAAGACTACATGTAATCTAAATCCTGCATAGAAAATCCAAGAAACCATCTCTAAACGCACGTAGCCTTGAGCTACTTAAAGTATTTAAAGACAAAAAGCCCTCCTGCTCGAGAAGCGTATATAATTAATCAAAAATACTGTTTATATCTTGTAATCGATACCACCAGAGCCTTCATGTTTTCTGCCATCAAAATGTTCTTGTTAGTAATTTTCATGAATGGTAATTATTCTGACGATGACACATTAGCTATTTTTTTCAGTTTTTCCCCAAATCAATTTTTAATAGAACCCACTGTTAACGAACAAAATTTAAACATGGCTCAAGCCAATATTACCATTCACGATTATTTAGGCTTAATTCCATTTTTCGACGGTGATGTTTCAAAATTATCGAATTTTATAAATTCATGTGAAAAAGTTTATGGTATGCTTATCGAGAATTCAATTTTTAATGTTACATTTTCGGAATAAAATATTTGGTGAAGTCGCAGAAGTATTAGCTGTACCCACAATTAAACACTTTTATTCAATATTTTTGGAGACCAAAGAAATGAAGAATCACTACTAAATGATTTAATTATGCTGGTACAGAACAACAATGAAATTGTCACACAATTTCGCAGATAGAGTAATCTCCCTGAGAAGCTTTTTACTCTCAAAGATTCAAATGTCAACATTATCAGCAGCACTACGTCAAGAAAAAGTCACCCTATATAATAAAATAGCTTTAAAAACATATATATCAGGACTCAACTCACATTTAAGTCATCCACTACGATGATAAAGTGGTCGAGGAAGAAAATATGTCATACAATCGTCAACAAAAATTAGGACTCAAAAATAATTTTTAAAATAATAATTCACCTCATCTAAGGAAATTTTAAACCTGTTCAATCACGTTCCCAAAAACCTCCACAATTTAACAGACCTATTCAAAATAACAATTGAACATTTCCATCGAAGTCACAAACATATCCTCAACCTATGGATACTTCTGGAAATACCAGGCAAACAAGACCACAACAACCACCATCACCAAGATTTACATTCCAAGAGTTACACTTCCAAGACAATTCCCCATGTGCAGACACTGAACCTGAATATTGCGAAGAAGAGCCCTACTATGAAGAATTTTTCTCTCTTGAAGAATATGCTGAGTTCCAAGGAAGCTATACAGAGGACGAAAATTTTCCTATGCCAGCCTCGAAGAACAATATGAAGAATATGAATTCCCCAAATACGACGAACCTTACCAGTTTAAAGAACCAATAGTAGACTTAGAGATCAACATCGCATCCAACAGTAAACTTCCATATATAATTATCAGAACCTCAGGCAAGATTTATGATAGACATAGGATCAACAAAATCATTAATTACAGAATACATGGCACATGTATATTTCGAAGATAGAATGTATTTTAACCCCTTTACAATTAAAACACCCCACACTACATCTATACATGAATGGGCTGCAGACATTCCAATTTCAAAAATATTTTAAAATCCTGAACTAGTACACACACTTTGTATTTAACTTGCAGCAATGCATATGATGGTCTAATCGGCTTAGAACTCTTACAAAAGATTGGAGCCACCCTTGTCTTCAAAAATGGCTATTTAATTAGAGACAGAACAAAAATTCCATTAATTATTGAAGGAAAAAGATTAATTCACCCCGACGCCGACGACTACAAAAGAGTATTTAGTATTTATTTAGTATTTATTTGAAATAATTACAATTACAATTACAAATTCAAGTTCAAGAAAAACAGAAACTTCAGCTAGACTGATAAGTCAGTCTGTGTTTGAATGTTTCTGTTCTCTGTACAGGCAATAGCATGTAATACTTAGGTATAACTAAATGTAATTAGGTTTGTAATATGCATACATATACTTAACAAAAAACTGAAAATAGTTTAAGAGTCTTACAGGACAGCAACATATCTCTACACCAAATTTACATGTTATTTGTTATTTGTTCGAATTTTATATAATTTTGAATTAAAAATGTTTTAATTAATTTCTTATATTTATATTTATTATTCATAAATTTTTTTATTGAGGCAGGAATTAAGTTATAAAATTTAGGAGCATAAAAAATATATTCCTTTGAAGATGGGATCTTTTAAAGAAAGGCGTCTGAATAGTATTATTTGTTATCGCTCTTGTTTGATAGCCGTGCAAAAGCATTGGATAGTTTTGATTTATTTTTACGATGTAAATTAATGCACTATAATAATATAAACCTCTAATATCAAAAACATGTACCTGTTCAAAAAGGAATTTTGAGGAATATCTACGATTTTTATGGAATAATATTTTTAAAGCAGTGTTTTGACAAACCTGTAAGCTTTTCATAACATCGACATACAAACCACCCCATATGACAATTCCATACCTTATTATTGATTCAACCAATGAGTGGTATATAACTTTTATATTTTTAACATTCATTATATTTCTCAACAGATATAACCTATAAAACAATTTACGAAGTCTTTTAATAGTTTGTGTAACATGTTCGGAGCATCTTAAATGTTGATCTATATATATTCCCAAATACTTAATAGAATTTACTTTTTTAATAGATGAACAAGGGCAGACTGTATTATCTGTATTTGTACAAGCAGTATTATATTATCAGAGGTAGGTTGACCTAAAACTGTAAGAGAGAACGTCATAAAATTAGTTTTGGAGTAATTAAGAAATAGATGATTTTCACTTAACCAACGTTGAATAATTTTTAATTCAATTTCTGCATTTTTATATGTATCTTCCCAGTTATCACCATAAAATATGATAGCCGTGTCATCGGCATAAGAAATCATTTTTCCATTTTTAAGTATAAATAAATAATAAAATAATAATAATAATAAAATAATAAAGAGAAAATAAAAATATGCATATAGTATTCCACAAAAAACCGAAATTATAGCAAAAGTACCAATGATGGAAGAAAAAGGAGAAGCAATTATTAACTACCTGTTAATTAAAGAAAAAGTAGAAATTCATTCTATTATGTTTGTAGTGTTTTTGTTTTTCTTTATAAAAAGTCATGCAACGAACATTGTTGAGCTATAAATTTGTATATTAGGATTTCCCATTTTCATTTTAAATCTTATTAATAAATTATCACCAGACCGCCGACATGTGTTTAATTACCGAGCGTTAGAACGAGCGGGCTTATCCACTACCGTTCTCGTAGAAACGAAACTCATCGTGGCATACTAGCCAGCGAGTCCTATCACGGCTAGGGATGCCCGATTTAAATTATTTTATAAATAATCGATCTTTTGAAACGCGATTTTCTATATTTTGAATCGATTTTCTTAACAGCGATTTTTTTGTGAATCGATAATTTTCCATACAGATCGAGATCGGTTGCATTTTACAACGTGTTACGCGGTGCGTGGTGTTCCGTTTTTTTTTCAGTTATTTTAATTGCTGATTGATCAATTTAGCGAAACTGATCAATTAGCATTTAGAATATTTCTAGTGAAAGGAAAACGGCTTATGTTTATGGAATACCTATACAAACGAATAACTTAGAATATACAGTATGCGCCAAAAGTATGGAATAAATTCAATAAAAACGAAACAATTATTTTTTGGGAAAAATCCTCGAACAGGTCGATTTTTAATTTAAAAAATACAATACGTAAAATGCGATTTTCAAATGTCATTTGTATTCGAGTAATGACGTCATCGATTTTTTTTTAAATGGCAACACCATATTTTTTTCTTTGATTCTGAAAGATCGTTTAATTCTCTATCAGACAGTACTAAAATTTTGCCCTCTTACATAGGAAAGTTTTCGAATAAATGACGATTGAATGTTAGAAAACGTAAATTTTATCCATAAAAAAGTAACAATTCTGAGGTATGTATAATAAAATACAATTGATTAAATTTTATACTTAAATTAAATGTTTGAATTGCCATCCACCAACTTGTTGACAATGCGCAAGTCTGTGAAGAAATTCTTCTTGCACATTATGAATGATTTCTGAGGTAACTCTGCGTATTTCGTCCCGAATGCGATTTTGAAGTTCTTCTAAATTACGTGGTTTATTAATGTACACTTTTGACTTCAAGTATCTCCATAAAAAATAGTCAAGAGGTGTAAGATCTGGCGATCTTGCAGGCCATTCTATCGGTCCGCGTCTGCCGATCCACCTCCCAGAAAAACAGTTGTCCAAAAAATCTCGTACAGGGCGCGCATAGTGCGGAGGTGCACCGTCTTGCTGAAACCATATGGTATCGTCAGGAATGTCAGGGTCATTATCGTTAGGAAAAATTACTGCAAGGGCTGGAACAAGGTCATTTTCTAGAAACTCTAAATATCTTTGTCCTGTAAGGGTTCCTTCAAAGAAGAAAGGCCAACTATTCCAGCCCACACATTTAATTTCTGAGGGTGTTGGGTATGTGCCTCTGCCATCCAATGAGGATTTTGACGGTTTACTGTACCATTCAGACAAAATGTGGCCTCATCTGAAAAAAGTATTTGCCGGTGTAAATTTCTATTTCCTTGACATAAATCCATTAGAATTTCGCAAAAGTCGGGATCATCTTCATTGAGTTCCTGCACAAGTTGAATTTTGTAGGGATGATATTTCCTCAAGATACGTAGCACTGTGCTCTGACTAGTGTCATTGTTTAATGCAACCAATCGTGAAGAATTATGAGGATTATCCACCATACTTATCAAAATGTTCTGTTTCTGATTTTCATTAATGCTTGGACGTCCAGGTTTTGGAATATTTACAACATTGCCAGTTTCTCTAAATTTAGACTCTACCTTACTGACTGTTGATTTTTCATTAAATAAATCGCAAACTCCCTGCTGAGTTCTAGTCATATTACCGCATCCGATAAGAATTAAAATTTCAATTCTTTGAGTAACAGTTAAATGCGCCATAATACTTTAAATTGAATAATAATTTCTATGTCGTTTACAGTACTTATTAGAAAGTCGGTGTGAAAATGACACTTTGCAAAGATTTTCACCTACGTAATCCATAAAAGAACTATGGAATTCGAAAAACTAAACTTGATAACGTTTTTGCTTTATTTTAATTGATTTACGTTTTCTAACATTCAATCGTCATTTACTCGAAAACTTTCCTATGTAATAAAATTTTAGTACTGTCTAATAGAGAATTAAACGATCTTTCAGAATCAAGAAAAAAAATATGGTGTTGCTATTTAAAAAAAAATCAATGACGTCATTACTCGAAAACAAATGACATTTGAAAATCGCATTTTACGCTAAAATATGTATTTTTTAAATTAAAAATCGACCTGTTCGAGGATTTTTCCCAAAAAATAATTGTTTCGTCTTATTGAATTTATTCCATACTTTTGGCGCATACTGTATAGAATGTCGCTTTGTGGTTGACGGACGTTTCTATCGAGCTCCGTATATTAATGTTTATTGTTTAAAGTGAGCATATTTTTTTGTGGTCTTATTGTAAACTGTGACTATCATGTGCATACATTTAATAGTTTTTCGTCATGTCCAAAGCGGGCCCCACAGTTAAAGAAGTTAGTGCACGTGTTGATAAATTGGCAGAACAGTTCGAAAAAGGGCTAGATGCATTTAAAAGTGAGCTTATGAAAAAATCACCTTTACCTGTTGCATTAAATGGGCATAGCAAATTTCTTGATGAATTTAAAGAATTTCAAGATAGTATCACCAGCTCTTTAAAAGAGATTAAAGAAGACATCAAAGTAATTCAGAATAACATTGTTTCCCTGAATGAGGATGGCGTGAAAAATCAACTTCGTCGTAATTGCAATTTTCTGATCATTTATGGGCTTAAATCGGATAAAATGCAACTATATGAAAATGTCATTGATCTGTTTAATTCTAAAATGAACGTAGCCGTTAAAAAGTCTGATATCAATCAGTGTTATTTTCATAGTAGGAAAGAACAAAAACGCGAGTTATGTCCCCTGTATATTATATATTTTTGCTTCAAGGTGTTCTAAGAAACATAATATAAACGTTAAGCTTTTGCCATATCTAGTTAAGATAAATAAAATGTTAATTCATCAAAATTCATTTATTATAAAACATGTAGAATCTTTTGTAAGTTCAGTTAAGTTGTATTTGGTCATAATAACGCTTCGCATTAAACATCTGCTACTCAAAAACAAATTGTTTTATTCCAAAGACAAAACTGGCGACGAGGATACGGATAAGTAGTGCCGTTCGAACCTATGATTAGTGATTCGAATAAACTTTTCTAAGTTGAAGGTGCCGCGAATTCACAAACGGACAAAGTGAAAGTGATAGACTGCCGATCGATTCCTTGTGCGATAATCGATTAGAAGCTGCTCTTCTAAGGTGGAAAATCATCTTCCAAAGCCGAAGCCACCCAGGACTGTAAATCAATCAGGATTTAGTCAACTGAGAGGACCAGGCCGAAAAACACCAAAAAGTAGTAAGTCGAGCATTATTTTCCTCCAAATTGCAACTTGACTCACGATCCCTATTTTCAATTGAGAACAATAGGCCCGCCGTTCATTGTGAACAATTAGATTTAAGAAACAAAACTTGAATTCAAACTCACGTCTTGATTTTAGTTAGAAAACCTTAGCTATAAGTTAGAACAATAAACAATTTTTTTTTTTTTTTCAAAATTCTTTTTTCTGTTTTAAAATTTAAATAATTTTTAAAAATTGATAACGTAACAAGTTTGATTGATTCTTTAAATAGTTTAAATATCAGTACAATGGCAACTAGCAGAGAGCCAAGCGCCCACGCTGTGCCCACAGCTGTAGACTATCAACTTCTCAGGTTATACATTGATAACATTCCAAGATATGATGGCAATCCATTTGGTCTCAACACTTTTATTAGTTCATGTGATAATCTCATAAATAGTTTTTACAAAGCAGATAGAGATGCTTTAAATAGTTTTATTCATCAAGCGATTTTAGGTAAATTAACTGGTAAAGCACAAATGCTAGTAGGTTCCCGAATCGAAATACAAAATTGGCTACAAATAAAAGAAGTTTTGAGAGTTAACTTTGGCGATCAGAGAGACATAAAATGTTTAGAACATGATCTATTAAATTTAAAATTATCCAAAAATGAATCATATCACAGTTTCGGATTAAGGTGCCAAGAATTACGCAGTCTTTTATTAAGCAAATTAGTTCATTCCAATAAATCTTATCAAGAAAAAGAATTTTATTCAAAACATTACGAACAAATGGCTCTTGATACTTTCACCAGATCTCTAAATCCTATGCTTCAATTTATGATTAGAATTCAGAAATTAGATTCTTTAGAAACTGCTATTAATAAAGTAAATGAAGAACAAAATTTTTCAAATTATAGTAAATCATTTAATGGTTATAATCCACCTAGTAATTTTCAAAAACCAATGATTCCTTCGCTTCAAGTTAAACAGCCACAGTATAACTTTGTACCAAGACCAACTGTAGGATATAATCCAAATTCACAAAATTTCAATTTCAATCCAAATAATCAAAATCCATTTAGAAATCCAAGCGCCGTAGTGCAACAGCAAAAACCAAATTTTCCTTCACAACCAATTAATATTCAACCGAGACCAGCGCCCCCACAAAAATTCCCAACAGGTAGTAAAGTTTTTGGTAAACCACAAAATGTATTTAAACCTAAAGGTATAGTTCCCCAATATAAACCAACACCTATGTCGACTACATCAAAAGCGACCATACCAAGACCATACAACCACTTCCAGCCCACGGGTCCAAGAAACTGGACATCTGAAGAACTCTACCATGTCGGAGAAGATCCTTTCCAAACAGAAGAATGTTATGGAGAAGAACAACTCGAATATTATGAAGAGGAGCATAACGAAGAACAACAATGGTACGACTCAGAACAACCCCAAATAGCATTCGACGAAGAAGAACCACCGTATAACGAAATTAACGCTTTAAGGCAAGCATGTCCATTACCTTTTATTATAATTCAACAACCACCTATGAAATTACTAATAGATACCGGCTGCGCAACTTCTATAATTCGACCCTCTATAATTGAACAAAACTACCCTTCTTGTATTTACATAGATAAGACTGATTTAAAAACATGTGCAGGTACATTTTCAACAAGGTATAAAGCCGACATTCCAATTTTTAATGAATTTAGTTCTAATGAAAAAATCACCGTGATTCTTCATGATTTCCATGAGTATTATGATGGTTTAATAGGTTTCAATGATCTTCAAAAATTCCATTTATCAATTAATTTTTCGGAACAATCTCTTTGTAATCCTGATATGTCTGTCAATATTCCAATTAACTATCGTCACCCAGATGACAATTCCAAAAGATATTCTATTAATGCATATGAAGTCCTTCTTAAAGAAATTCCTGTAAACGCACCTGATGGAGACATTTACATCCCTTATCAGTCAACCGATAATCTTTATATTCCCGCTTCTATAAGTACATGCCGAAAAGGTTATGCTACTGTTGAAATATACAATATGTCTGAGGAAACTCAATCTGTTGAATTTTATGAACCCCTTGATGTCGAACCTTTTTCTGAAAATTACGATTCCTATGATTATGATATTAAATCTCCCCCTGTAAATTCGGATAAAAATAATATTGAAAAATTACTTCGTCTTGATCATTTAAATTCCGAAGAAAAGAAAGCCTTATTAGATGTTTGTAACAAATTTCATGACATTTTCTTAAAACCAGACGATCTCTTAACTTTCCATAATTCTGTTAAACATGAAATTAGGACTAAAGATGAAAATCCTGTTTTTTCCAAATCTTATCGTTTCCCTCATGTTCATAAAGCTGAAGTACGTACACAAATCGACAAAATGCTCCAAGAAAAAATCATTAAGCCAAGCATAAGCCCTTGGTCTTCCCCTATCTGGATAGTGCCCAAAAAACTCGATGCATCTGGTACCCAAAAATGGAGACTTGTCATTGACTATCGTAAGTTAAACGATAAAACAATTGAAGATCGATACCCTCTTCCCAATATTACGGATATTCTTGACAAACTAGGTCGTTGCAATTATTTTACAACATTAGATTTAGCCAGTGGCTTCCATCAGATTGAAGTTCACCCAAATTCTGTCGAAAAAACTGCATTTACTGTAGAACAAGGGCATTACGAGTTTTTAAGGATGCCCTTTGGATTAAAGAATGCCCCTAGTACCTTCCAACGCGTCATGGACAACGTTCTTAAGGATCTCCAAAACAAAATTTGTCTAGTATACATGGACGATGTTATTATCTTCTCAACTTCCCTTCAGGAACATGTAATGAATTTACATAAAGTATTCGAAGCATTCCGGAAACATAACCTCAAAATTCAATTAGATAAATCCGAATTCATGTCTAAATCAGTAGAATTCTTAGGTCACATTGTTACTCCCCAAGGTGTTAAGCCTAATCCAAAGAAAATCGAAGCAATAAAACGTTTTCCGATTCCTCAAACCCATCGTGACATTAAAAGCTTTTTAGGTCTCTTAGGTTACTATCGGCGTTTCATAAAAAATTTCTCTAAAATAACTAAACCCTTTACAAAATGTCTTAAAAAAGGAGAAAAGGTAATCCATACCCCAGAATTTGTCGATACTTTCGAATATTGTAAAAATCTTCTATGTAATGATCCCATATTAGCTTTCCCAGATTTCGAAAAACAATTCACCATCACAACCGACGCTTCTAATTATGCCATAGGCGCAATTCTTAGTCAAGATGACCGACCCATTTGTTATGCATCTCGGACTCTAAATCCCGCTGAGATTAATTACAGCACAATAGAAAAAGAACTGCTCGCTGTCGTATGGGCTTGCAAATATTTCCGTCCCTATGTTTTTGGTAGAAAATTTATAATTCAAACAGATCATAAACCACTACAATGGCTTTTTAATCTTAAAGAACCAAATAGTCGCCTTGTAAGGTGGAGGCTCCGTCTAGAAGAGTTTGACTATAAGATTAGGTACAAAAAAGGTAAACATAACGCCAACGCAGACTGTTTATCACGCATCAAAATTGATCAGGTAGACGCAAACCCTATTGACACAGAAACAAATCCAGGTGACAAAATCGATGACATTTCCGATTTTATATCCGAAATTGGAGACGAAATAACTGAACGACTTATAGACACACCCACAATGGAAGAAATCTTTAAGGACATCACAGCACCAGAACCTACTGTAGACGATGACGAAACACGACACACCGCCCAAGAAAACCCAATCCAAGAAATCCCTTACACCGAAAATTGTCTCAATCAATATAATCATCAAATTACTTTCATAGAATCCAATAACACTGTTTTAGATTCATCCGTTGCTTCAACCTTATTTAAAACAAAAATTCGACATTTAGTAACACTTAGAACTACAGCCCCAGACCAAGACATAGTTAAATTATTAAAATCCATAATATCCCCACAAGTTACATATTGTCTATATTTTAAAACCCCTGAAATTGAAAGAAAAGTTACCCGTGTCATTCAACAAAATTTCACTAACTTAAAATTGTGTATCTCACGAAAACTCCTACAAGATGTACAAAATTTAGACGATCAAACTGAAAAATTAAAATATTATCATGAAGGAAAAACCAGTCACAGAGGAATCAATGAAGTAAAAATGTCACTACTCAAACGATATTATTGGCCTAACTTAGTTAACGATGTTACAAATTATATAAATTCTTGTAAAATATGTCAGAGAGCGAAATACGAGAGACACCCTCAAAGAATAAAATTCCAAATTACGCCCACTCCAAAAAGACCTTTCGAAATAATTCATATGGACTTATTTTTTGCAGAATCAAAAATATTTCTTACAATTTTAGATCCATTTTCAAAATTAGGTCAAGCCTATAACATAAAATCCAAAAACGCACTAGATACTTATGAAGCTCTATTGACGTTCATCTCGCATTTCGGTATTCCCAACAAAATAATTTGTGATAGTGGTAAAGAATTCGATAACAATATATTTAAAGAATTTTGCAACTTACATCAAATTGACTTTCATATAACTACTCCTAAAAATTCAAACTCTAACGCTCCCGTTGAACGTTTTCACTCCACATTATTAGATATGATACGTTGTGTTAAACTAGAACATCCCAATAAAGATCTAAATCAGATAATGAAATTAGCAATTATAGGATATAACAATTCCACACATTCAGTAACAAAATTAACCCCTTTTGAAGTAGTATTTGTAAACCAAAGAAAAACTCCATTTGATATTAACGAGACTGAAATTCTAAATGACTATATTAATGACCAAAAAGAAATTTCTAAAAAACTATATGACAACCTCAATCAACAAATTTCTCAAACTAAAGATCGCAATATTTCCAAATTAAATCAAAAAAGAGACGAACCAATAACAAACAAACCTGATGAAACAGTTTATTTAAAAACAAAAGATAAATTTACTTCTAAAACAAAACCAATTTATAAAGAAACTCAAATAGTTTCCGATAAAGAACATCTAGCACAGACAAAATTAGGGACATACCATAAGACTTTAATTAAAAAACCAAGACAAAAACTAAAAGAACCTCCTTTGTCACAGGTTGCAGACGAAAATGACTTTGAAGACCTTATCAGTGCTTATCGCATTCAGTGGACTGACGATGACCAGTCAAGCAATTAACCCCTTGTTTCAAACAATAACTAACCCTATCCTACCGATACAACTAGGACCTACAAAATTAATCGAATCGACACATAAATTCGTATATCAAATAAATACATTAATGCTCTTGGAACATGCAGAAAACTTATACAAAACTTATGAAAAGCTTTGTTCTTTGACACTCGATGTCCCACCATTAGTAAATTTCACATTAACCAAAGTAGCTTTAAAACTTAATTCCTTACCTTTAAATAAAAAGAATAAAAGAGGATTAGTGGATGGTATTGGTAAAGTATCAAAATTCCTCTTCGGCACTTTAACCGAAGATGATAAAACAGAAATAATCGAACAATACAAAATCTTAAATAACAACCAACAAAATTTAGAAACCCAACTAAAAACACAATTATCCATTCTTCAGCCACTTTCTAAGATTTTTAACGAGACAGTATCAACTTTATCAGGTAATCAGCAACAAATCGCTAAATCAATTGAAGGATTAAGGCATGACTTTAGAGACGTTAATGTTAGATTCATTGGACAACAAATTATTGACAACGGAAATTCTCTCTTAACACTAATTGATGAAATTTATATAGCTATATCTTTCTCTGCTTTAAAAACAGTGTATAACCCTATAGTTAGTCTTAACGAAGTTTCATTTATGAAAAACACTCTTTCTCAAATTTATGGTAACTCTAAGTTATTACCTTTAGAAAACGATTTATCTTATTTTAAACTAATGCATCAAGATGTATTTTTCAAATATCCAAATTTTAATTTTATTATAACATTACCGTTGTTCTCAAGCGAAAATTTATTCCTTTATAAAATCTACCCAATTCCACAAGCCAATGTTACCCTTATTCCTTATAAACCAATAATAATGCTTGGCGAGAAGAATCAGCAATATTTAGATGAAGAATGCCCACAAGTCGAAGGTTATTACATTTGTGATAAGAAACCACAACCCATCCAGGACGACTGTGTTTCAACAATAATCCATGGCCAACAACCCACAAATTGTCAATTTTCAAAAGTAAAAGTCACTCAACCAATTGTCTATCAAGTCAACCCAAGTCAACTACTAGTTATACCATTTAAAGAATCCAGTATCCGATTCCAGTGTGATACCAATGGAGTAGAACGAATGCAATCTCCCACATTAATCGCTATTAATCCAAATTGTAAATTATGGATTGACGATGAACCCTACTTATTATCATACAATCCCACTACAGTCGCAGGCACTGGTATATTATTACCACCACTACAACAAGTTAATATGTCAAGTATCATTTCCTATGATCTTAATCTAAAAACTGTCCATTTCGAGGATATTAATAAAATTATCCAATCGAGCCATTCACTGTCTTCAGTCACTACAATAGAAGCATTACCAGAAAAGAAGATCAAAATATTTTGGATCCTCTTTGCCGTCACGTTAACATTCCTAAGTCTGATGACAACGTACATTTGTTTCCAAGAGAAAATATCCAAATTCATAAAAACTACAAGGTCCAGAGGCAACTCAACCAATGATGTCCCAATGGTGTCCCAAGGCCCCCATGCGCCATTTTAAAGAGGGAGGAGTTATGTCCCCTGTATATTATATATTTTTGCTTCAAGGTGTTCTAAGAAACATAATATAAACGTTAAGCTTTTGCCATATCTAGTTAAGATAAATAAAATGTTAATTCATCAAAATTCATTTATTATAAAACATGTAGAATCTTTTGTAAGTTCAGTTAAGTTGTATTTGGTCATAATAACGCTTCGCATTAAACATCTGCTACTCAAAAACAAATTGTTTTATTCCAAAGACAAAACTCGCGCTATGCCAAGGTCTATAGTCGTTCATTTTTGTCAACGTTGGATGCGAGATATGGTGTTTTTCAGTAAAAAACTTTTCAAGGGTACTCGTATTTTAATTTTCGAGTTGTTGGCAGCTGATAATTTAGAAATATACAGGAAGGCTCGAGAAATTCATAAAATGACTATTTGGACTTTCAACGGTCTTGTCTATATTAAGTATGGCGAGGAGAGAAAATGCATTAGATCGGTGTCTGAACTTAACCAGGAAAAGTAAAATAACGGTAATGTTATAGTTGTGTTTTGATTTTATTTTTGATTATGATATGTATATTCTAGTAATGGTTATTTTGGTCTATATGTATGATTTACTTTTTCTTTACTTGATCTTAATTATAATAATTAATTTTATTTTGTGTTAAAATTATTATTTTGCTAATTATATTATTATTTTTATTGCTCCTTTATTTCTTATAAATTTACAATTTTGTAGGAGCTCTATAGAATAGTTTCGTTTGGCTTCTTGTGCCGGTGTAGGTACTAATTGAGAATTTAGTTTAATTATTTTTCAATTTTTTAAGGGAATATTTACTTATTACCTTATTTACTTAACACCTTTACATAAATATATTGCATATTACTGTCTTACTTCTATTGTTTATATTACTTAATACGTTTCAATACTTTATTTACATTAATTTGTAATTTGCATTTATCATGTTACCTTTTTTTACTGTAATGCTGCCTACTATTTAAATATAGAATGAAAATTGCGCATTTAAGTCAATATTTACAGGTTTTGAAGAATTTGTTAATTTAGTTAAATTGTTGCCATTCCTGGGTATACGTTTTTCCACATAGACAGATTGAGTATAGGAGGTGGTGTTGGTGCTTACGTGAAACACTCGTACAACTTGTGACGTACTTTCGAGGTTCGGTCGCAGATGCCGAACTAGTACAACCACTTTAATCAGTCCGGGTTCACTCGGTGGAGAAGTTATGTCCAAGGTTCAGTAATATTATAAGACTCGGTATTCAAAATTAAATATTTATTTCCTAAAATAAAATGTCACCCTGTAAACAAATAATACTAATAATAATTCCCCAACATAAATAAATTAAAACCTGAAATAATAATACAAAATAAAAAATTAACAAATAGGACGGTAAAGAATATACGGTGCAGACGCTGAGTGTCGCGGAAAGAGCCTGCTAAACACCCAGTGTCGAAGACCACGGGGACGACGTCGAGTACCGCGGAGTAACACCTGCTAAATACTCGGGAGTTGACGGAATACGGGCAAGGCCTCGAGTGCCGCGGAGAGGGCCTGCTAAACGCTCAGGACACCCAGAGGAAGGTAGAGTGCCGCGGAAGGAACCTGCTAAGCACTGCTGGTGAAGGTCGGCTTTTATACAGAACGGTAGGTAGTGTTGTGTGCAAAATTGCCGGTGCGCTAGACAATTTAAAGTACTGCATGCGTCAAAAAATTAAAGTACAGCGTGAGCAAAATAAAATAGGTTCATTACAAACTGTCAATAAATTGTTTTTGATTTTGCGGTAAGTGAACAACTGGAATACCTATTTGTTTCAATGAAAGTGCGTTCTTTTATTTTAGCTTTTGGAACATTTTACAGTTCACCTAAAACTAATTTTAATGATTTTCTGAATGACTTTGATAATATATTATCAATTGGCCCCACAACTGATGAGGTTATTTGCCGTGGTGATTTTAATATTGATTTGTTTTATGTTTACAACCCTCTTGAACCTTGTTTTAATTCTTACAATTTTTCTCAGATTATTAAGGAACCGACTAGAATCACTAGCACTTCCAGTATATTGATTGATCATGTGTCTCTTAACCGCTGTATTTGATGTGCATGCTTCTATTAAAAATGTAAAAGTTACAAAACCTCGGGCTCCTTGGTTAACCCCAAATTTAAGATTAATTATGAAGCAAAGCGATAAGGCCCTTCAAAAATTTAAACGTACACGAGCACATACTCATTGGGTACAATATAAAAATCTTCGTAATTACTGTGTTGCTATGGTGCGTCGAGAAAAGAAAGGGTACTTGGAATTCATTGCTTCTCAAAAAAATTATAAGCAAACATGGAAGGCACTCAACTCACTTAATATACATGCAAATAAAAATAAGAATTTGCCTTTTAATTTGTCTGACCCTGATAAGATTAACAACTACTTTGCTTCATTTTTACAAAATGTCTTTAATAAATGTGATGATCAAATAATCTTTTATAATAATAATAGGATAGATAAAAATATATCTTTTAAATTTTCTCTCACTACTGTAATTGAGGTTCATTTAATACTGAACAGTATTAAAATAGACGCATTTGGTGTTGACAATATTTCTCCCACAATGTTGAAGTACTGCAGCTATTTTATTGACCGCTATGTTACTCACATAATTAATTGTTGTACCTCTCTTTCTGACTTGAGAATAATCAGTATTTTGCCTGCTCTTTCTAAAATTTTGGAAAAAAATTTATATAATCAAGTGTATAATTATTTCACAAATAGCGATCTTTTGCCTCAGTGTGGTTTCAGAAAGGGAAGTGGCACTTCGACTGCTCTAGTTACTCAGTGTTGTGGCTTTATTGGATTTTTCTAAGGCTTTTGATACAATAAACCATAAGCTTCTGTGTTCTAAACTTAAATATTACGTATTTGACGATGATTCACTCATAATCATCATCATCATCATCATCTTCATCGTCATCGTCATCGTCATCGTCATCGTCATCGTCATCGTCATCGTCATCGTCATCGTCATCGTCATCGTCATCGTCATCGTCATCGTCATCGTCATCGTCATCGTCATCGTCATCGTCATCGTCATCGTCATCGTCATCGTCATCGTCATAGTCATAGTCATAGTCATAGTCATAGTCATAGTCATAGTCATCGTCATCATAACTCATAACTCATAACTCATAACTCATAACTCATAACTCATAACTCAACTCATAACTCATAACTCAAAACTCAAAACTCAAAACTCAAAACTCAAAACTCAAAACTCAAAACTCAAAACTCAAAACTCAAAACTCCAAACTCCAAACTCCAAACTCAAAACTCAAAACTCAAAACTCAAAACTCAACTCAAAACTCAAAACTCAAAACTCAACTCAAAACTCAAATCTCAAAACTCAAAACTCAAAACTCAAAACTCAAAACTCAAAACTCAAAACTCAACTCAAAACTCAAAACTCAAAACTTAAAACTCAAAACTCAAAACTCAAAACTCAAAACTCAAAACTCAACTTAAAACTCAAAACTCAAAACTCAACTCAAAACTCAAAACTCAAAACTCAAAACTCAAAACTCAAAACTCAAAACTCAAAACTCAAAACTCAAAACTCAAAACTCAAAACTCAAAACTCAAAACTCAAAACTCAAAACTCAAAACTCAAAACTCATACCTCATACCTCATACCTCATACCTCATACCTCATAGCTCATAACTCATAACTCATAACTCATAACTCATAACTCATAACTCATAACTCATAACTCATAACTCATAACTCATAACTCATAACTCATAACTCATAACTCATAACTCATAACTCATAACTCATAACTCATAACTCATAACTCATAACTCATAACTCATAACTCATAACTCATAACTCATAACTCATAACTCATAACTCATAACTCATAACTCATAACTCATAACTCATAACTCATAACTCATAACTCATAACTCATAACTCATAACTCATAACTCATAACTCATAACTCATAACTCATAACTCATACCTCATACCTCATACCTCATACCTCATACCTCATACCTCATACCTCATACCTCATACCTCATACCTCATACCTCATACCTCATAACTCATACCTCATACCTCATACCTCATACCTCATACCTCATACCTCATACCTCATACCTCATACCTCATTCCTCATAGCTCATAGCTCATAGCTCATAACTCATAACTCATAACTCATAACTCATAACTCATAACTCATAACCCATAACCCATAACCTCTAACCCGTAACCCGTAACCCGTAACCCGTAACGCGTAACCCATAACCCTTAACCCATAACCCATAACCCATAACCCATAACTCATAACCCATAACCCATAACCCATAACCAATAACCCATAACCCATAACCCATAACCCATTACCCATTACCCATAACCCATAACCCATAACCCATAACCCATAACCCATAACCCATAACCCATAACCCATAACCCATTACCCAAAACCCATAACCCATAACCCATAACCCATAACCCATAACCAATAACCCATAACCCTTAACCCATAACCCATAACCCATAACTTATAACCCATAACCCATAACCCATAACCCATAACTCATAACTCATAACTCATAACTCATAACTCATAACTCATAACTCATAACTCATAACTCATAACTCATAACTCATAACCCATAACCCATAACCCATAACCCATAACCCATAACCCATAACCCACAACCCATACCTCATACCTCATACCTCCTACCTCGTCACTCGTCACTCGTCACTCGTCACTCGTCACTCATCACTCATCACTCATAACGCATCACTAATCACTCATAACGCATCACTCATCACTTATAACTCATAACTCATAACTCATCACTCACATATGTATTAATTAGTTACCCTACTCATTACACGAGACATGCAATGTTCTGGAATAACATGTAGTTTATACAAAATGTTTTTTTTCCTGAAACAGGTACCGATGCACATTCTAGCAAATAAATTTCCCTTTATGATTTATATTTACTATTTTGTCTAAAGTAGCAGCAGTAGCAAAATTACGACCGGTCTTTATATCTTAATCTCAAATAACATAACATAATAACTGTATCTTGTGTTACTGGACATCAATTTCTCATTACTTACCGGATTTCCTCTGTTAGAAGTGAAATATATTTTCAGAAATACCCTCTTTCACCTTGATTGTCTACAGTTTTTCTTTTTTTAAAAAATAAGTAAAGATTCACTCACTCCCGAGCTCACTTCAAAACAATGTTAATATTTGTAGTTCCCTGACCGACCAACGTGGCGCTGCAATCTTAATTTCAGATGCCTATATGCGTTTGAGTTTAGTTTTCGAAAAACAATTGTAACCTCTACCTATGTATACATTACATTAAGTTGAAGCTGCAATATAACGCCTGTACCATCTTCATTTAATGACGATGAGGTTACAATTTTGAATAATTTTTTTTTTGAAACGTAGACTCGAACGCACAAAACTAATTTTGGATTAATGATCAGTAGTCTTGAAAATAGAGGAGTAGTAAAAATTTTTTAATTAAGAGATACAATATAATACATAAAGCACCACTTTCTAAATTAATGTTTCCTGTTGAAAGTAAAACCTCCTCCAATCCATCGGCATTTGACAGATTATTTACAATATAGTTCATAATTTAATAATTACAGCGCATAAAAATCTGATATTTGTATGGTGAAGGAGAAATGGAAACCGATATTTTCAAATATCGATCTTTTGCATTACGATTTTTGAGAAATCGATCCTAAGTTATCCGATCTGAATCGATCCTGAAAATCGATCTTTTTTACAGAATCGTGCCCGAAATGTCGCTGACGAACTTAGAAATATTCCACGCGCTGACCGCCGACTAAATTTATTCTGTGTCGCTGATCAACTTAGAATAATTTGGTGACGACTACGAGCAAGGTAAGATTTTTACAAGTTCAAAAGGGAGACCAGTGCGCCGCCGCCGATTTGTCTACAGCACCGAAGACTTCTAAACATCGCAGATACGATTCAGTTCCTGGCAGAGATAACCAAATAGAGATGATTTAAAGCATATAAGGAATCATGAGAATTGTGTTTTTGCGCATATATGTAGCACATAGCGTCGCCACTGTTGTAGGAACTAAAATTCTTCCCACCCGCACTTGCCCCTGCCCCATCACTCCCATCAGTCAAATGTCATTTAAATCTAACCTACAAATAAACCCGGTTCCTTTGCTTGTTTTGAACCACCAGAAATAAGTTTAATGTTGGAAAGTGACCTAATATGTCTCTTAATTACATTGTTATTTTATTTACAACGGATAAGTCTTACTGTTACCAACCTTTTGGAGCGCTGCGCTTGCATTTGTGTCAAACTGATTAGAAGATGGACTCGTTAACTTTCAAAATATTTTACTCGTAATGCTCCTTTAAGAGGTGTATTGTGGAGTAAATACAGAAAAGTTGTAACACAATATAATTGTCGTACCTGGAGAAACAGATAGAACTATACTTGATTACCTGTGTCAATGTTATTTTGTGCCCGTCAAATTTCTGTTTGTTATACGCACCCAATGTTGACATTGCCGTTATTTATACCTAGGGCGTACGGCTCCAGTATTTATTGATTTTACTACCAAAAGTTGTACAGTATCTCTCATGGTAAGTACATAGAGTTGTTGGCTGGTGTCTCAATAATTTATCACCATCATCTTCCATTGATTCTGACTACTATGGCACAGATTTAACAAAACTTTTGTGCTATAGCATTAAACCAACCATAGATGAGATAACGTGAACCCAACAGATTGTTAAACGTATAAACTAATTTTGCGTTTTACTTTTTACATATTCATTCATAAACATTGGATCGATGTACCGACCATACCTCAAACTCTCTTGTGTAAAATAGATTTGTAATTATCCCACTATGCAATATATGTGATGTGAATGATGTGTTGTACTACCACAAAATAAATTTCAAAACATCAAAATCGATTATTAACTGAAGTTTTAAATTACTCTTGAAATCTCATATGTACGTATTATTGGAACACTAAACAAAAGTTTTGGTTAACCAAGTTTAATATTGCAATGTAATTATTGAGACAAATTTCTTAATTTTTGTTTATAACTATAATTTATTCTATTTTGCTCCTTCTGTAATATGTAACATTTGTTGAGATGCACATATTCAGAAGTCTGTTAAAATATTAGTATAATAAAATATAAAATGCTTCCTTTTGTTTGGTTGGTTGATTGTTTGTTCTAAAATATTTTGTTTTTAGGGCCGGATAATGACCAAAAACTTCCATAAAGAAAATGTATATTAAAATGTAGGTACCTGTTTAATTTTTTTTTGATGTAGGTAGGTATAAGTTTTTATTTGATTTAAACATAGTAAATGGGTGCTCTGATAAAATGCCTCCAGGTAATTTTGTTCATGGCTGTGCTGCTCTGAATTGTTCAAATAAATATTACAATCCTATACATGATAAAAGTTATAAAAATAAAAAGTTTTTTAGATTTCCCGATAAAGACATTGAAAGAAGGCAACAATGGTTTAAAATTATGGAATTAAATTATTCGACTGAAAGTCTTTTTTTATGCGAAGATCATTTTCATGTCAAAAATTTTACCAACACGTTAAAGAATAAATTATTAAAATTTGCTGTTCCATTCAAAACGCAAAGTAAAATAAGTATACTTCAAAATATAACGTTAAACATACCTCATGACATCCAAGAAAGATCTGAAAACATCCCAAGTACATCATCAGCTTCGGATACATTTATTAGTGATGAACAAAAAGATTTTGGTAAAAAGCGTAAATCGGATGATATCAGTAATCAAGTCATTCATATCTCATGTAAAAGAAAAATAAATTATATATTATATAATAATAATAATAATAATAATAACAACAACAACAAAAATAATAATAATAATAATAATAATAATAATAATAATAATAATAATAAGACACTCCAGCCCTGGCACACTTCGAGGCCTTTTGTCAAAGGCTTCGAGAGCCACAAGAGGTGTGCCCACCGATAACCCCGGATGAAGTTCGGAGATCATTTATTAGATCGAAGAACTTCGCTGCTCCTGGTCCCGCTGGGATCAGCAACTTCTGGTGGAAAAAATTCACCAGTGTCCACCGTCATTTGGCCAGAATATTCACGTCCTGGCTAAATGGAGAGCAGCAAATTCCGGCGTGGTTTGTCGAGGGGAGAACCGTGCTTATCCCTAAGAGCGGAGATTTGTCCCAGCCAAAGAACTACCGCCCAATAACCTGCCTGAATGCGTGTTACAAGGTGTTTACTCGCATCTTGTACGCGCGTGTGCTCCACGCAGTGAACCCGGTTTATCAACGGATGTACGAGCAGCGAGGGTCCAAGAGGGGTGTAGCTGGCTGTAAGGAGAACCTGCTCATCGACAGATGTATTACGCAGGATTCCGTGCAGTACAAGCGAAACCTCTCAATGGCCTGGATAGATTACCGCAAGGCATTTGATATGACATCACATGAGCTAATAATCCACTTGCTCCAATGCCTTGCGGTGGCCGACCCCATAGTGAGATGTATTGAACAACTCATGCCGCTCTGGAGGACCCGCTTTACCATAACATCGGCTAATGCTAGGGTCCAGACAGAGCCGGTTTTGTTCAGGAGGGGAGTGTTCCAGGGAGATTCCCTGAGTCCCCTCTTGTTTTGCATCTCACTGCTGCCATTATCCGTTGCACTTCGTCGTACCCGGGGTTATAACTGCGGTACCCCAGGAGACCGGAGGCATAAGGTCACCCATTTGTTCTACATGGATGACCTTAAACTCTATGCCTCCGGTGAGAGGGATTTAAATCAGTCCCTCAGAGTGGTACAGGAGTACACGCAGGCAGTTGGGATGGAGTTCGGGCTGGACAAATGTGCACTGGTTCATCTCAAGAGAGGACGATGCGGTGCATACGGAGAGGGACGCCCAGCTAATAGACGGAAGCATCTTCCACCACCTAGATGCCGGAGAGTCGTACACCTATTTGGGTGTCCCACAGCGGGGCACTCATGAGGTGGCAATGGTGAAAAACGCTCTCCGCGGCAGGTATCGGCACCGCCTCCGACAAATCTGGTCTTCGGAGCTGTCGGGTAAGAACAAGGTGAGTGCCACTAATATGCTTGCCGTTCCGATCCTTCTCTACTCCTTTGGAGTAGTGAAATGGACACAAGAAGAGCTGAGGCAACTCGATGTAGGGACCCGCAAAATGATGCATCTCCATCAGAGTTTGCATCCAAGATCGTCCGTTTCGCGGTTATACTTCCCAAGAAATCGGGGAGGCCGTGGACTCTTGAGTTTGGAGTGTCTCCAGGGCAGAGTGGTTTTGGAGGAAGCCTGTAAAATCATCAGGAGCTCGGATCCCCTTCTCTGCATGGTCCAAGACCATGAAGCAGCAGGGATAGGAGCATTTGTATATAAGGCAGCGAGAAGAGCAGCCAATGAAGTTGGTCTCGTGTTCGATACTGAGCGGGAAAATCCAGACTCTGTCACCGAGTGGGACCCTGCTCAGTTAAAAGCCCAAATTAAAACTGCAGAGACGCGTCATCTTCTGCAGCTACATAAGGATAAGCCAATGCATGGTCTCTTCTACCGTCATCTAGAGGGGCTTGGCTTATCTGAAAAGCTGACCTTCGCTTTTTTGAGGGCAGCGGGGCTGAACTCTGAGACCGAGGGGTTCATAATGGCTTGCCAAGATGGTGTAATTAATACTCTCGTCTATCGTAGTCGTGTCTTGGGTATCGAGGTTCCTGATACCAGATGCAGGGCCTGCCGCCAGGCGCCAGAGACGGTTATGCATCTCCTGTCGGCCTGTCCGGTATATGCGGCCACAGCGTATATCCAAAGACACGATTCAGCCTTACGGGTGTTGTATTATCATTTACGACACTCGTATGAGATAGACGAGACGCCAGTGCTGCCTTATGCTCCTGGGGATATAGAATCCGTTGTGGGGAATGAGAAGTGCCGAATTTATTGGAACTATTCATTCCCCACCCTCAGGCAAATTCAAGCCAATAAGCCTGTCCTCCTCGACCACCAACTTAGGACGATGTTTGTGATTGAGTTCTCGGCTCCCGCAGAGAACAACATCGTCCTAAAAGAGGAGCAAAAACGGAGGAAGTATCGAGATCTTCTCTCCGAGCTCCGCAGGCTGTATCCAGACCACTCTGTTAAGATTGTGGTGCTCATTATAGGCGTCCTGGGTGGAATGAGACATACGTTGCTTTCTGACTTAAAATCATACCGGCTTGCCGAAATTCGGCAGAGATTTTAGCCGGCAGAATGCAGAAGGCAATCGTCCTTGATTCGCTACGTCTACTCAGAACGCACGATTTACGGCGCAATGATTACTGACTCCACGGAGTGGAGAGTGGTCATTGCTTGACTCTTCAGAACATCTCCGAATGTGTCGGAGCTTCGGAAGGTGTTACTGACAAAAAAAAAAAATAATAATAATAATAATAATAATAATAATAATAATAATAATAATAATAATAATAATAATAATAATAATAATAATAATAATAATAATAATAATAATAATAATAATTGCTTTATTGCCCAACAGAAATTCCATTTACAGGGCAATTACAGAAAAAAACAAAAAACGAAAGTTAAACTAATTACAGTACAATATCTATAATAATAATGATAAAAGAGAGTCATATATAAATAATACCTATTCCTTATACATTAATAGATTATGGATATATACATGTGTGTGCTACAGACTTAAGTAAAAACATCATCAGTCAAATTCAGGACAGCTATTTGTATAAGTTCCCTTAGTGTACATACATTAATATCACAGAGGTAACTAAGCCTATTATAATTATCACACATCACAAAAATTGGTGATTTGAATAGCAAATTTGTCTTCGGTGCACAACAATAAAATGTTACATTATGTCTGATCGATGGTCTAGGCACAGCAAAGTTTAATTGACTCAGAAGATCCCGACAATCAATCTGACCATTCAAGAGCTTATATAGAAAAGAAAGTGCAGATCATTTGTGCCTTAAATTAGACTAATTAAATTAAATCTATTTTTTAATAGGCTATAGGCTATAGGCTATACCTCTCTCAGGATATACACCATCCATTTTAAATGATAAATATTTCAGAAATTTTCTTTGTATCAACTCAATGTCAACTTTGTAACGTCTATAGAAAGGATACCAAATCATACAACCATATTCAAGTTTGGAACGAACATAAGAATAATATAATATTTTCAACGCGTCAATGTTAGTAAAAGTTCTACAATTTCTGATAATAAATCCATACATTTTCATTGCCTCACTGATTTTCAAAGAGATATGTTGGTTGAATGTTAGCTCATGGTCAAACAAAATGCCTAGATCTTTATAAGAGTCAATGCGATCCAAAACTATGTCGTCTATTCTGTAATTATAATAACAAATACATTTTTTTCTACTATATGAAACAATTTTACACTTAGAAGTATTCAGGTACAATTGATTGTTATTACACCATGTCAATAAATTATTAAGGTCATTTTGAATCTCTTGACAATCCTCAACACCATTAATGTCTCTATATATCTTCAAATCATCAGCAAAAAAAAGGTTATGACAATTAAGAACATGACTGAAATCATCTATGAAAAGTAAAAAAGCAAAGGGCCAAGGTTAGACCCCTGAGGTACCCCTGACGTTGTTAAATATCCTGGAGATTTAAAACCATTATATTCAACATATTGCTCTCGTTGACTAAGATAGGATGAAATAAAGTGTTGAGCTGAAGCAATAAAACCAAAGTTACCCAATTTATTTAATAATACATTATGACTAATCCTATCGAAGGCTTTGGCAAAGTCAGTGTAAACTGCATCTACCTGTCCCTGACTGTCAAGAACTTCAAAAGTAAATTGAGCGAATACAGTTAAATTCGTCATGGTTGATCTATTATTTAAGAAGCCGTGCTGAAATGGAGTTAATTGATTATGCACAGAAAGATATATGCGGTTATACAAAACAATTTCAAACAATTTTGCAAAATTGGAAAGGATGGAAATTGGTCTATAATTAATAATAAGGCTGTTATCACCGTTTTTAAAAATAGGACATACTCTGGCTGTTTTCCACACATTAGGAAATTCAATACATTTCACTGCCATGTTAAACAAACAACAGAGTGGGGTAACAAATGCACGTATGCAATCTTTAACAATAAATGAAGGTATCCTATCAGGACCAGAAGTGAATTTATTTTTAAGTTTATTAGCAGCAGCAAGAATCTCCACCTCTGTTATTGACTGAAAATGGATGCTGATAATATTAAAATTGTTTTCTTGAGGAAAAAAACCATCATTAGGAATCGTAAAAACACTTTTAAAGAAGTTACCAAAGGCATTGACTATATCTTGAGGCTGATCTAGTATGATGTCGTCATAAGACATTCTCCCAGGGATTCTGCTTGTTCTATTTTTTGAATGCACAAATGACCAAAATTGCTGGACATTTTGAGGAATTGTAGCTTGAACCTGGTTTATATAATTTTCATATGCCACTCTGATTTTTTCTTTAATTAAGCTACGTAACCTCTTAAATTCTTCTAAGTGCAATTCATCACCCGTTTTTTTATATCTCAAGTGCGCTTTAGCCTTTTTCTTAATATTTCTAATAATATCAGCATTATACCAACGAGGATATTTATGTTTAAAGGATCTATACAGTGGTACATTGTCATCAAACATCTTATACAGCTTTATGTAAAATTTGTGCACAGCCAAATTTATATTATCAAATTGCGTCAGAAAAGACCAATCACATTTTAAAATAGCATTATATAAATTAGGAAAGTTAGCTTTTCTAAAATTGTAACACTTTTCATTAACATTTGGAGAAAGCTCAGGTTCTCTAACAAAAATTCTATTAAACCTCATCAGCAATGGTGGATGATATACATCTTCTGGTACAAGTGGATCACGTTCATGAACTACTTTACATGACATATTAGAAATCAACAAATCAAGTAACCTATTAGATCCATTCAATATGTTATTAAATTGACGTAAATCAAAGAAACTAATGAAATTATGCAAAATACGCGTTTTAACATTTATTTCGTAAAAAGTCAATATGTTCAAGGTTTTCAAAGAAAATTTCAAATTCTTCAGATGAAGTTGTTGGAGGGATATACAAAGTTATAACATAAAAAGTATCATGAGATGCAAAACACTTACAAGCAACCACATCGATTGTAGGAGACGTATTATTGAGAAAAGTTAGGTCCACAGCTTCAGATTTTAAGGAGTTTTTTATACCTATCAACACTCCCCCTCCACGACATAAACCAGTATTGGGAAAATTACGATCTGCACGATAAACTTCATATTCATCGCCAAATAGTTCACTGGACTCACATCAATATTTAGCCATATTTCACTTAATGCAACAATTTCGTATTCACCACCGGACATTGCAGATAAGAAAGTTTGAACTTTAGAATTAAGACCACGCACATTCTGGTAATAGCAGTTTACTAACTCATAACTATTGGGCAAATTCAGTTTAAAGTAATAATTTTAGGAATTCCATTAATATACTTAATCCTCACATTTTCACCTGCACTTTTCCTGATGTTTAGCTGTACCTTAATTTGTTTGAAATATTCAATTTGTCGTGGAGTTCTATCCATAGATACAAATACTCTACCAAAAGAGGTGTTACGTTTTAAAATATTAGAACGGCGAATAGCATTCAAGACGTCAACTTCAGATTCCAATCTGAAGTTTTATGTCAGTCATAACTACATCAGGTTATACTGTATGCAACATTTCAGAAACCTTACTTTTATCTTCCTGTAACTTGGCATCTGTAGACAAATTTTGATCAGGCTCACTTAAACCAAATATGATCAAGTTGCGTTGTCGTTTATTTCGTTGATTAATTTCTTCAATAATTTCTTCGTAATTTAATTGTGGCGGAGCAGCTTTAATTTCTGATCTAATTTCATCATTTATGGATTTTAATGTCAAAATATCATCTTGTAATTTAATAATTAATGATTTAAGGTCCTTTAATTCATTTCCAAATTCTCTACATTTAATGCAAGACCAGTCATAGCCTTTGTTTGAATTTAGGACCCGCACCTCATTGGATGTAATATCCACGCACGTATTCTTGTAGTTCTTATATTATCCTCTATAAATGCAACCAGAACAAGTGAACTTACTCCCAAAAAGAAAAAGTTGTACTCTTTAAACATAACAGAAATACTATATCTAAATTAAAACGCAAAATTTTTATTTCAAAACAAAAATTAAAAGCTGGCATATGAATTTTCAAAAAAATCTATATATGCTGACTTGGAGAAAAATTTGGATCCGGCACTTGCTTCTATTTTGCAAAGTTCTTTTAGTAATGCAACAAAAAGAAGGCCTTCTTGGACAAGAACTGATAAAGTAGATGCACTGGCTCTTTATAAACGTGGACCAAAATGCTACAATTTTTTAAAGAGAAGCCTTCCATTGCCATCTAAGAGTACTTTACAAAATATCTTAAAACATATTCCCTTTGAAGTAGGTATTAACCCTTCTGTTATGGAGAAATTATCAAAAAGGGTCAATAAAATGGATCCTCTTAACCGAAACTGCAGTTTAATGGTTGATGAAATTGCATTGTCCGAACATCTGACCTTAGACAGGTTTCACGATAAAATTATTGGTTATGTCGATCTTGGTTCGTTAGGGTGGCATAATCAGAATGCAAATCATGCATTAGTTTTTATGGTGCATCATCTTCAGCTCTTTGTGCTAAATCGTATAATTCATTAATTTGATCTACAGAGAGTTCACGTAAAGCACGCGTTTGTTTGAGCAATTTTCTTTCTTCATTTAAAATTAGATACAATGATATTAATAGGATCTATGATGAGTTTGAACGTCATCACGCATCTGTAATTACTGCTTTATCAGTTACTGAGGGTGCCGATTTGATTCCAGATAAGGAAATTAGAAAAACTTTTATGGACATTTACTATTCAATTAAGACATCTTTTCATAATTTAGTTAAAAATAGTCAGTCAAGTACCACTTTAAGTAATCGTTCTTATTCAAATATTAAGCTGCCAAAAATCACATTGCCAGTGTTCGACGGGAATTATAAAAATTGGCCGAATTTTATTGATTTATACTCCTCTCTCATCCATAATAATGACAGTCTCTCTAATATAGAAAAGTTTCAGTATTTACTTTCGGCTTTAAAAGGTGAACCTTTGAGTTTGATAAAATCCATACAGTTATCTAATGATAATTATATAATTGCGTATAATATGTTAACTGATCGTTACCAAAATAAAAGAATTCTTGCAAATGTCTGTTGGCAAGAGATATTTAATGCTCCTAAATTAAATTCCGAATCTCCTCAAGCTCTTAGAAAATTATTAAATATTTTTCAAGAAAATTTGGCAGCACTTAAAGTTTTGAATTTACCGGGTAGATAGTTGGGATTTTATATTATTTCAATTGTTAATACAAAAATTAGATTCGACTTCAGTTAAACGTTTTGAATTACAAGAAAAGTGCAATTATATTCCGTCTTACAAAACCTTATACGACTTTTTATTGAAACAGTGTACAGCTCTTCAATCCATGACTTTATCCTCTCAAAAATGTACTCCAAATTCTAATTATTCCTCTTCTCAAAAGTCATCGATCCCTCGTAATAAACCTAGCTCTTCATTTTTAATTAGTAATAAAGAGTCTAACTTTTCCAATCCTGTTTGTACTTTTTGTGGCTCTTCTCATTCTCTCCTAAAATGTCCAACATTTATTTCCAAATCCCCACAAGAGAGATTTCAAATTGCCAAAGAAAAGAATTGGTGCAGAAACTGCCTCCATTCTACACATAGTGCTAATAATTGTCGTTCAATTTATTCTTGTCGCGTTTGTAAATCTAGACATCATGCATTGTTACACTTTCCTCGTGAACAATATTCTTCCTTAGATTCTCAAATATTGTCTTCTGACTTACCTGACTTAAATTCAATAAACCAACCTACTTCTGCTAGTGCTTCTACTTCTCACTCTGAACCAATAAATTCACTTACGAGTCTTATTCCTTCCAGTAATGCTACTAATATACTCTCAACGGCTATTGTTGAAATTTTCGATTCCCGAGGATTTTACCAAAAGGTCCGTGTTCTCCTAGATGGAGGAAGTCAAGCAAATTTTATTTCACATACTTGTGTCAATCGACTTGGGTTGAATACAAGAAAAATATCTCACGCTATTTTCGGTCTAGGACAAATGTCCTCATCTGCTTCTAATTCAGTTGAATGTCAAATTCGACCTCGTGGTCAAAGTTCTCCCGTATTTAACATTGATGCTTTAGTAATACCCAAAATTTGTTTCAATATGCCAACTGTCCCTATTCCTGTGGAAAAGTGGAAACATTTTCACAATATATATTTAGCAGATCCTACTTTCAATATTCCTGGTAATATCGATTTGCTTCTGGGTGTCGATGTATTTTCCCAAATATTAGAAGATGGACGCATCATCGGTGATCTTCATGAACCATCAGCTTTTAAGACCATTTTCGGTTGGATTATTATGGGGAAAGTAAAATGTTCTACTGTCAATTCCGTTTTTTCCTTTTTTACGTCTACTGAATTTTCATTGGATGCTACTTTAAAAAAATTTTGGGAACTTGAGGAAGTACCTCAAATAACCTCATCTCCAGAAGCTTCACTATGTGAACAAAATTTTATTTCAAATTATTCTCGTGATATATCTGGTAGATATACAGTGGCTTTGCCATTCAAAAATTTGGATCCTTTATTTGTTGATTCATATTCTATTGCACTTCGTCGATTTTATTCATTGGAACGTCGCTTACTTCGTCATCCTTCCTTATACACTGCATATTCTGAATTTATGAAACACTATTTAAATAGTAACCACATGGAAAAGGTTGCTAGTCTTCCTGAAAATCCATATAAAATATACTACATTCCTCATCATTGCGTGCTTAAGCCGGAGAGTGCGACAACTAAACTAAGAGTAGTCTTCGACGCCTCTTGTAAAACTTCAGATAATATTTCCCTAAATGACTGTTTATTTATTGGTCCAAAGCTACAAAAAGATATAGTTTCTATTCTTCTTAAGTTTAGATTTCATAATATCGTTTTTATAGCCGATATAAAACAAATGTACCGACAAATTTTAATACGACAGGATCATAGAGACTATCAAAGAATTATCTGGAGGTTTTCTCCTTCCGAATCACTGCAACAGTTTCGTTTGAAAACTGTTACTTATGGTGTAGCTTCCTCCCCTTACTTAGCACTTCGTACGTTGGTTCAACTCGCTAATGACGAAATCCAAAATTTTCCTCTAGCTGCTAAAGCACTCGCTTCTGACATTTATATGGATGATATTGTTACAGGTTCTGACACTATTGCAAATGCTAAGCTTCTTCAACAGGAACTTATTACTCTACTACAAAGAGGTCAATTCGAATTAAGAAAATGGAGTAGCAACCACGCCAGCCTTTTATCCGATATCCCCGCTTGTTATCATGCTCAACAGTCATTATCTTTTGACGATGATATATCTGTAGTGAAAATTTTAGGTTTAAAATGGTTTCCTACCCATGATTATTTTTTCTTATTCCGTTTCTCCAATCGACAGGGCTTGTACTAAAAGAACCATACTTTCTGATATAGCTAAGGTATTTGATCCTCTAGGGTTCCTAACTCCATTAACATTTTTTGCGAAATGTCTGCTGCAGTATTTATGGACTTTAGGTTTAAATTGGGATGAAACTCCTCCCAGCACTGTTGTTAATAGTTGGCTTAGATATCAAGCAGAATTATCTTCTTTAGAATCTCTTCAAATTCCTCGTTGTATAGTCCCAAAATATTTACAAAATTGCGAGTTACATGGATTCGCTGATAGTTCGGAAAAGGGCTATGCAGCCGTTATATATTTCTTGTTCTCATGTTCTGATGAAACTCTTCATGTTTCTTTTATTTACGCAAAGTCTAAAGTAGCCCCTTTGAAAAAACTTTCTATATCGCGGTTAGAACTTTGTGCAGCGGTATTGCTTTCCGATATGATTTCCTTTATCCTTAATATTTATTCTGAACAATTATGTTTTCAACATATTTATGCCTGGTCCGATTCAACAATAGCATTGTCTTGGATAAAATCATCCCCACATCGCTGGAAAACTTTTATTGCAAACCGTGTAAGTCGTATCCAATCTAAAGTTTCTCCCAATTGTTGGAATCATATTAGTTCTAAAGATAATCCAGCAGATATTGCTTCCCGAGGTCTTCATCCAGAAGAACTGGTTAATAATGTTCAATGGTGGGCGGGGCCGAAATGGCTAAAGTCCTCAAAAGCCACTTGGCCAGTTTTTTCTCATGTAGACGATCCAGTTTCTTTGGAGGAAGAAAAAAGAGTTGTTCTTTCTGCTTTCGTTTCCCTTGACGCTTTGGATTTACTACTAGAAAAATTTTCTTCTCTCCCAAAAATCAAACGTATTGTTGCCCACTGCCTCCGTTTTATAAAAAATGTCCGATCACCCGCTTCTAAAATATTTGGTCCCCTAACTGTTCATGAGATGCATAATGCCTTACTTTTATTAATAAAACGTGTTCAACATGTATCCTTTCTCGATGACATTGATAAGCTTGAAAAGGGTCATCTTCTTAGTAAATCTCTCCGAAAAATTAATCCTTTTATTGATAAAGAAGGTATTATCAGAGTAGGTGGTCGACTGCGTCATTCTTCGTTATCATATGACCAAAAACATCCTGCACTTCTTCCTCGAACTCATCGTCTCACAGAACTTTTAATCGAAGAGCTGCATAGAACTTATCTTCACCCTGGTCCGCAAACTCTTCAGTTTCTTTTATCCCAGCAGGTCTGGATTTTATCTGCTAGGCGTGCTATTCGTCATTACTTATCTAAATGTTTCCAGTGTTTTAGAACAAATCCACGTTCTCTTCAACCCATAATGGGTAACCTGCCTCCAACTCGTGTAAACCAAATTAAACCATTTCAGTGTGTAGGAGTTGATTATGGCGGTCCATTCTTCATAACATTGGGCAAATCTCGTGATGTAAAATCACAAAAGGCCTACTTATGTTTATTTGTGTGCTTTGTAACAAAAGCACTTCATTTAGAAGTTGCCTCGGATTTATCGACAGAATGTTTCCTCGCTGCGTTACGACGTTTTATTGCCCGTCGAGGTCGTTGCACTCAAATATTTTCCGATTGTGGAACAAACTTTATTGGAGCCCAGAAAGAACTCTCAAAATGTATGCAACTTGTCACAGAACAGGAAGGAATTCAATGGTCCTTTAATCCGCCTTCCGCACCTCACTTTGGAGGACTTTGGGAGTCCGGTATTAAAAGTGTCAAGTCTCATTTGATTAGAGTCATAGGGGAACAAATCTTAACCTATGAAGAGCTTTACACTGTTCTAACGCAAATAGAAGCTGTTTTAAACTCGAGACCACTGTGTCCCATGAGTTCGGATCCCAATGATCTCTCGGTATTAACTCCAGGTCATTTTTTGACATTAGAGCCTTTAACTGCGTTACCAGATCCAGATACCTCTCATTTACCTCTTAACCGTTTAAATCGTTGGCAACTTTTGCAACACATGCATTCTGATTTTTGGCGACGTTGGCATTCAGAGTACTTACATACGCTACAGCAGCGTAAGAAATGGCATAAATCGGCGGATTCAATTCATCCGGGTACTGTAGTACTTATTAAAACAGAAAATTCTCCTCCTTTACAATGGACGTTAGGACGAGTAGAAAAACTCCACCCTGGCACTGATGGAGTAGCTCGAGTAGCTACAGTTAAAACTAAAAGAGGTATAATACAAAGACCTTTAGTAAAACTTTGTCCTCTTCCTCAACAATGAACTACATTCTTAACACATATACATGACATATACATATATTATTTTTGCTATATTAATTTTCTTTTCATTCAATTTAAATTATATATAATATATTTTTTTTTATTATATTTTGGTGGGCGGTTATGGTGCGGCTTCACCGCAAATTATTCTCATATTTATCTTTCTTATAAAATATAATAAAAATTCATTTGTTGCAACAACGTAATTCAAATTAACTTCATTTCAAATATTGCTATTTTTTCGCGATTCTTTTTTTGGAAAAGGTTTTTGTGCTTCTACGTAGATAAGAAGTAGATACACTAAGAATATAGTCGACGAAAGGTGCGAGCGTGCCGTGTCGTGTGCCGATCCACTTCCTGAAGGGCCCTTCCTTCGTTACTTCGTTACAAAAAGACAGTTTGGTAAGCCTTTTCCAATTCGTTTACATTATATTTGATTTTTTATTTACTTTAATTCATACAGTCCATTACGTTTGTCTGACCATAGCGTCACAGATAACCTACAAGACTTTTTAGAAGTAGATAATGACCCAATACCACTTGATGATATAGAATTTACTGAATTTGACGATTTACAAATTTCAAATGAAGTGCAAGAGGATGACAGTAATATATCTACTTATGTTGCCGGTTTTATAGTAAAAAAATTAAAATCCGCAAAGAGTTGTGGGGCATGCGCAATAATTCTCTTATCAGACACTGTGGGACCGGAGCACACATTTACTATGTTTAAAGAATACTGTGATGAAAAAAAGAGACTGAATTATGTTAGTGAAAATGTGACATATACAATATTGCACATCCACGAGATAATAACCAATGTTTTACCCAAATATGGGCATATTTTACATATAATAAAAAAAATTAAAATGTTCCTTAAAAAAAATATAAGTTTCAATTGGTTTACTTGTTTAGAACACTTTGACCTTGTTCAAAATGATTTCTTGGATGTGGCAATATTATTAATAATAAGGAAATATTGTGATGATATTTACAGAAATAAGAAACACCATTTGTAGTCTTGTGATTTTTTTATTAATATTATGTGATTTAGTGTTAAGAAACAGACTTATTTCTCTTTCTTTAAATTATTTATTAATTTAGATGTGTTCCTTTGTTATTTAATTTTTTTTTGTACATTTTATGAAAAAAGACAAACAATCCTGTGATTTTTTTAATTTATTTAATATATTACTTATAATTTGTTAATGTTATTTATATTACTATGTTGTTGAATATTAATATTAAGTTTTTTTCTTTTGTTATCTATTTTCTTTTAAATATTTTTACGTTTGTTTTTGTTTATGTATGTATGTATTAATATATATATATATATATATATATTTTAAGAAAATATTTTATTATGCTCCCAGATTGTTACAGAACAGTTAAAAGAATATTTCTCAAAGTAAATCTTGAATTTAATCAAAATAAAAAAAAATAATGTTATTTTAGGAATTCAAGATATACTTTGAGAGACATTCTTTTAATAGTTTTGTATCTTAAATACAAATTTAAATTGCTGACTTATTTTGAAAAAGCGCGCCATTTGAATTTAGTTCTCTATGTTGTTCATAGCGGCGCCACTGAAACTCGATGACAGTTTAATGATGCGTTCAACTTCTCTCTTATGTTTTCTCTATGGTTCCTGACCCGTCGTCGTCGAGAGCAGTACTGTATGTCTGCCACTCCAGTACCAGAGGAGCTGTTCGTGATTTTTCTAAGTTGATGACGAACTTAGAATAGTTTTGCCAGGACCACTAGTCGTAGCTGTTGGTAAGATTTTTACAAGTCCCGTCTTAGGTCTACTGTGCAGCCACCAAACTGTGATCAGCACTGAAGCCGTTCAAACACCCAGGAAGCGATTCAGTTCCTAGCCCGTCGTCGTCGAGAGCAGTCCTGTCTGTCCACCACTCACGATGCGAGTGTACAATCGAAGAATCCGTTCAGTGATAAAATCAAATTTAATTTTCATGCACTCGACTACTCTGGTAGACAACTGAGCCAAAAGCAACGCGGCGCATAATTCGAGACGTGGTATCGTTGTTGTCTTTAAGGGTGCTACCCTTGTCTTTGAAGATAACAAATGGACATTTATTTTTCCGGACTTATTCATATTCATATATTTATTCAATGATATAGGATAAGTCATAAAGAAATATAAATACATATATATTCTAACCAAAAAAACCTAGTCTACAATATCTAATAAAAGTGCCTAACAAATGTACGCAACTATGCAAAAACTATAGAAAGTATCAAGTAACCCCTTGTAAACACACACATATGAAGAAACGACTAAAATAAAAATAATAATATAAATTTATGTCATTGTGATAAAAAATTTTCCACAGAATAAAAAGCATTTATTATTAAAAACTTTTTTAACTTAGTCAAGAACAATTTTACACTCTCAACATTTTTTAGAGCTGGATCTAACTTATTGTACAATACAGTTCCCATATAATACGGATCAGATTTATATAGTTCTAGCCTGTGAATTTCATGTTGCAAATCCCCACCATGCTGTGTTTCATAGTTATGACTTTGGTTTAAGGTTAAAAGCATTAAAGTGTATTTTAACAAATTGTAATATTTCCAGAATATAAAGTGACGGTAACGTCAGTATTTTTTGTTTAATAAATTTTTGTTTGCTGGATTGTCTAATTTTTAACGCAAACATACAACGAATTGCCCTCTTTTGCAATCTGAATACCCTTTGCAACCATACAGAGTTTCCGCAAAAAATAATGCCATATCTAATGCATGATTCAAAATTTGAAAAATAATACATTCTTAAAGTAGAACTACCAGCAAAATGATGCAATCGTTTCAGAGCGTAACAGGTACTTGCACATTTATTACATATATAGGATACAATTCCAATTCCAATTTAATGACATATCCAAATGAATACCTAATAATTTGTGTGTAATAACCTGTTCAATAGACTTACCTTTATGTTTTATAAGCATACTGGCGTTATAATGTGCTCTAATGGGATGGAAGTGTAACGAGAATGTTTTATTCTGATTTAGAATAAGTTTTTTTGTTGTAAAAGTAATCTGATATTATGTTCAAATCATTATTTAGGTATCTAATTACATCTTCTAGATTGTTACCGCTTACAGTAACAGATATATCATCTGCAAATGCCGTAAAAGAGTTTGAAATATAATTATGTAAGTCATTTGTTTACAGTATAAACAAGAATTAATAGGTAATACATTAGAATGACATCCAAGGAAGTTAACAAACTGTTTCCTGCTTGCCAAATATGATTTTATAAGATCACTGCACGTGCCCCGTATACCATATCGTAATAAATCTCTTAATAATATGTTATGATCTACACAGTCAAATGCTTTTAACAAATCAAGAAATACGGCAATAACATTATGTCCACGGTCTAAGCTCTTATAAACAAAATGCAGTAGATCTGTCAATGCAGATATTGTTGATTTTTTTTACTCTAAAACCATGTTGGTTTGGTGACAAAATTTTCCTTCTTTCCAAAAATGTAATTATATAGATATTAGTTTCTCAAATCATTTAGAAAAAACAGATAAAAGTGCTATGGGTCGATAATTTGAAAATTCTTTGCTATCACCACTTTTATATAATGGTATAATTTTAGCAACTTTTAATAAACTGGGAAATATGCCAGAAGTGAAACATTCATTAATAATATGAGTTCAAATAGGAGCTAAATCATTAGACCATTTTTTCAATATTTTTATGGAAAAATTGTCAGGCCCAACAGAATTTTTGTGTTTTAAAAATTTAATATTAGGTATTTAATAATTCTAAAGATGTGACAGGTTCTAATAATATTTCATCAATAAATACTGGAAGCGAAAGCCGTAATGACATAACTGCATTTGTTTGTTGCTTTGCGACTAAGAATTTATGCATGTTTAAAAAAAGGTGTTAAATTCATTTGAGATTAAGAACTTATCTGTGACGATTTTGCCTTTTACTTTTATTACACAATATCAATTGCATTTGAATTATTTTTAAAATTATTTTTTATTAGTTTCCACACGGTTTTACTTCTGTTTGCAGAGTTTAGTATTATGTTATCAATATACAAATTTTTTTATACACTTTTTAATATTTTTTGTACAAATTTTTAAAAATATCATTATTTCTTTGTAATTTAAATAATTCCTTAAGACGTCTAGAAGAGATTTTAATTCCTCTCGTTATCCAATTATTTTTTCGAAGTTCAATATGCTTACCAACAAATTTAAAATTTTCTTTATAATAATTTTGTAGAATTTTATTAAATAATTCGTATTTGGTATTGATATCTTGACTCTGATAAACACTATGTCATGATTCAGAATCGAGATATTGTTTAAAATTTAGAATATTCTTTTTTGAGAGAGATCTGAATGTAATTAAAGGCTTGGCGCACAGGGTATTAATAGGAAAAATAATTTTTTGGTCTCAATGATCTGAAAAGCCGCTATCTAAAATAGATTTATGCGATAAATCAGCATTAAAATTAGTCATTATGTAATCAATAGCTGAGTTAATATGAGTAGGTTTTTCTAATACCGGAACAACATGATAAGAATTTACAACATCTAAAAGATCCATTCTATCTTTATTTTTACATAAGAGATTTATATTAAAATCACCACAGAAGATAATATTAGTGTATCTATTATTCTTTGTTAAAAAATCTAATAACAGTTACATAAGAGCTGGGACTTCTGTACACACAGATCATACAATAAACAAGGTTCCCCAGTAAGATCTCAACTGCAGAACATTAAAAAATCATATCAATACCTGCATTAACTAAATTTGAAATTTCAACTGTTTTTAATGAATTTTTAACTAAAATTAAATTTCCACTATGCCCACAATATTGCCTGCAGTAGAAGCTGATTACGTTAAAGCCAGGAAAAAATATATACTTCATTTCACTAGTTTCAGCCCATGTTTTCGATACACAGAATACGTCAATATTTTCTTCCGCTAGTAGAATTTCGACGCCTTCCAATTTATTTCTTATACTTTGGAAATTATGATGCACAACGCAAAGCTCATTTTCTCTCTTTGACGGCTATATGTTACTTAAGGCAGCTTCAGTTTATTGTTTAATAAGATTTAGTTTATATACGTAACAGGGTAACAGGTAACAACATTTATTTGACTTTGCAGAAAGGTTTAGATCGTAATTTGATTTAGTCATCTTATTTGATTGTATACAATTTGCACATTTTATAACAGTAGAATGGCATACTTTTGATTCATGGCTTTTTTCACACATACTGATCTAGATCAAAACAGAAAAAGTAAACAGTACAATATAGATGCATGCAGGCCTTATTTATAAATTAATTACAGAGAAGAAAAAAAAATGACATGGACTACTGGAATTACGAACAGGACATAAACTCGTCAACGCTATAAAAACAAAATTTTAAAAGAAAAGTTTTTACAAACCTATAGAATTGTCTATTTGTCATTTTCGACAGCATAGTGTCTTTGTGCATAGAGGCAAATTTATTATAAATATTAACATCTACCTTATTTATTTGGGTTTTACGTATTCTGGAGAATGGAGCCACCAGATTTTTTGCGTGCCGCGTATCATAATTGTGGATATCACGGTGACTAATAAATTTTTTAGAATTTTCATGAATATATAACAAATTTTGAAAGATGAAAATGCATGGATGAGGAAGTATGTTGTATTTTTTAAATAACAGTCTACAGTGTACATCTGGCATGGCTCCATCTATGATTCTAACAGCAGCATTCTGGAGTACAAATACTTTGTTTGCATTAACCGAATTTCCCCACAGGAGAATACTGTAAGATATATGGCAGTGAATAATAGCAAAGTATATAGTGCGAAGAACATTTCTAGGCAAACACAGTCGCAACTGGCGTAGGGCAAATATTTGTGAAGAGATTCTTGAACATATGTAATCAACATGTCTACTCCACGTAAGGCTAGTAGTCAAGAAAAACTCCTAATAGTTTGATTGAAGCAGAGCCGGGAGCCCATTTGTCAGAGGTAATGTGTAAACTTTGAGTTTTTGAGTGGTTTAGTTTTAACTGGTTGGTTGCAAACCATTCATTAGCTCTGCGTAGGTCACCCGCATCTGAAATATTTGTGTCTCTGCTTAAGAAAGTGGTATCATCAGCATACAGGATACAAGTACTATTTGTTATGGAATATGGCAAATCATTGATATAAATGAGAAAGAGAACAGGCCCGAGGACGGATCCCTGTAAAATACCATTTTTAATTGGAAGTGTATCAGATTCTACATTTTTAAAATAAACAAACTGTTTCCAATTACTAAAATATGATCTGAATGGCTTAAGTGCATTGTCTCTAATTCCATAATATTCGAGTTTCTTAATTAAAGTATTTGTATCAACACAATCGAATGCTTTGGTGAGATCACACGCTGTAACGTATGTACCCAAGCCCTCATCCAAGCCTTCAACAGCCACCTCTATGAATTTCAATAGAGCTTTAAGCGTAGATTTATTTTTTCTGAAGCCAAATTGCGACTCAGAAAATATGGAAAACTTTTCGCAGTAGCTTACCAGTTTCGCTCTAATCAAAATTTCAAATATTTTGCCTGTAATAGGAACAATAGCAATGATGAGAGATGCCTTAATCATAATACTATTTAAGTCATAGCAGTCGAATGAGTGCGACTTTTTTAGTTTTAATATAGCCTCTTTTATATCAGAGCTATGAAAGCCTGTCATAAAAAAGGAAGACGAGGGTTTAGGTGTCTTATTTAGCAAATCTAACGGATCCAAGTTAGTATTTAAAATTGATCCTGCAATATTATTTGAGATGTTAGTGAAGAATATATTAAAGTCGGTGGCAGTGAGAGAAGTAGAAACAGAGTCAAAACTGGTTTTTTTCGCTATTAACTAATTGCCAAACCACTTTATTTTTGTCACTAGCACTCATTATTTCACGAGTGTATGCGAGACGCTTCTCCTCTTTCAGAGCATTCTTATAGTCTCTGCGGTTTTGTAAATAAATGCACCAATCACTGGCAAGTTTCGTTATACTAAAGCGATTTTTAGAATGAGACATTTTACTGCGCATTTCTCGTAGTCGCTGGTTGAACCATTTAACTCTAAAACCATTATGCCGATTTGTGGCCCGCACATATGGGAAACACTCATTCACCTGTTCCATAAGTAAAACTGTCAAATTGGATGCAACGCTATTGGAATCTAAACTTTCAAAAACAGCCAGATTATCCCGACATGTTGTGCGCAAATTATTCGCAAACTTGGAGATTCTGTTTTCATTAACAGCTCTGATCATTGGAGAGTTTGCAATAGTAGAAGGACACGTATGGTCTTTTATATTAATATAGATCAAATAATGATCCGATATGTGCGGATCACAAACACCCACAGAGATTACAGATGAAGACAAATTTGTGACGATATTATCTAGACATGAACTAGAGGTTGCAGTGACTCTGGTAGGCTCATTTATACAATGTTTTAAATTAAACATGGAAAATAAGTTAAAGATGTCTCTACTGACTGACGTGTGGCCTCCAAGATCCAGATTAATATCGCCAGCAACTATAATATATTTAAATCTATTATGCAGGTAGTTTAGCATGCTAAACATTTTCTCTTTAAAAATAGTAACATCTCCTGATGTCGAGGATCTATACAAACAGACCAAAACACAGTTTTTGTTAGCAATGTGTGCACCACAAAATTCCGCATGGATGGGAGTACAAAATCGACTTAGATCAATTGATTTTAGCTTTATGTTACATTTACTATAAATAGCAACTCTACCATGACCATTTTTACTATCGCGGCAGTATGAAGCAGAAAGTTTATAATGTTTTAAATTGATAGTTTTCAAATTATCAAACTGGAGCCAGTGCTCTGACAAACATAATATATCAAACGAATTTAACATTAAGAATATAAGAATTTCATCAAGTTTACTTGGAAGACCCTGAACATTAAGAGATGCTATAGATAAACCACCCTTCTCTACTGGCAGAAAGTTCTTATTGCCTTCTAGATAGAAAAAAATGATTTAGGACTACACCTTGCGGCCAGATATCACTATTGAGTAGACCTTCAGCTGCTGAAGCCGGAACTGACACCTTGAAAGACGAATATCTATGCGGATTACGGGCAGACAACTTGGTAACTTCCACATCAGCTACAAATTGACGTAAATAGTTCATTAGAGACGACTCATTAGTTGCTGTATCCAAATTAGTGACGTGGAAATGTTTCATTGGGACAACCACTGTCGCCTTAATAGGACAGGATACCGTGTTCGCCATATTTCCTACGAGAATGGTTCTGGACCTAATACCACGATGACCAATCGACTGCACTGGTGCACTTTTAGTAACACTGGTTCCCAACGCTATCACCGCTTCACAAGCTTGATTGGCAGTTGCATTATTAATAGCGGCAGATACTTGAGAGGCCGTAAAAACGGTTTCTTCAGATGTTCCAGCCTTGATATCTGGCAGTTTATGCTTGGAATTATCAACTTTGGATGTAGATGCACCATCATGCGGTTTTTAATTATTTATATTATTTTAATAATAATAATAATAATAATAATAATAATAATAATAATAATAATAGTAATAGTAATAGTAATAGTAATAGTAATAATAATAATAATAATAGTTTAGTTTAGTTTATTGACCATCTCTACATACAAAGTACATTTATAGTCACAATAGTCACGAACAATTTCCATGATTAAAATAATCATTCAAGTTATAGAAACAGTGTTCAAGCAAGAATTTCTTACTTAATTTATAAAAATCATTAAAACACAGACTCTTAACATTAGTGTTTTTAAAATAAAACATAAAACGGTTATAAATATCAACCTCAATCTTATTCTGACTAGTAGTGCAAACTCTTGAGTATGGCAGTCTTAAATTGTTAGCCTGTCTTGTATTATGGTTATGCACATCTGAATGTGTACAAAATTTATTCAAATTTCTGTGAATAATTAAAAGTGTTTCAAAGATATAGATAGAAGGTAGTGGTAAGATCTGATATTTTTTAAATAATTGTTTACTAGAAGCACCACATTCAGCACCATCTACAATGCGAACAGCCTTTTTCTGTAGCACAAATACTCTATTAGCTGTAGTTGAATTACCCCACATTGTGATACCATAAGTAAGATGGCTATGCACTATGGCAAAATAAACTGTTTTCACAGCATCCGCTGACAAGCTATGTTTTAACTGACGTAAACAATAAATCTGTGAAGACAATTTTGAACACAGGTGATCAACATGAAAGGACCAATTAAGTCTGCTGTCAAGAATTATGCCCAACAGTTTAGCATTATTATTGGGTATCCACTTATCACAAGTAAATAACAAATGATGGGACTTGGAATCATTTAGTTTTAGCTTATTTGCACAAAACCAAGTTTCTGTCCTTAGCAATGTGTCAGTATGCTGGTCAGTGGCACCTATTGTTAGGACCGTTGTATCATCTGCAAATAGGACACAAGAGTCCACACCGACAGAATAAGGAAGGTCATTAATGTAAATTAAAAACAGAATCGGGCCCAATACAGATCCCTGAGGCACACCGTTCATCACAGGTAGTAGACCTGACTCATTTTCTTTCGAACATACAACATACTGTTGCCTATTAGATAGATATGATGGCAAAAGATTTAACATATTTCCTCTAACACCATAGTATTCAAGTTTGTTTATCAAAATATCGATATTCACACAATCAAATGCCTTGTTGAGGTCACAAATAGTAGCATTAGAGACCATGCGCTCATCAAACCCTTCTACCACGTTCTCGACTAATTTCAGTAACGCTTGAATGGTTGATTTATTTTTCCGAAAACCAAATTGCACATTAGTTAAAATAGACTTACTCTCGCAGTATTCCACCAATCTTTGTTTAATTATTATTTCAAAAATTTTACCAACTATTGGAACTGTTGCTATTGGTCTATAATTATCTAGATCATCATGACTACCTTTTTTATGTATAGGCAAGATCTTAGTAATTTTTAGTGAGTCAGGCCACACACCCTCATGCACACATTTATTATACAGATGTAAAAGTGGTTTAACCAGTGCATCAAGAGAAGCCTTTAACATATGGCTGTTTAAACAGTAATAATCTAAGCTAGAGGTTTTTTTAAGTAGTAGTATAGCCTGCCGCACATCATGTTCCAGAACTGGCAACATAAAAAATGAAAACGATGGTTTGGGGGCTTTATTAATTAGAACCATAGGATCTGCATTAACAACATTTAAAGTATTATAAATTGACTGACTAATCGTTGTAAAGAATGCATTGAAATCATTAGGATCAATAGTAATATTAGCATAAGATCTACTAGTTTGTCTCTCATTGTTCACTAATTTCCATATAGTTTTGCTTTTGTTGTCAGAAGAAAAAATTTCATTAGAATAAAACTTTCTTTTTTCCAACTTTAAAGTTTTCTTATAATTCGATCTCTTGGAACAAAAAACAGACCAATTTTCCTCATTGGGATTGGCATTGAAATCCCTTTTACTTTCTTTTAAAGATTTTTTCATAGCCCTCAGATCACTGTTAAACCAGTTTAAACCTGAATGTCTGTTCTGTACAGATTGAATAGGGAATATAGAATCAGCTATTGAATATAAGTTATCTAAAATTGTGGAAGCTAAATTATTACAATCGAGAGTGTCAATAAGAATATGATCCCATTGAATCACTTAACCTATTAACAAAGTTCTGAATTCTATCTTTAGTAACAATTCTATTCTTACAGGAGCCTGTAATATCGGTGGACGCTTTATCGTAAACCTGCAAATAAACACCCAAATGATCGGATAAGACGGGATCACAAGTTCCACTTTTTACTCTACCTGATTCTACATTGGTCAGAATATTGTCGAGACATGATGAATTGTTAACAGTAATTCTAGTAGGATCATTAATTAAATATCTAATCCCCAATGTAGACAGTAGGTTACAAATATCATTAGAATGTACTGTTCCGCTGTCAATGTTCAAATTAATGTCACCTATTACAATTATATACTTGTATTTTTTTGTGAGAAATTCCAGAAGCCTCTCTAATTGAATTTTGAAAAGAGATATATCACCCGAAGATGAGGATCGGTAAAGGCTGACTATGACAGTATTTCTGTATATAAGTTCAGCAGCGCAAAACTCGGCATGAACTCGGCAAAATTTTTTAACATTGATAGCTCTTATATTCAAATCAAATTTAGCATAAATTGCTGTTCCACCATGAAGTTTTATTACTCGGCAATAATGGGAAACCAATTTATAATTGTTGATATTAATCACTTGCAAATTATCTGATTTCAACCAATGCTCAGATATACACAAGATGTCAAAGGGATTTTCATATAGAAAAATCTGCAATTCATCAGTTACACTTGTTAAGCTTTGAACATTGACACCGAGAACAGAAAAAGGGTACTTATCTAAGTTAACACTGCATATTCGAGATATCTTGTTGTCTTCTGGCTTATTTAGCAGACTCTGAACATTGATATGCAACACAGAACATTGGCAGTCCTTTAACAAATTAGTAGCATTAATACATCTAATCGTTCCTTCTTCTGGCAGGAAAAAACCGGTTCAACACCACTCCTTCTGGCCAGATTTGTTTGTCTAGAATATGATCAGCTTCATCTTTTAATACCGTAACTTTGAAAGAATCATATCTCTCAGGATGTCGCGATGATAACTTCTCCACTTTACAGCTAGGGGCAAACTTACACAAATAATCACATAACACTGTTTCATCCGTTCCCGTTTCAAGATTAGACACATGATAAAAATGGTTTTTCACTTGGGTAGCTGACGCCGCTCGTAATGGACAGCCAATTAAATTGCTAGAATTTCCTATTAATATACTTCTAATACCGCCTCTTCTTCTGCTTTTCCTAGATTCTTCCTTCTGAGGAACAACTGTATCGTCATAATTATTCAAATTTATTATTTCACACATTGTTTTAGCCTCAGCACGACGAATTTTCCTTGAGGTTGATGGGCCTTGGACTGATTCCGTTCGAATACTTGGCAATTGTGGTATAGCGATCTCAGAGACAACACGCTGTTCTTCCACTTAACTCACAAAAAATAGATGTGCCATTACAAATTGAATTACACATTAATTATATACATACATATAACTACACAGTAAAGCAGTAACAATATGATATCAGTCAAAAATATGATTGAACAAGCGATTGAATTATAAGGATATTATTAAGTACCTACTGTTTAGAGTCAAAGAGAATTGCTCTATATATATATATATATATATATATATATATATATATATATATATATATATATATATATATATTCCCGGTATCATCTCCTCGTGCTCCTCTCCTTCCCTTACACTTTCTTCATTCAACATATCTGCAAAGTATTGCCTCCATCTTTCTCTCACTTCTGTTTCCTCTGCAATTAGATTTCCACTTTCATCCCTCACATATATTACTTCCTTCTTTATCTTTTTTCCCTTTTTTATCTCTCTGTAGAAGTTACGTATTTCCTTTCTCTTCCTTGCTCTATTTCATCTATTTTCTTAACCTGTTCTGCTCTCTTCTTTTGTCTAAACACTTTCTTCGCCTTTCGTCTTTGTTCCCTGTATTTTTCTTTATCTTCCTCTTGTACTGACGGAAGTGCTTTAATTCTTAGCTTATTTCTCTTCTCCGCCTCTCTTATACACTCCTCATCCCACCATCTTTTCCTCCCTGCAAACTCTTTTTTTGGTATTACTTTCTCACTTGCTGTTTGTATGACATTTTTGATCCTTATCCATTCTTCATTTATATTTGCTTCCAATATCTGTATGTTTTCTTGCAAACCTTTCCTTATCTCTTCTTCATACTTCTTTTTGGTTCTCTCATTTTGTAATGTCGCCATATCTAGTTGTCTTTTTTTCCTTTGTAATCCTTTCCTTTTAATAGGTTTTTTAATCTTCAAATCTATTCTCACTAGATAGTGATCCGAGTCTATGTCTGCCCCTCTGCATGACCTAACATTTTTTATTATGCTTCTGTGATTCTCATCTATGCAAACATGATCAATTTGATTCGTATATGCTCCATCTGGAGAGGTCCAGGTACCCTTATGTATGTCTTTTCTCTTAAAGAATGTGCTCATTATTTTCATTTTTTGTTCTTCTGCAAATTCAATCAACCTACGCCCATTGTCATTGCTCTCTAGGTGTTTACTTTCTGTCCCTACTATACTTTCATACATCCTTTCTCTCCCTATTTTCGCGTTTGCATCCCCTACCACCATTCTTACTGTGTTTCTATTCAGCTTTCCGTAATTTTCTTCTAGCTTCTCATAAAACTCATCTTTTTCTTCTTCTGATTTTTCTTCTGTTGGCGCATATATATTTAATATCTTTATGTTTATTTCTTCTCTGATTTTAATCATACATAACCTATCTAAAATTGCTTCAAATTTCCGCTCGTAAAGAATTTTCTAATTCCCATGTGTCCGTCTCCTTTATATGCGTCTCCTGTATCGCTATTATGTCCATTTTGTATCTACTTGATTCTCTTTTTAGGATTTTTAATGATCCTTCCTCATTTAACCCTCTTACATTCCATGTTCCCATTCTCATTCCTCTTTCTTGATTTGTGCCTTCTTGCTTTCCGTCTTTTCCTGTCTTCCCGCTCTCCGTCTTTCTAGCTTCGTTCTGTACTGTTTGCTTTCTGTTCCTGGTTCTATTTATGTCATTTCCTTTTCTCATAACCATGTCCACTGCCAGCCATCTTTCTTTTATGTTAAGTGATATATCTAGTTTTTTGCTTCCATTTTTTCTAACCTGCTTGCATCATTATTCCATTTCCAAACCTCATTATCTATTACGAGTTTTTGATATCCTACTTTTGCTACCTTTCCTTCCATCCTTACTTCTTTGGCTTTCATTCTTAGTTTCCTTTGAATTTCCCTTTCTTTTTTGCTCATATCATCGTTAATATAGACTTTGGCTGCTCCTGCCTCCTTTAATTTACTTTTACTTTTCATTATCCTTATCTTGTCCTCCAAGTTTTTTAATTCTACTAAACATACATTAACTCCTATTTTCGTTACCGCTTCTGTACCAATCTCCATATGCATTGATTTTTTTATAAACTCTTCTATCTGTCCTTTTAGCTCATTCTGATCTAAATTTTCTCTAATTTGTAGGCCTTAAACCACTATATTTTTCTTTCTTCTCTCTTTATCTATACTCTCTACTCTTTCTTCTACCTCTCTCATCTTATCTCTAAGCGCCTTATTTTCCTGCCTCATGTCCTCAATCTCTCCTCTGAGTTGTCTTATCTCCTCTCTATACTATTTTTCTTCTCTTCTTACCTCTTTTACTTCCTGCGTTAAACTTTCCAACATTCTCAGCACCTTTTCCATGTTGTCCTCCATATCACCTTTCTTTACTGGCGATCGTGCTAGTTTTTTACTACAGCTGAATACCTCAGCTACTCCTTCCATACTTCTCTTTTTCTTTCCCTCATCCGTTCCAATGGCATCACTTTCTGTTTCTATTTCAATTTCTTCCCTTCTTCGCTCGGGTGTTCTTGTTACCCTTTTACTGACCACCGGTTTTTCATTTTTCCTTAACATTCTGTTTATTATATTTCCGACACTACTGGTTGCCTATCTCACTTGACATCAGATCGCTACCCAGACCAGGTATTTTCTTCTGCAATACGTCTCTAAATTACTGGTTGCCTACCCACGCGCCTGACAGAGTCGTTCTTGTCGACCTAGTCGGAAACTCTCTATCAATCTCTGTAAGCAACACTTAACCTTATTGATGACCTACTTTCACTAACCTCCGAAAAATTTCTGTCTTTCTTTTACTTTTACTCTGTTATTTTCAAATTTTCTTATTCGTCTGCTTGTCCCTTTCCTCCACCACCAAAACTCACACTATTTGTATCCCAAAAATAACTCGGCACTGTTCAAATTGGACTTTAATGCCGGAGCACTTTTGCGACACGTACATACACTTAAAGCGATCGAGAGTTTTCTTATATATTCCTATTAGTAGCAGTAATTTTGAATTTTTTGAATTCGTTGAGATGCCGCCTGTGTTAATCATGGACCGTAAACAGTATCCCCATAATTAAACACCGATAAAATCAGTGACTGAGAAAGCAAAATTTTTAATTTTTCACTTAGGATGTGTCTAGATTTATACAATATTTTTAAATTAACAATGGACCTTCTTACACAGTTGATATACAGATAGAGAAAATATTTAACCGATCATGGGGAGATTCTATTACATACATTTCAAATGCATGGGGTATTGGTGGGAAGATGACGCACGGCAGGGCGGGCTAGTCAGTACTCCCAGTACTCCCCTACTCTCCTACGCAACGTCGCGTACGAATACGAATACTGGTTTAGTCCGCCAAAATAGGGGAGGACAGGCAAGCTTGGACGGCGATGCAGTGGAAGGGATTATTGTTAGCATTTCATATGATCGGTTAAATATTTTCCCTATCTGTATGTTTATTAAACCTAAGTTCCTTATCAGTAGTTAAGCCCAAGACTTTAACTTCATCTTTTACTTCTAACTGTACATTATCAATACATATCTTAACCTCGGGTAACAGTTGTGTATATTTCATACGATTAGTAAAAAACATAGTAACACACTTTGTGGGATTTAAACGCAGGCTATGGTCTAGTGAAATTCGAGTGTTTCAAGTTTACTATTTATTATATTACAACTGTTTTTTATATCACTGGAATGAAACGTGTAAAACAATTGAGTATCATCCGCATACATTTGAGTGTTTAAAATGTAGGGAATGATGATGTATATAATAAAAACAACGTAGGTCCCAGCACGGATCCTTGAGGCACTCCACAATCAGTAATAATATAAGTCGAAAAACAGTTTTTAAGTACTACCCTTTGCTGCCTACCTATTAAATAATTAGAAATAAATTGTACTGCAGATATATCAAAACCAACAAAGACTAAAATTTTTTTCAAAATGTCATGACTGATAGTGATAGTGTGTAGTGTAAAAATATGGTCTGTTATATTTAACAATGCAGTTGAACAACTGTGTCCTTCTCGAAACCCAGATTGTTTACTTGGTAGTATGTTATTATTAGTTAGATGATTTATAACTTGTTCTTTTACAATGTACTCTAAAATTTTTGATAAAGTTGGAAGAATACTAATGGGTCTTAAATCTTTTAATTCTTTAGGTCTGTTTGTTTTTGGAAGAGGTATAACATTCGACATTTTCCACGCATGAGGATAAACTAAATACTCTAAGCAATAATTTATTATATGACAAATATATTTTAAAAGAAAAGGGCAGAATAAAATAATAAAATCAATATGGATCCCGTCAGAACCAATTACTTTAGACTTGATCTTAAGTAAGTATTTTATAACACATTCATTAACATTTCTGAATTTAAGTTTTGAGGATATATCTGTCTTAACAGTGTCATAATAGTTGACATCTTTTATAATATTATTAACTAAAGCGGACCTTACGAAATAATTATTTATTAAATTCACATCCGATAATTCAGATGGAATTTCTATGGTTTGCTTTTTATTACAAATATTTAAATAATTTAATTTTTTCCAAGTCATTGTGGCATTTGATTCTGAAAAACGTAAGAAAGCTTTTTTTCACGTCTATTAGCAGAAGTCGTAAAATTTTTCCACTGTTTAAAATTTTGCCAATCATGCAATGTTTTAGTTTTTTTTTAAATTTATTCAATGCTTTATCTTTAATTTTTATTAACTCCTTAATTGGTCATTTGTAATCCAGGGTTTATTAGTTTTTTTAAAAATTCTAGTTTTTAGAGGAGCATGCAAATCCATTAAAATAATATTTTCTTAAAAAAAACTCAATTTATCATCAATATTGTCTAAATCGAAAATATTGTCCCAAGGTATCGATTGTACATGATCGTAAATCAACTCTGCATCAATATTTCTTATATCTCGGTACGTAACAGGAATCGTACGGACGCTAGAACACCCCACCCCGTTGATAGTAACAAAAGTTAATTCATGATCGGCAATTTCAGCCACAGTAATACTTCCGTAATCGCTATAATTTAATTCCTCCGAAAGCAATATAAAATCAATTAAAGACTCACTGTTAGCCGTACTTCTTGTTGGAGTATCAGTTATTTGTTTTAAACCTAAACTATCTACAACATTATAAAAGTTTGTTACATTAGCAGAATCAAAATCTAACAGATTAATATTGAAATCGCCCATACAAATTATTTTATCAGCGACCGGTACTAAATTAATTAACATGTTTTCGTAAATATTCAAGAAATCGCTGCAGTTACATTTAAGATTTCTATATATAATAATAATAATAATAATGCATTTATTGCCCAACAGAAATAATCCATTTACAGGACAAACGAAATAAAGGAAACTTAATAAGTTACATACAATACGTCAGTGTAAGTAATAGTAACAGTTTATACAGAAATTTATACCACAACAAACAATACAACTACAGATCAAGTATTAATTAACCTAAATATCACAAAAAATTGAGATCCCACCAATAATAAATTTTTAAGAGTACAGGTATGTAAATCACATAAGATGGAGATTTCATACCTAAATTGGTTCTTACATTATGACAATAGAACATACAGTGATCCCGTGATCCAAGTCTAGGAACTCGTAGGTCAAACATATTCAACCTAGATGCTGAATCAATTCGGTTGTGAAATAATTTAAATAAAAGTGACAAACTCGCAAGCACTATTCTGGTATGTAAAGAATCAGAATTAAATCTTTGCAGCAACAAATTGTGGTTATATCCCCTAGATGGATAGTAACCATCAGTACGGTAAAACAAAAACTTTAGAAAACGCCTTTGAACTGATTCCACTAAATCAATATGTGTTCTATAAAACCGGTACCAAATAATACTACAATATTCAAGTTTCGAGCGTACAAGAGAATAATAGAGGCATTTTAAAGCAGCAACGTTATTAAAATTTGAGGAATTTCTAATAACATAGCCCAATGTTTTATATGCAGTGTTAACCATTGGATTAATGTGATGGAAAAAGATAATTTGTCATCCATGATAACTCCAAGGTCCTTAACACTATTGCAACGTTTAAGAACTATAGTGTTGAGATTATAGTTAAATAAAATAGGTTGAGTTTTAAGAGTAAATGAGCATATTTTGCACTTGTCAACATTAATTGGCAATTGATTTTTTGAACACCATTCCTCAACTAAATCAATACTTACCTGTAAATTTTATTTATTCACTTATAGAATGTATATTTAAGAAGAATTTTAAATCGTCAGCAAAAAACAAATGATTAGATCTTAGTGACCGAGACAAATCGTTAATAAATAAAATAAAAAGAAGAGGTCCAAGGTTGGATCCTTGGGGTACACCCGAAGTGGCTAAGAAAGTATTAGATTTAAAACCGTTATATGAAACAAATAATTTACATTGCGAAAGATATGATCGGAATAGTCTAAGTAAACTATTACTAAAACCCAAATGGTCAAGTTTATATATTAATAATTCATGATTAACTTTGTCGAATGCTTTAGAGAAGTCCGTGTATACCACGTCTACTTGACCTATATTGTCAATGTTGCTTGAAACAAATTGGGTAAATTCAGCTAAATTTGTTAACGTAGAGCGTGACGTAACAAATCCATGTTGATTCGGAGAAATAAAATTTCTAACTTTATTAAAAAGAATTGTATACACAACCATCTCCAATACTTTGGCAAAGTTGGATAGAATAGCTATAGGTCGATAATTTTTTATATCAGATGGATTACCATCGTTTAGTATTGGACAAATTCTTGATAATTTCCACTGCTCCGGAAAAGTAGCAGTAGACAAAATAAGATTAAATAAAGCACACAATGGAGCAGAAAAAATCATAGAACAGTCTTTAATAAAAAAGCTAGGTATCTGGTTATCTCCACATGTCATCTTATTTTTTAACTGTGAAATGGCATTACAAACATCAGTTTCGGTGAAGTTAACAATATTAATAGAAGTTTGAAAACTATTTAAATTTAGATGAGCCTGAAAATTTTGACTGCTAAAAACACTTGCAAAATATTTAGAAAAACCGTTAACAATTTCAGAGGGGGAATCGTAGTGAACGTCATTCATAAAGCAGTTAGATGGTATACGTGTTGAACATTTTTTACTCTGGAAATATGACCAAAATCTTTTTGGGTCAGTTATGAAGCTAGCTTGAACAGAAGTAAGGTAATTGTGGCAAGCATTTGATGTAAATGTTTTGATTACATTTCTTAGACGTTTAAATTCATTGTAATAATAGATGGCATGAGTTTTTTTAAATTTATTATGGTAATATGACTTAAGCTTAATATTTTTAATGATATCCGATGAAAACCAAGGAGGGTATTTGCGTTTAAACTTTTTGTATAAGGGAACAAATTGATCAAGTGTATTATAAATTGTGTCATAAGAAGCTTCACAAGCAGAATTAATGTCAGTGTAATTATTTAGAAATTCCCAATTGATGTAAAGAAGTGCGTTATATAACTCATGAAAATTAGCTTTTTTAAAATTATATGACCTATCATTAAGATTAACTGGAAAAATATCTGCTTTTGATATGTTTAATTTAGCAGATATTAATAGGGAAGGAACATCTTCAGTAACAATTGGATTATAGTCTCTGATCACAACACATTCAAGATCTGAAATACATAGATCTAAAGTTCTTCCATAAGCATTTTTGATATTGTTAAATTGATGAAAGTTATTGAATTGAATAAAATTTGTAATTACCCGTGATTTAAAATCCATAAATTCCGGCACTGTAAAGTCAGTAGAATTAAAATCCCCAATAATTAACACATTCTTCATGTTTACAAGTATAAGCCCAAACAATTCAAGAAATAATTCATCATCTATATTGTTGACCTGTGGGGGAATATAAACTAGAAATATATATAAAACTAAATTAGTTAGGGTAATCTTACAAGCTATCAGATCAATAGATAGACACTGATTGGTGATATTTTCATAATCAAGCAATACCACGTGGTAATTAGAGTTGAATGCAAGCAGAACACCTCCTCCGCGGGTTGTATGAGTTTTATTAAAATTTCTGTCTTTTCGAAAGACAAAATAGGATTCTGGGAAAAATTGACTATTGAGAATGTCAGGTTTAAGCCATGTTTCCACTAAGGCAACACAATCATAGTTCATATCACAGAGTGATATAAAAACATCTGACAATTTGATGTTAAGTCCACGAGTATTTTGAAAATAAATGGAAAAGTCACTAATTCTGCTGGGCGTTTCTAGTTTGTTGAACTGATAATTTGAGGATATCCACGAATATACTTAATACGTAAGTTATCTTCACCCTCCAAGAAGACAGGCTGCTGCGGGTAATCCGTGGCACCCCGTTGGAGGAGGTATCGGAGGACCTCCGCAGCCGGGGCTTTGCCCCCGTCAATGTGACGAGGGTGAGCGATAGAAGGATGAAGCGGCAGATGCCTCTAGTCCTAGTACAGGTGCCCCAGGATCAGGTGTCAAGATGCTGCTCCCTGGTCGTCAGAGTGGAGCCCCATAAGGCGGCAGCGGTGGCGTCCCAGTGCCACCGATGCCAAAGATTCGGCCTTGGCCAGAGCCGCTGCACCGCTCAAGTGAAGTGTGTTAAGTGCAGAGAAGGCCATCACTTGGTCGAATGCCAAAAATCGAGGGAAGCGCCGGCGAAGTGCGCAAACTGCGGAGCCGTCTCCGGCGAGTTATAGGGGCTGCCCCCAAGAAGACCGCCGGAAAAAAGGCAACGGTGGTAGCGACGAAACCAGCAGCTGGAAAGAAACCAACTGAGTACCCTCAGCCCCTTAAGACAACGGCGACGAAGAGTTTCGCCGATGCTGCGAGGCAGAAGCAGGCTCCCGTCGCGGCGCCTAGGGGCCGCAAAACAACAGCAGCCTCAAAAGGCGTGGACTCTTCGACTTGTCAGCGCGCTAGCGAGGATAGAGGAGATACTCCACCATGCGCGCCTTTTTCACCAAAATGCCATCTCTGGTACAGGAGTAATGGCAGGCCCTCGACTAGTGCAATCCCTGAGAGTCGCCTCCTGGAACGTCGACGGGTTCCAGTGTAGGAAGAACTACCTGTTGGAGCTCTTGCCACGCCTAGATGTGGCTATCATCCAAGACCATATCAAGCTAAAGAACTCACAGGCTGCCAGGATGCTCGGATACGTGCTGTATCGGAGGGACCGGCCGGTCAGAAGACGAGAAAGAGTCGCCCTGCTAGTCAAAAGAGGTATCGAACATCATATGTTGCAGGTTCCACAGCTGGTGAGCATGGAAGCCGTGGCAGTCTCTGTGAACACCCGCCATGGAGATATCACCGTGGTCTCTTATTACCAGCCAGCACCTCTCCCGCACTTAGACGACGACCTGGAGGCGGTCATGGGGGCATGGCCGCATACCGTTGCCTTCGGCGACTTTAACGCAAAATCGCCGGAGTGCAACCCGATGAGCCAACCTTCCAGATAGGCGCAGCTAGGCCAGACGTGCTGGATATCGCTTTGCTCAAGGCAATACCGATGGAAGCCGAACGGACGACGCACCACGAGGATTCCACGAACTACTCGCCCGTCCTGCTCGAGTTAGGGCGGGAGCGGTTTCGTGCAGCAGATTCTCAGGTTAGTAGAACTTGTTTCTGCAGGTTTCAACACCAGATAATCTACCGGAGCAGTCTTCTTGGACGTCGCCAAGGCCTTTGACAGGGTCTGGCACGATGGGCTTATCGTAAAGATGCTCGACTTTGGCTACCCTGTCGGCCTAGTCAAGCTGGTGGCGTCCTTCCTATGTTGCAGAGAGCTGCGTGCGAAGGTGGATGGCACCCTGTCCACCTATTAACCCATAGAAGCGGGCGCCCCCAAGGCGCTGTGCTGTCTCCACACCGGTTCAATATCTTCACAGCGGATCTACCCAGGACAGAGGACACTTCTGTGTGCCTCTATGCGGATGACACCACCATATTAGCCCGATCCTTAAACCCGAAAATGGCGACGAGGCGACTCCAGAGAGCGTTAGGCAGACTGGAGGACTGCGCAAGGCCGCGTGACATTCAACGACGAGGACATCCAGCGGCCCGACGAAGCCAGATATCTAGAGGTAACTCTGGATAGAAAGCTGGCCTAGAAGCCACACCTCAACGAAGTGGTTCGCACGAGCAAGTTCGTGAGGGCGAAACTCTATCCGTTGCCTTGGCAACAAGGTAAGGTTAATCAAATCTGTCTTGCAGTCACAGTTGACGTATGCCGGAGCAGCATGGGGATATGTAGCGAAAACGCAACTGAAAAGGGTGCAGGCCGTAGAGAATATCGCCCTGCGTTGCACGACGAGGGCCCTTTTGTTCGTCCGCAACAGCGATATTCGCGGAGATCTGGGATTCACACCAGCTTTGTAAGCGATGAAGGCGCGACCGGAGCTTCTTTCGCACGTGCAGTCCACAGCAATCAGCTGATCCAGGCGGCGGTGAACTACCGATCCGATGGGCCCACCAGGTACAAGCGGCCAAGGTTTCAACTCCTGGGCGCTGGGTAAGTTGAGACGTTTATTCTGTTCCAGGACAGCCAGGATCAAGAATATTCATTTAGATCGCAAAGTTAATTACGAAAAGTCAACCATGCTGAGTTAAAATCGGGTGGAATACATTTGTCCCATGAAATTTGTTGTTGCCATAGACGTTGTATAATTAGTTTAGCGTTAACAATATACGGACCGAGAAGTCCCAACGGGTCGAAAATTTGAACCGTCTCTGATAATATTATACGCTTTGTTAATTTTTTCAGTAGAGGTATCTAAGTTTATCTTATATCCGAGATTATCCGATTTTGGCGACCAAGTTCAATCTAGAGTTTTTGCAGTTTCGATGGCTCCGAAATCTATATCTTGTACAAGGTCGTCGCCCTTGCTTACGGATTCGATTACTTTAGGATATGACTTACACTCTTTCACGAGTTCATTTAAACATCTTACGGCGAGAAACGAAGCCGCAGTTGTACCGTAAGTCACGGTGTTTAATTGATATGTGCTTAATTCGTCTGTAGGTTACCTAAAAAAGGTATATTTTCATATTGCTCTAGCTCTTGCTAAGTAATTTCCAGGCTAGCTCGTAATTAGGAAATTTCCAGAGAACTTATAACGTCTAAAGTTTCACCTTTTAAAGATAATCTGAGATAATGAAATTTATTAACTGTGCTCATTGCTTTGTTGTTGTGTACAACTGAGTTAAAAGTATCTCTAAAAAATAACCAATCTTTGCAAGAACCGTCGAAAGTAGGTAAATCTAGTTCTGGTAAATGTATTTGACCTTCATTGTTATTTACAGAAGCTTGGGACATTTTTGCAAATTCCGACAGAACCGGCGGCTCGCAAGACGCGGCTATAATGCGTTTCGCCCTACACGTTGTATTGAACTATTTTTCTTCGAATTCGCTACGCACGTTTTCATGTACTTCTGCATAGTTCATAAAGCTGGCTATGATTTCAATTTTTTTTTAATGTCGTTAAATTCACCTAATAAGTGTTCCGACTTTGATAAACGAGTTTCTACCTGTACTAGATCTGGAGTCTCCGTTTCAAATTTATCTAAAAATGTTTGAAAACGGATTAACTGGCCTTTTATTATTGACCTTTGAGCTTTTAATGTTGATATATGGGCCATTTTTAGCGATCAAGGTTGCTAGATCGATTTGATAATACACAGTTAAAGTTATACTGTAATGAGTAGTGATATATAAAGACGTACAAATTAATATAGCCAAAATTACGCTATAAAAATTATTTCGAAAGATTTGATTGCTTGTATTTATATAACCAAAAATACGTTATACAAATTGCTTTGAGACGCGAAAACAAAATCGGTTTAGGTATTTAAATAAGTATGCAATCGCTTGACACAAACGGCAACTAGGTATAGAAATGATAAGGAAAGAAAGGTATAAATTGCAACGATCTGACCTTATTTCTCGCCGTCGGTTAGATGGATAGCCTCGTACACGTGTGTGTTGTCGATTTCCGGTTTGATCTCTTCTCCTTAGAATTCCAATAGGTGATCGTGGACTGTGGATTTTTGTTTGTAATTATTCGATGTTCGTTTAGTTAAAGCACTGCCAATCAGGCTCGAAGGACCAAATATTAGTTGAGTATTTACTGAAAAGTATTTTTTCTGGCGGAAACACCGCTATTTTTGTTGGATATAAAACCATGGTGATGAATATGTTATTTTTATTTTGTTAGTATAAATCGGTGGCACTAATAGGTACAACACGTTTTAACAAAGTGGATACACTCTCGGACTAGCGCTTGCTTCGCACACGGATTTGTTTCCACTCTCCATCTTCCTGGCGGACACTTAAGCATTTGCGTATCATGCAGGCACACAGTACGTTTGGAGAGTTTTTAACACCTAATATACAATCTTGATTATATACAGTACGTAATAACATGGCGTAAATAAAAACAGAATTATATACAGGGTGGTGGATTTCTACAATAAGTAATAGCATATGCTGAACGATAACGGAATTATATACAGGGTGATTGATTTACAGGCTTCTACATCAGTCCTACATTGAGACCCATAGCAAAGCCCTAGGCCTCGGCTGATGGAAACACATGAGGACCCTATTTGGGAAGGTTATTATTTTCGCAGTCTCCCTTAATTCCTTTTTACATGACTTGTTACTAATACAGACTTTCAAATGTTTTCAAGATGCCTTTGCGCATGCGCTAGGTAGTTGTTTTTGAAAGGTATTTTAAGCTAATATAAATCAAATCTCCTACAATTCCTATCAATGAAGTCATCTGATACCAAACATCTAGGTATGCTAATGAACAATTCCACAGACAAAGCTCTATTCAATAATTATCTAAAGAAATGAATCTAGCTAAATTTACTAACCTGGTTTAATGAAAACACTATAAATATCTAACTTCACTTTTGAGTGAAGCAGTGGGAACTCGAAAATTCAACCACAATAGATGAGATCTGACCTATTTCTGCATTTTTAGAATTGCTTCTTCAGGTGGCCTCCTTTAAGTTGAGTCAAATATCTAACTATAACAATTATTATATAAATTAAAATTATTTGAAATTAAATATCGACAATGTCAAAAGTGTCAATGAATTTTAAATTAAATATGACAAATACCTACTTAAATAATGTTTACCCTTTATGTAATCGTTTTTTATATATTTTTAGATATTAATAATATTGTGTCAAACTAACTGCTCTGTGGGCTAAAGCCGGAACCAGCGTTGAATTACACCCACAATATTTACCCATATATTCTTTATTATTAGCTTTTGTAACATTTTTTTACTGTATTAGAAAGGTATTTTAAGCTAATATAAATCAAATCTCCTACAATTCCTATCAATGAAGTCATATGTATGCTCTCTGATACCAAACATCTAGGTATGCTAATGAACAATTCCACAGACAAATCTCTATTCAATAATTATCTAAAGAAATTAATCTAGGTCAGTAAATTTAGCTAGATTAATTTCTTTAGATAATTATTGAATAGAGCTTTGTCTGTGGAATTGTTCATTAGCATACCTAGATGTTTGGTATCAGAGAGCATACATATGACTTTATTGATAGGAATTGTAGATTTGATTTATATTAGCTTAAAATACCTTTCTAATATAGTAAAAAAATGTTACAAAAGCTAATAATAAAAAATATATGGGTAAATATTGTCGGTGTAATTCAACGCTGGTTGCGGCTTTAGCCTACAGTAGTTGGTTTCACACAATATTATTAATACCTAAAAATATATAGTTGTTTTTACTTAAGACGCTCATGATATACATCCGTTTGTGTTTTTGCTGTTGTAGAAGGCAGTCGTGTTGAAGCGTGGAACCCTACTAGGGGTCCCCGAGGGGCGCAACCCTATATGGGGTCCCAAGGGGTGGAACCCTATATGGGCCCGCGAGGGGCAAAGCCCTACAGAAGCCCTAGATGGACAGGAGCAATGGTCTGGGCTAGAGTGGTGAAACCCTAGGTCTGGAATGGGTCTAAGCGGCGGTTTCTTAGGGGAGTATTTTTTTAAGGGGTGGTTTTTTGGGGGAGGGGGTTCTTAGGGGGTCGTTTCTTGGAAGTGGAGGTTTGCACACCTGTAATTAACACCTGTCCGGCGGTATCCTTTGATCTCGCCGACAAAGGACAAATTTTCCCACGGTCGAAGAAATTTTCCTAGGCCCAACCGACGCCCTACCTACTGAGGCTAGATGAGTTTATATGGAAAGATTTCCAAATCATTTACCTACAAATCCAGGAATGTTTAGAAATGTTTTTCAACGTGTTTCGGAGTTATTCTCATTTCAGAATCCAATTCCTGGAACCTTTGAGTGTTAGAACGCCTGAGTTGGAAGAAGGTATTCTACACGAAATGAAAAAATACCCTACTAGTACTAAGAAGACGCTGTAAATCTTAATGGGAATCATAAATTAGTTTGGTCGTATCACATACAAAGGGTTCCTTACTACCGCAAGACTATCGCCTACAATTTTGTCACTGGATTTTGCTAAAAATTGAACAAAATGTTGACTGTACCGATGGTATATTGTTTACTGACGAAGTTAGCACAACGACGTTTTCCGTTGCCAGTTTGACTGTGAAAAACACCGCCCACGATTAAAATACGCCGTATTGGTACATTGAACGTGCACCGAGGTGTTTGGCTGTGAATAACACCGCAGAAAGGAGTCGTTGGTGTCTAACTTGTACAGGGTTGTTCTCACCGAGGTGGTTTGGTTGTGCATAACACCGCCATCAAAGGGGATACACTGTGTGCACTCATCGACCTGGTGAGAAGATTTTTATCATTCTACACTGACAATTCTGTTTATTTAAAAAGTAAACTATCACTACATCGATAAAACTAGTTTTGTTGTTTTCTGAAATAAAAGAAATAGAACAGACCCCTGGAACTTAACTTTCTTCACTGTAGCTACCCAAGTACTTACTATAACCGAGGGTGAGTTTACGTGGAGCTTGTCCCACATTAATATAGAGAAACTGGTACCCGAGACTAACCGAAAAAATATCCTGAATTGAACTCTAACCGATGCCTCCTACAGACTTTTTCTTGAAAACGTTTTACTTGAGCTACCTGACGAATGTCGTTTATGCACGACGGAGCAGATCACACGATATGTACCATATTCAAAATTTTGTTTAGGGACATCTTGAAATATTAGTTTACAAGGTTCACTCATTGTGAGGCCGGTTCACTTGGACATTCCTTCGAAATGTGGCTGGATAAATTGAGTTTACACTCTGGAATTGTCTAGAATTTTTTAGAGATTCTAGGATTTCTATTTAAACATTAGAGATCAGAGTGTGTGAATTGATAATCCTGTATCTTCTGAATGTAGTGTGATTATTAAAACTTGTAAAAATTAATTAGTTGTTGTTTTTGTATGAGAAGAAATAGTAATGAAAGAAATTATAATTTGGTGTCGGAAGTTGGCTTTTAATGTAGCAGTTTTAAAAACCTTCTGCAACTCTATGCACGGAATAAACACCTACTATCGCTCTCCTCTCAACGTCAGGAATATAACGCTATATATTCTTAAGAAAATTCTCGAACTTACTAAAACTTGTACTAATAGGACAAATACTTAAGTGGGTAGAACGGTGATCTTTCCGAAAGATAATTTCGAACTTACTAGAAATTTATAAAAGAGTGAGCCCTGTAACTAAAAACCAAAAAGTCAAAATGAATGTATAAATTGTGAAATTAGAAATGCAGGCGATGTAACAACAAAGAAATTAACGCTCAATCTCTAGAAATTCAAAGAAATTAGAATACCAACGACATAAAATGAAAAACTATATGCCGGCAATGCAAGAGAATAAACTAGACGAAAAAGAAAAACTATTAAAAAAACTTAAAAGAGACGCGGAATTGAAGCACAAGTGAACAGAAAGTGTTAAAACAAAGAATTAAAATTGACATAAATATAATCTTTCTGTAGTTTATTTATTAATTTGTATTCACATTTGTTTCATTTATTTTTAAAATGTAGTCGCAAATATAAATAATAAAGGTTATAGGTAAAACGTTTAAATTTAATTTTAAAATTGAAATTGTATGGAACATTAAATATTTGATTGCTCGAACGAATATATTACTGTGTATACTTACAATTCATATCAATATGCAGAGTAGCCGCAAGAGGAGGTGTTCGAGGATTGTTGGAGGCCTGGCATGTAAGCTCTGAATGTACATCGTGACGACTCAGGCCTGACATCCGGAAATCACTACGTACATGTGTCGTTGCTCCAGAACTAGGCAACGCTGCACTGATATTGCTGATCACCAAATCATTGCGAAACCATAGTAATTTTGGTAGTGGTTTGGCTGAAAAACATCAAATACGTGGATATTTTAAGGCTCACGGCTCTTACTATTATTTTATTTCCTATGCTTTTTCGGGTTGTTATCCTGTGGTCCAACTAACTAACCGCCAGTCAAAGAATTAATGTGCACATCTCCAGCCTTAGCTGGGTGACTTTGACTTGACCTTGCTGTTATCAAGCTAGTGATATAGACGCAGACTTGCTATCAGGATCCCTCAGCCCGACCATAGATTGATTTCGATTTCTATTGTGGTACTACGGCTGATACGGTGCTCTCGAGAGATCCCGTAGTAGCTTTTGCAAGTTGTTGCATCCATTGCTTTCAAACTATTGAGCGCTCTTCACTATATGGTGTGATACAGATTTTAAGTGATGACTCTCCAAAAGCTTTGATTCTGAACATAGCAACCCCGAAAAGTTATAGTACATTAAATTATAAGTATAGGTACTTCATCATATGAATCATTACGGCAGAAGCGAGACAGTAGTACCTACATATCTAATTTTAGCAGGGTTACAACTGAAGATGTCGACAGCGAAGCATTGAAACTACTACATAGTGTAACAGACCGCCACTGTCTGGGAAGCAGTTTCCACTATAGTAGTCATAGTACCAAAAATAGCAATCTAAATTATTATGTGAGAGTTGACAATCGATTCAACCTTACAGAGCTTAATCTTACAACAATAAGAGCAAATCTAGGATTAGGAAAGGGCATATTAATTCTGTGACTGGTGACAACCATTTAAACCGTGGCTAAAGCTTAACAATTCGAAAAACCATAGTAGATTAAATGAGAAATACTTGAGCTATAGAGAATTACTAACAAGTTACACTAAAATTTATAATATATAAATATACAGGGTGATTTATTAAGAATGGACAATCCCTGAACTGGAGATACTACACACCAAAATATGGAGATTGAGCCAAATATGCCTTATCCGAATGTTGCTGGTTTAAAAAATACAGGATGTTCAATGCTAGAATTTTATTTTAAAATATCTCAATAATTTTGAAACCTGTCGGAGTATTAAAAAATATTGGCACAATTATGTTTTTTGGCATGGCAAATAAGAATTTTTAACTAATTTTGACGTCACTAGTAGAGGGCGCCACTTTTGGCACAGCATGTTTCTTTTGAATTTCAGAACTTTTTTGCTGTTTAGTGTATCCATCTGTCTATTGAAACAATCGATTCTCCTACCTGTTGTATCTAAATAAAGTATACCTTGTTGAAGCCGTTAGGAGTAACAGTTTTCGAAAGAATCCTATTTGAAATATTCAGTGCACCTATTGAAACTGTTATTGTTTCACGTACCTTTTCTACTGAAAATACAGCAAAATTTCTTGAAAAAGTTGTCCAGAAAGGTAAATTATGGGGACGTGCAAAATTTCAACAAGATCGGCCTGCTTTGATAAAATCTTTATGCTTTATTGAAAAATTGTTTCAAAATCAAACCTCGCCGATCTTCTTGAAATTTTGCACGTCCCCATAATATACCGTTATAAACAATTTTTTCAAGTAAAATTTTGCTGTATTTTCAGTAGAAAAGGCACTTTTCCTGAAACGATAACAGTTTTCAATCGGTGCACTGAATATTTCAAATAGGATTATTTCGAAAAATGTTACTCCTAACGACTTCAACAAGGTATACCATTTTTAGATACAACAGGTAGGAGAATCGATTGTTTCAATAGACAGATGGATACACTAAACAGTAAAAAAGTTCTGCCATTTAAAAGAAATATACTGTGCCATAAGTGGCGCCCTCTACTAGTGACGTCAAAATAAGTTAAAAATTCTTATTTGCCAAGCCAAAAAACATAATTGTGCCAATTTTTTTTTTACTCCGACAGGTTTCAAAGTTATTGAGATATTTCAAAATAAAATTCTAGCATTAAACACCCTGTATTTTTTAAACCAGCAACATTCGGATAAGGCATATTTAGCTCAATCGCCATATTTTGGTGTGTATTATCTCCAGTTCAGAGATTGCCCATTCTTAATGAATCACCCTGTATATACAGGGTGATTCAGGTTTAATCTTGATAACTTCAGAAATCGATAGAACAGGTTAAAATAATGTTTATTTGTGATATAAACTTATTTCCTAAAATGCATCGTTTCCGAGAAAGAGGGCGTTGAAGTAGGAATTTTTTTCTCGTTTTTCCCTCATAACTTTTGAACCACTTATTCCATTTAAGTGAAATTCGGAACACAAATACTCCTTATGATATTACATAAGCTTCTCAAGCTCTTTAACTACCTACAGCTCTTAGAAGTGTATTTTGTATGCTACCCTCCTCTTACTTTATTTAAAAACTACACAAAAATTAATTTCAATAAAACATCTACACTCCACTTTGACCTGATTAATTTCGAAAATTTTTCATCTCCTGTTTTTTTTCGACGTTTGGTCTTGTTTCTGAGATATTCAAATAAATTGGTGACAGTGTAGCGCACCAGCCGCGTAAATTTCATTTAACGTTATAGCAACTCATGAAAACAAAACTCAGTGATTTGTGTAAACTGACGTTTGTGAAAATCATTGTCAAAAGTATAATTTAAAGAGCATTTTTAGTGCTAAGAAAAAATGCTAAAGACGTTTACAAATGCTGAATATGTCGATATATACGTTATGTGTATGGTTTCTGCGACAGAAATTCCAACGCGTCAGTTCGAGAGTACCGAACACGCTTCCCTAATAGAAGAATTCCAAATGCACAAGTTTTTGCAGATCTACATCGTCAATTTTCGGAGTATGGTTTGCCCCGCTACAATGATCATAATCGTAATGTACCGCCAAGAAATAATCAGCGAATTCTTAATCTTTTTGATATCGATAGAACTTTAAGCACACGCCGAGCAACTCCATTTATCTCAATCAAAAGTACTGAGAGCACTCAAACAAGATCATCGAAGGGCTTTCCATCTCCAACCAGTTCAAGGTTTGTTGCCAGGAGATGCTGAAAAACGTTTACATTTTTGTAGATGGGTTTTAGATTCAACAGAAATTAATCCACAATTTCTGGTTAAGGTTTTATGGACCGACGAATCTAATTTCACAAAAGCTGGAATTGTGAATTACCACAACATTCACCTTTGGAGTGAAGTCAATCCTCGATGTGTCAGACAATCTTCATTTCAGCAACAGTTTAGTGTAAATGTGTGGATAGATGTTTTAAGTAATAACCTCTATAGGCCGCATATTTTCCTCCTCGTTTAAATGGGGATTTATTTCATGAGTTTCTGCAAAACTCTTTCTCTCCAACATGCTTGACGATGTCCCCTTAAATTTACGCCAAGGGAACTGGATGCAGTTGGATGATGCCCCTGCACATTACGGAAGGCAAGTACGGCAGTGGTTGGATGAGAATTATCCTCGTCGATGGATTGGACGGCAACCTAACAACCACTCAAATATGTGGATTCCTTGCGAAGGACCAGTGGCTTGGCCTCCACGTTCGACAAATCTGAATCCACTGGATTATTTCGTTTGGGGCCATCTAACAGCAATTGTGTATGATACGCCAGTACATACCCGTGAGGAATTGATCCAAAGGATAAGACATGCTTGTGATGACATAAAAAACAATCCTGTTCAAATAGCAGCTGCGGTTAATACACTAGTTCATCGATGCCAAAAATGTATTAACGCTGGAGGAATGCACTTTGAACAATTATTGTAATTTTTTTAGTAGTTAATAAGTTTGTTGTAAATCTTGTAATAAGTAGTAGTTACTAAATTTATGTTTGAGGTTATTGGCATTTTTTCTTAACACTAAGAACACATCTTTAAATAATACTTTTGATAATGATTTTACAAACGTCAGTTTTTTTAGAGCCGTCCGACAGTGTACCCGGAAGCACCGCACCCTATAGACTTATTGTGCATCTCTCGACGAGCACAAACATCGATGGTACTACAGTGTGATTCGAACCCACACCGACATAGCCGATTCAGACTGGTTCCACAAGCAGTCGTCTCCCAGCCACCTCGGCTATCGCGGCGCTCAAAACGTCAGTTTACACAAATCACTGAGTTTTGATTTCATGGGTTGCTATAACGTTAAATGAAATTTACGCGGCTGGTGTGCTACACTATCACCAGTTCCTTTGAATATCTCAGAAACAAGACCAAACGTCGAAAAAAAAAAAGGAGTCGAAAAAGTTTCGAAATTAATCAGGTCAAAGTGGTGTGTTGATTGAAATTTTTTTTGTAGTTTTGAAATAAAGTAAGAGAGGGGTAGCATACAAAATACACTTCTAAGAGGGGTAGATAGTTCAAACTTAAGAGCTTATTTAAGATCATAAGGAGTGTTTGTGTTCCGAATTTCACTTAAATCGGATAAGTGGCTCAAAAGTTATGAGGGGAAAAACGAGAACAAAATTCCTACTTCAACGCCCTCTTTCTCGGAAACGATGCGTTTTAGGAAATAAGTTTATATCACAAGTGAACATTATTTTAACCTGTTCTATCGATTCCTGAAGTTATGAAGATTAAATTTGAATCACCCTGTATATATATATATATATATATATATATATATATATATATATATATATATATATATATATATATATATATATATATATATATATAACATTAATATAAACATTAAGGCGTCTTACCATCTCATATAAGGAAACGTACTAGATCTTGTATTGCACGTGTATATTCATTGCAATGGAATGCTTATTACCCTCTAGCGATTTGAAGACCGTACTATGAAAATTTGATATACAGTTTTCTTACCATTTACAAAACATTGAGACCTCCTTAACAAACTGCTAATTTTATGGTGTCAGTTGTATATATTTTAACCGAAATACATATATTCCGGACTCTAATATATTAATTTACTGTACATTACAACATCATGCATTGTTGCCAAATGGTGTACATCCATCATTCGCCGCTAGAGGCTGTGATAACCCTTTCCCGCTTAAAACCTAATATCTAAAATTTAGCTGTTCTGTTCTTTGCTTCCCGCAGTAATGCAAATAATGTATTATCATTCAGTAATAAAAAAACAAAAACTATCTATAGAAATATCAATTTTAAATAGTTTTTCTTTTTTGATTAGTCAACGACAATACATTATTTTTATTTTCTCCTGATGTTTGTAAAAACCTATAAAAATATTTTTCTATAACGTTACCTAAATAAAAAATTATTTTTTTGATAAAATTATGATATTTACCTACGCTTAATTTTATTTATTTACTTTATTGTGTTAATTAATTTTTTCATTATCTATTTACAACAAAAATATAATCAAAACACAAAATAAACATATAACATTTTATTCAAGTAAACATACAAATTAAACATAAATACGCCATATGAGTCTGTTTACAGGTAGGTAGGTACATAGTAAAAACTAAATCAAAAATATTTATACACACAGAGTGGGCCAACGAAAACTTTACACCTCGATTTACGGATTCAAAAATGAAAATACGGGAAATTGCTCGGACCCGTCGATTTCTGAATCGAAGGGGAACTACTTGTCTGCTTTTTTCATCCCCGTAACTTAAATCCTTTACCGGGGGGAAGCACGAGCCCCTGATTTTGAGTAGAGGTGAGAGGTGTTGTCATTTTGAAGATCTCATCGAGTACTATCTGACCCTATAATTACGCGTCAAAATTTTCATCGATAACGAAGCTAAAATAGTGAAAGCGGCAATATGGAAAAAATGTCTACTTAAAATCAACAAAAAGACTACTTCCTTTTGTGATTAGTGTATTAAATGCTGGAAATAACCACCATTCACTTCCATGTAGTAAAATAAGTTTCGTTGGAAATGTTCCCGTACATGCTTTTGCAATAATAATGACACTTCCTCAAAACTTTGGGCTACATTAAATCTCTATTGGAGAGTGAAACAACTAAGAACTAATGTTAAAAGTTGAAGGTAGATTTCATTACAAATACATCAGCAGTTCAAAAGTAATAGCAAAATGAATTTTAAAGAATGTCATTAATATTGCAAATTATTGTACATTGGCAACATTTCGGGTAGAATTTGACGGTATTCATTAATTATCCAATTTAATAAAATGATTCGGGCTGGGTAGCATAAATCTTAGGTTTCAGATGGACCCCATAGAAAAAAGTCCCCTTTTTCCAATCGAGTTTTGAGAAACAATTTCATCATAAATTATGGCACAAGTTGTACGAAAAATGGGGTGGGGCGCCATATAGTTGAAAAATGACCGTACTGGTCTTCTTCATTCTGCAATACTTAAACGAGGGCTGGATAAATAGCATTATCTAATAATTTCAAATAGCGTTAAATTTGGCAACCAGTTGCAAAACGTAAACAGCTGATATATATTTTTTTCAGGATGCCGTTCGTTATGTAAAGTCGCTGTTACTCGCGCACACTCGTTATTATCAAAAAATAATTTTATAATTTCCCCCTTTTTCTCCACGGAAAACACCATTTTAATTCTACTAAAAATTAACGTTCTTAAATATTCACGATGATCTGAAGTAAATCGAGCACATGGTGCGTCAACAAAATATTGGCGCGGAATTATGTGGTCAGATAGTACTCCATAAAATCTTTAAAATTAGGTATCGCAACACTCTGCACCCCTATTGAAAATTAGGAGGTTGTGTTTCCCCCTGGCAGGGGATTGAAGTTATGGGGTTGAAAAAGGCAGACAAGTAGTTCCCTCTCGATTCAGAAATCGACGGGTCTGAGTGTTTTCCCACATTTTAAAGTCCGAAAATAGAGGTGTAAAGTTTTCGTTGGCCCACCTTGTATATTGCTACCAAGCTACCAAGCATGGTAGGACATCAACATTTCAGAAAACAATGCAAATAATACGAAAATACAGTAAATTAACAATTGTAATAAATATATACTGGATGAGTCATTAATAATGGTACATAGCTTAAGGGCAGATTGCTAACATCAAAATAAAGCGATTAAACCCAACATGTCTTATTCAATTGTTGCTTCTTTTTATTCTACTTCTAGGGTGTTAAAGTTGAAAACATGTTTTAGATTTTTTGCTATATGAACCGATTGTTTTGAAAATTTGTAGTCTTATGTTTTATTGATGGCAATATGCAAACAGTGTTGAGGTCACGACTAGGGGGCGCTAGTTATGATGTACTGTCAATGTAAACAGATGTCTAACTTTTTGTATTTTACACTTTTGCATTTTCTAATAAGAAACTATTGAACTACCTTCAATTCTAAATAGAAAATCAATCAATCGATACAGACGATTTAAATTTTTGAGTTTATCGATTTATAGCAGGTATACCTCTTCTATTTAGAATTTAAGGTAGTTCAATAGTTTCTTATTAAAAAATTCAAAAGTGTAAAATACAAAAAGTTAGACATATGTTTACATGGACAGTACGTACAGTATAACTAGCGTTCCCTAGTCATAACCTCAACACTGTTTGCATATTAGTAATTGCCACCTCAAATAAGATTACAAATTTTCAAAACAATACGTTCTTAAATTATAGCAAAAAATCGAAAACATTTTTTCCACTTTAACACCCTGAAGAATGAAAATTAGCAACAATTGAATAAGGCCTGTTGGGCTCAATCGTTTTACTTTGACGTTAACAATATGCCCTTAAGGCTTACGGTGAGCGCTATATCAAACGATATATAAGATCTGCTCCAACAACCATCGAGAACTTGTTCAATACCGTGAGAAATGTTTGACCAACACCGTCTTACGTCGCATTCGCCGAGAGTACATTAACATCTGAACTGACTGACTAATTCTGGAAGGTTCGGAATCGATTCTTGCTGTGTTGGAACAAACCCATAGTTTTTGCTCAGTAACCCCTTAACGGATAATGATAAAAATATGCGGTTTTTTTAATAGACTATAAATATTATTTTACGTCGACGCTGTGCTTTGAAATTTTGAGAAAGTGTAAAATTAATTTTTTTTTAATGAATTTTGCATATTTTCAAAATTTCAAAACACAGCGTCGACGGAAAATAATATTTGTAGTCTATTAAAAAAACCACATATTTTTATCGTTTTTCGTTGAGGAGTTACTGAGCGAAAACTATATCCCTTTGGATCGAGCGCTCACCGTAAACCTTAAGCTATGTCAGAAATCCAAGTGTCCAAGCCGTCTCAATCAGAAGATATTATACCTAACATATATTGACCCTACTTATTATTGCTGTGATTCACTGAATCGTTACAAGCCTGTTATCTGTCATTATGTCCTATCTAATTCCTAATTTATACCTCAAAAAATTGTTACAGACTTATTGTTATTACCTCTCTAGTTAAACTATCAAATTATTAATAATTATATAGTTACATTATTGACTGTTTCTGATGATGCCAACTTGGTTGATAAAACGTGCTTTCAAAAGTGTTTATGTTTTAGGATTTTTAGAAACTAGCTAAAACAACCAAACAAACAAAATGTTACTACCTCTATTGAATAAATATAACTTTGCCTCTGAAAAATTATAGGTAAGTTTTTGATGTTGTTCATTGGAAAAACTGAAAAAAAAAATTATGTTGCAAAAATATACAGAGTGTACCTAAATATAAACATCAAAGTCCAGAAATAACTATATAAAGTTATATTCTGTATACTGCTATTTTTTTAAACATAACCATAGAAATTTATAATTGTTATAATTGTCAAATATATAGTAAAATATTTCGTAAAATGGGTTGGTCAATTTATAAAAACGACATCAGCTCTGATTATCGCCTTGTTATTAAATTTCTTGATTTCTATATTTTTATTAAAATCGTTTTATATTTTGGAACACCCTGTATATTATTGAAACACAAACATTTTTTTGAGTTTTTTGATCGAACCAAAAACTTACCTATAGGTTTTTCAGAGGCAAAGTTATTAGACATCAAAATGTGTAACTACATTATGGGGCACCCTATATAATTATGCCTCAATATTGACGTCTATTTGGCCGCTTTAGCGAACATTTAGATTTCAATATAACTATGGTAAAAAGCAAAATGCCATAGTAAAATATAAAGTTAAAAAAGAAAGCGAAACATATATTAAATGATATAAATAAACCTTCTTTAAGTACAAACTAAGTAGCAGTTTGTATTTAGCGCGCACCAAGCAATACAAACCAATGATTGTAAATATAACTCAACCCAATAGCTGGCTGTACGGCATGCAATGTTGCCATATCGGTTGAGTTTGTAATATGCTTGATTTGGATAAAATATACAGTAAACGTATATTACAATTCTCCATCAAGCGGCAGAATCGTGAACTAAAATATACAATTTTGATCATATTCCTAATATTACCGCCTCGTGTATATTTTGTTGTATTGGCCTATTGGAACAATAATCCTTGAATAAAAGAAAAGTGTAATATTTACTCTGGTGCAACTTTAATGGGAGCTTCACTCACAGTGAAGTAAACCTACAAAATGTTGATACTTATGGAGAAACAGGGTTGACATTAAGGCGTCACATATACTGACGCCTTAAATCGCCTGAAGCCTTAATGTATGGGCGATGGGGCGTTGCATGTTATCTGAGTCGCTAATATATACATATTGCATGTAATTCTCTGAAATAATGAGAAAAAGAATCAATATTTGCTAATATTTTATTTAAAAATACAATGTAACAAAATTTATTTTTTCTATATTTTTATGTTTTGAATGTTTTGATGATCCTTTTTATAGATTACTTATATCATCAAAATAAAAACCATATTACTCGTATTATAGTTTTACTTCAAACTAGTCAACATCCTACACACAAAATATTAACTTAACTACAGGGTGTTGAAGTAAAATATTTTTTATGAAAACTTCAAATAACTTTTACGGTTACCTCCCAATTTCAAATTTGGTGTCAATGGGTGGTTGAGGATGCTAAATATAATATCATACTAGAAATGCATGCGCTGACTTGGTCCTTCTCTCGTGTCTTATGCTGCACAAGTTTCGTCTTATGGTCATTTAATTAAGAAAAACAATTTCTTTTGTACAGGAAAATAATCTTTATTGTTATTGCTCGAGTACAATGTCCACAATCCTATAAAATTACATACTGACGGTGCGGCGTTAGCAAATTCAACCCGGCTATGACTTTGTTCTAAACACCTGACTCGTCCATCGCCAGTGAGAAGTATGGGGGTCAATCCAGAATTCGACAGCTTTATGTCGTTACCTGGAGCTTATTTATCTGCAGTGGTAGATCTAGAAATCTCATTTTTTCTAGTGAAATAATTATATAGCATATAACCCAGTACAATTATTAGCAAGACATATAGCAGTATAGTATATAGTATAACTTGTTTCTTGAAAGTGGATTAGTATTTCGTCAGTAATTGATATAACCTGTGATTTTTTTACTATTAAAAGTTATATATTGTTTTTGTACCACCTAATAGATTTTATTCGTAAAAGTTTAAAGCCGCGTACTCACTTGTAACAGAACCTTGTCGCGTGGCTTCAAAACGACTGTGTGGACGGGACTCTGCAACCCCGTCGCGTCACTTCACAGCGAACATGGGTGTTCGCATTGAGGTTCGCAGTGTTCTGTCCCGTACACACTTATAGCAGAACCTCGTCGCGAACCTTACCGCGAACCTCGTCGCGTGGCTTCAAAACGACCGTGTGGACGGGATCCTGTAACCTACTTCACAGCGAACATGGGTGTTCGCATTGAGGTTCGCAGTATTTCTATCACTTGTGAATACTTCTGCGTCGCATCAAGTATATATTATGTGAGGTATTTGAGTTTTTTTTTGTGTTTCGTCTTATCATGGGGTATATCTTTTCATACTCCTTCAGTGTAGACAGTTGTGTTCTATAACCTAACTATACCTTTAATTTCTTTTATTTCACATTTTTATTTGTCTGGAAATGTACATAGCAACTGTAAAAATGGCGTTGAAAAATGCATGGTGTTAAAAACATAAAAAAATGTAAAATAGTGAAATACTATTGAAACAATTACTATTTAAGAAGAAATTAAAAATGTTATAGAAGAAAGTTGTTTTTAACGCTAATATAACCTCAAATATAAACTTTTTTATTGTATTAAATATTTGGATACCTGTGTTTATCCAAACTTTTATTTAATAATTAAACATAACACACAACAACAAAACTTCAAATCTCGTACACAAAACTCTTCCATAATGTTGACATTACGGCAACGAATTTATTTAGATAAATGCCACGGTATAAGTGAAATATCTTATTGACATGCAAATCAAATTCAGTAAAAAATATGCAGAACCTTGTCTTAATAAATTGTGTTCAAGAATTAATGGGAAAGTTTAATAACACAGGAGATGGAAAATATATCAAGAAACTAGAACGGAATTATTCAATCTTAATAAAACCAAAAATAAAAATCTTCATATATAACCTTCGAAGTTCATATCTGAGGTTATATTGGCATTAAAACAATGTTTCTCTATCAAATTTTTAATTTCTTCTTAAACACATTTTTTCTCATGTCACATCATTCATTAGACGTGAAGAGAATTGAAACAGTTTTAGAAAAAAGTATAAATTGATAAAGTTTGGTTTAGCTGACGAATAACAAGTAGTAGTAAATTATTTAGGCCTATATCAGATCCTTTTGGAAAAATGTCTAAACACAGTGAATATAAAAAAAATCTCCTAAATTGTCCTCATATTTTCAAGTACAAGAAAATGAGGCTGACCAACATAAAATAAAATTTTACAGAGCTCCCTAAGTATTCAAATAGTGACTTACAAGAACATAAGTAATTACGAACGGAGAGCTCTTAACGTATACTTTCCAATATGTCAAATTACCATGCAAATAGGTACTTGCGAGAATTTTATTTAATGAACGAAGTGAAATCAATGAAGTACATATACGGTCCAAAATTTGATGTTGCAAAGGAAAAGTGGAGTATATAATATAGGTAATAAGGGTTTCCAAATTATGAATGATGAGGATATACAAATAGATAATAATGAATTTCCTCTCGTTGAGGTCTATGAGTTTATTTAAAAGAAAGTCCGAAAAATTTCGGTAAAAATGACATGGAATATTATAAACATATTGCATTACTTACTCATGTATGTATCCTTTTTGATATTTTTGGTCCAATCAAACTATAGTCTGTTTGGAAATGAAAGAGAGTAATAAAACCCCGAGATAAGAACCGGCCATGGGCGTGGTAATATTTCGTTTCAGGTAATTTTCGGGTAACACTAATGCTAACAGGTAATGGGTGTACATTAGTATATTTTACTGGATACATCATAGGGCAGGAGCCAGTGTATTGTGACTGATAATAATAAAACTATATACTACACTAAAAGGTTGCATTATATATTGCACTAAATTGCAAAAAATTATTGTTTTTAACGCGACCAGATATCGAAAATTACGTTGACAATAAAAACAAATGTGTAGCGTCAGCTGTGACGTAAGACGTCTGAATTCTTGACGCGAGTATATTGTGCCAGTGGATATAATATTGTTTGGATAAAATATCGAGCTTATCAGATTACGTACCTGTTAAACGCGTGAAAAGATTTGCGTCGTCTCAGAATGAGAAGATTATTATATTAAATATATTTAATGCATTGAAACACCAAAATTCTACCAACAGTGTTCACGACATCGTGGAAAAGTGTTCCAAAATGACAGGGATTGGAAAATCGACTATCTACAGACTTTTAAAGGAAACAAAAAATTAACAAGATACTGTAAATCCCCCAAAATCATCTACAGGGAGGTCAAAAGTCGTTATAGATGATTTTTTCAAAAATGTCATTCGCAGAAAAAACCTCATTTTATTTAAAAAAAGAAATACCAACGCTAAACAAAATTTTAAGTGAATTTTCAGAGGACAAGGATTTGCCAAAAATCAGTAGAAGCAAATTATAGACCGTCTTAGGAGAGTAGAATTTTTGCTGGGAAAAGCAGAACAGAAAGTCAGTTCTTAATGATAAAGATGAAATTATTTGTTGGCGAAGATCCTACTTAAGATCAATTAGAAAAATCTGTGACGAAGGGAGGAATATTTATTATCTAGACGAAACTTGGGTCAACGAGGAATATACTGTAACAAAAGTATGGCAAGATAATAATGTATACAGTTTTCGACAAGCATTTTTGGATGGACTTTCAACAGGGTTCAAGGCACCTTCAGGTAAAGGGCGAAGATTAATAGTGACACATATAGGTAGTGCCAGTGGTTTTGTAGATGGCGGTTTACATTTATTTGAATCTAAAAATACAGGTGACTATCACGAAGACATGAACGCATATGTTTTCGAAGAGTATTTTACACAGATGTTGGATCTTATTCCTCCTGTAATTGTCATGGATAATGCCAGTTACCATTCGCGGCAGACCGAGCGGACGCCTACGACTGCTTGGAGGAAAGCCGATATAATTCAATGGTTATCCGGAGAAACATTTCTTTTGAAACAAATATGGTGAAAAAGGAAGTTTTGACACTTGTCAATCTTAATAAAGATCAGAAAAAATATGTTATCGATGAAATGGCAACAAATAGCCAAATAACGGTACTACGGTTACCACCTTATCACTGTGAATTTTGTTGAAAAATTCCTTGGAACGAGTAACTGTAGATAACTGGCAAAGATGTATACATCATGTACAAAAAGAAGAGGAGAAAATGTGGAAACTCGATAATTTAATTGACGTTACTGTGGAACCTATCGTTATCAACCTAGGAGACGAAAATAATTCATCAGAATATTCAGAGGATGAATTTTAATATACCGACTTTTTTATTTTCTATATTGTACATTTATACAACACTACATTTACTCACCATAATTTGAATTTTCAAAATACATATATTTTTGTGTGGAATATAAGTATATTCATTAAATTTAAATAAATATTTTGATAATAATATTGAATAATTTTATTTGAATTATTAAAAACCTTCTTAACCCAGTTATGATGCTTAAAGTAGCCTCTAGTTTTGAAATGCTGTTTTTATATTGTTTTTTTATAAGAGAAATGGACCGCGAAATTGAAGTGGCATAGACAAAGACGGATTGTCGGGGATTAAATTTTAGCTACCTGCTACAATTTAGTACAACCCGGTCAAAGTTTTTTTAAAAGTACACCGCATCTATACCGATAATACATAATATAAATATATTGAATATAAGCACCAGTACTACGGTTATTTACGATTTGCATACATAATAAGCTTTTATTACTCTCTTTCATTTCTAAACAGACTATAATCAGCAAGTCAAAATGACTTGAAGACAGCCTTGTAAATTTTTTGTAAAGACCACTGTTATGTTAGAATTTTAAATTAGTCAGGAAGTTACAGCCACTGTACTTCAGTCTTCTAAAATACAAATGTATTGAATTGACCAAAGGGGGATTAATTCAAGAGGAATTTTCTCAGACACTGTTAAAGACAACGATTTGAAACAAGAGTACCTTTTCAACGTAAAACAGTTCGGGAAAACGGAATTTGCTATCCAATTTGTTAAAAAGTCAAAGATGAAAAAGTTACACACGCAAAATACCAACAAAAACAAATTAGGTCCCAGAACTGTTTCTTGTGGTACACTGTTTTTCTGTGCAAAATTTCTCTAACTTTAGCAACAGCATTTTGTAAATATAGTGAAAGTTTTAAAACTTTCTGTGAAACGTTAACATCCTCTCGACTGATTGTTCCAGTCTTTTATTTGAGGAAAGTTCTTTTGGGGGGTTAGGCATGCATATTTAAATTTAGTAAAGAGAATAAATAATGTTACCACAAGTGATAATAATGTAAGTAAACAGATTTATAGAGAAAAACTATGACGTTTTTTCAGGCTATAGTGACTTTCTAGGTGATTGTAAGATTACTACCTGATGTCGGAGTCGGAGAACCAACGTGACGGTTTTAAAAGTGAATTTTATAGATTAATTGAATGCTTTATTTGAGAAAGGTACTAACTCGCATTTTTGGCCATTTCGGTATTATCGGTATACAATCAAGTGCAGGAAACAGCTTTACAATCAAGGAAGTTTCACAAGACATGGTGATGGATTTTAAAACATGGTGGTCCAAATATTACAAAAAAATGTCATATCTTTAGAAACTTCAAATAAAAATATTCCTAAAACAGAAAAACATTTTTCTATATCCCATTTTTCACATTTTGTTCATAAGTCATCAAATCCAGGATATGTGATATGTTCTGAATTTATTAATGGCTTGTCAATGTATACATTTTACATACACATGCCAAGAAGTTCTGGAAGAACCCCTGTTCAAATGCCAGAAAGAAGAAAAGAAAATAAAGTTATACCATATGTTCCAAATCAATATCACCCATTTTACAACACCATCCTAGCTTGGCCAACAACTATCACCATCTTATTCGCATTTTTTGTTGCATAATGGATATAAATATATGCCGCAATTTACTATTACAATGTTCCATGATTTTGAAAATGTATGTTTTAATCCCTTTTCCAAATAAAACTGATCGTATTACGCATACAAAACATCAGCCGTCAAAACGCAATGAATCATGTCTTATTCTGACTTGTCGTTATTCTGAGTGACGCATCGAGGTTCACTGTAATGTGACGCGACGGAGTTCGCGATGAGGTTCGCAAGTGAGTACGTGGCTTAACATTAGTACTAATATTTGCGGACTTTTTACACATAATCAATTTTTGGCAATATTATAGTCTTAAAATTAGACTATGCGTTTTGTCAGTATTTTATTCGCTTTTTACATTGATAATTAAGTGCAATCATATAATGAAATATTGTCTTTATTTTTACTATAAATTTGTTGAGCCACTACTATTTCGGGAGTAACAACTATTTACTTGTAGTCGTCTATCTTCGGAATTTTGGTTGATTTTAATGCAACGGCTGACAATTTGATGTATTTATTGAATACTTTAGCAACTGAATTTCGCATGGTACATTATGAATTTTGACAGAGTTGCTTTGTCGGTAAATATACCTATTTAATTTCCGAAAAAGCATAAGTTTGCTCATCTATGAAGGAATTTGGAGTTTCGAATTATAATTTTAAAAAATCTAGATATTGGGATTGGCTAGGTATACAGAATAGGAAATTCTAAGATAAATATTATTTGATTCCTTTTAGAATAACTTTTTATATCCATTACCTTTTTAAATAGTAAAATATTTTCTAATTTTGGCTCAAAAGACAATTTATTATAATTTAAATTAATATTTATAGTTCTTCAAGTAAGTACTGAGGTTCTATTATTGAATTTCAAAAAATATATAATTTAGAAAATGATGCAACTGCTAATCTTTCAGGTACGTCATACATTTGAAAAGTTGTAAATTGTGTTGTTGTTAAATTCCTAAACTTTGAATTATAACTTATTATAAAGTATTTTCAATATCCATGATTTTATATTTTAGTATAGAATGGTTATGGGCAAGAACTTCAGTACTTTTCTTGAATTTTAAAAATGTTCTTTGAAGTAAAGTCATTCATCCTTTCGTTTTAACTTGATTATTTGACAATAATGTCACTGCTTTATCATATCGTTCTGCGTCTTCTTAATCAAGACTGCCAATTATAGCTTTTATTTGGATTCAGGCGAATTAGGTCAAGGCATTTTCCACAATATAGTCAGCCACAGAAATGAAATTTAGCTTTTGTTCCCCTTTAGTGATTGATTACAAAAAATAATTATGTTTACATATTTGTGTATTTTGTTGTACTTATAAATAAATGTATTATGTGTAGTGTATGTATTTTAATATTAAATGTGATTATGTGTTCATGTCTACGAGTGTTCATATATGTAATGTGACACACCCTGTGACTCTTAAATAACTTAGATAGTAGATGCTATGAAACTTAATACTAATAGTGGGATGTACGCAAAACTGCTTGTTAGATAATTGTTATACCTGTTTTCTATGTAGTTTGTCAAGTTAGTTCTGATAAAATCTTCTCACACGTTAGTTGCAACCTTTTAATTATTAAAAGCTCAATTTTTGAAAATTTTATAAACACTGTTGCAAGCTCAGCGATAACAAGTTATATTAGTTTAGGAATACAGTAATATTATTATTACCTTAACCTAACCTAATGGTTAATTCTTATTATTAATCACACACAAGCGGTATTTGTAACCGCTTTAGTGATTCACTAGTTTATTTTTTTATTCGATTGCTGTTCTTTGTAACATATTTGTACTGCTTTATTGGTAGAACATGTTTTTATCTATATTATGTTATTGTTGTAAATAAACTTATATTATATATTATATTATTATTATATTATTTTTCTACGTTCATGCAAAAAAACAAAACTTTATTGAACTATATTTAGTGGATAAAGTGTTTTTTATTGCACGAGTGCAATAAAATGTTTATTGCATTCATCTGTCATTCTATTACAGCGTTTTGTAATCATGACAAACATAAACGTTCAAATCGACGTCATATTTTCCTACACTTAGTGTCATCTAAATAAAACAATTTTTGGTTTTTACATAAACGTAGAAAAAATATTGTATGCAACTTGTACAAAAAGTGTTTATTGCACTCAGTGTGTTGTTCTATTCGGCCTGACGGCCTCGTTGGACAATTTCACGTCGTATGCAATAAACACTTACTTTTTGTACTTATTGCATAAAGAACTACTAAAGAACCGAATCCGTTTACTACTCTTTTTGATATTTTAGAAAACAATGTGTTTAATTAATTTATTTGTTTTAGTATGTATGTTATTTTAATAAGAGGGAAAAAAATTATGTATATATTTTTCAGTAATATTTGTCATAGCTCTTTGCATAGTTAGGTATATTAATTTTGATTGACGAAAAAGTTATTTAGAACATTAGTTATGTAATAAGTAGATAAATAAGACCAGTTCTCCGATGGAAGTGTTGTCACAACATGACCGATACCAGCAGAGATACTTCAGAGGACATGCCTGCAGCAACGCTAGTGACAAGTGAAGTTATTGTGGTGCCAAGTGAAAACCCCCCAATTTACTCGATTAGAAAAGTGAGTAGTCCTTTTATTACAAGTAGTTAGTTTCCCCGCTTTTTCCTAATAATTGCGACGCAGACAACATAACAGACAGAGAAAAAATACAAAACCAGACGTACATTTCTGCAAGGGAGGCTCTAAAATGGACACATACACACAAACACACACAAAACATGAATACCGACGCTGACATATACATAGACATACCTATGGACCACACATACAGCGAAAGGTCGTCTACATCATTGACACAAAACACAAATACACTGACAACAGTTGACTTATATGACAAGCTACAACAACAAAAACACGTAAACAAAGAACTAAACAAACAAATACAGAAACAGTAAATTGAAGCATAAATACAGACCCCAACAAACCAATTATGAACATATAAAAAACATTTAAACAATCAATACGATAAAAAACTCAAAACACACAACGAAGAAGGGTCTTCTAGCGAAGACAAAGTCCCCGTACCGAAAAAACAGGCCAAACGACACGACCCCAAACGCCAAACCACAACACAAAAAATCCCAACGTACACCGCCAGACTCAAAAACCGACCACAAGTACACAACAAAATACGGAAACACAAGTACAAACAGAAAAACTGTCCCAAGTACCTCCAGTAATCCTGCGCAAACAGGAGCGCTGGTTACAAATACAAAATCTCTTGACGACGCAACAAATACCTGTAACAAAACTAAACTCACAGCGTTGACATATATCCTAACACCCGACATAACCACAGAACAAAAAAGGCGAGGAATGCCACACCTCCACCCTCAACGAAGAAAAAAACGTTGAAGGTGGAATACCTGCGGATGTTCCATTAAGTGAGGTCCAACTCCACCTAGCACTGAAAGGGTTCCTGGTCAATCGTGTACCGTATGACAAGCCGCAAAAACAGATAGGAAATGCCCGTGGTCCTAGTCCAGACCTAATCAGACTAGGAAAGCATTCTCCAAGTAACCCGTTGCTGTCTCTAGTAATCAAATTAGAGAGACAAAGAAAGCAAGAGGCGGACACTCAGTGCTACACAGACGAAAAACACAGCACGACCACAGCATGCATGAGTGCCAAATAACAAAAGAAACAGCTGCTAAGTGGTAAAATTGCTACAAGGGGTGTCTCAAGTGCCCCAAGACTAAACACACACTGACAAACACACAAAACAGACAAAACACGATGACTAAGATTACACAAAAAAAACACCATAATCTCATACGAATATAATAAAAAGACCGCTCCAAAAACACAAAACAAACAGACGCACACACAAAATAACACAAACACACCAAACGCGGACGCGACATCTTCCGAAAGTTGGAACTGGAGGACATCCTAAATCGTCTAGAAATAGACGTGATGGCCGTCCAGGAAACCAAACTTAGCGAGGCCTCCCAAATTTCCATGCCTGATTCACAGACACGACAGAGACCCTAACAGAGGTGGCATTGCACTCATAAATGTATCCTAAAGTTAGGTGAGCACACGTGTTTCGGGGCGGTCTGTAAAGTTTCAACGTTTTCACTTGGAAAATTTCGATTCATACTGATAAATTGTATATCATTTTGAAGTTAGAATAAAGATCTACATAACAGTAGTAGTACAATAAATAAGTGAAATTCCAAGTGTGCATAATTGGCAAATAATTGTCATAGATCACGACAATTCCACAACGTTTCACATAAAAACAAATGCCAAATAAAAATCAAACATAAGATATTATGATAAGAAGCAAACTTATTTGTATACAGTGCCTACTATCTGCGGACATTGTTCTAATAATATAAGCAAAAAACTGTGCCATGTAATGACTGTGAATTAATTTTTCATTTTAATTGCTTGAGCAATATGGGAAACACTTATACCTGGGTATGTCGGAAATGTTGTCAGCCCTCGTTAAGTGACATTTTAAACGAAATTAGAAGATTGAACAAGCAAAAGGGTGACATGAAAGTAGTTATCGAAGTGCCAGGAAAGTATACTCTAAATATCTAGAAAACCAGAATGAAAAAATCAAGCAGCGATCGGAAATAATTGACACCCTGGAAACCAAATATTTTGATTAAGAGAAAAGGAATAAGGAACTGAGACAAAAATTATGTATTCAAAAGCAAAATAACATTTTGAAGTGTTGAAATTTTGGAGATAACTGTTCTCAAAGAAGAAAATCTGTTTTCTGTGTTGCATTATATTTCAAAAGCAATAAATTTCAAGTTAGAAGATAACATGTTAAGCTCTTACTATAGACTAAAAAAAAATCCAAAGAAATCGAATGAACGAACTCCCAGCAATATTTATCAAATTTATAATATAAAACAATAAGAAGGATGTTGTATTTGGAGGATATTGATGAAACTTATCTGAATAATTTTCGTAACAATTTAGTCCACATTAGTCACTCTTTAACGTTGGAAAACAAAATACTTTTCAGTCTGTGTAGCAATTTCAAAAGGGAGAAAGGAATTAAATATCTTTGGATAAAATTTTGAAAGATACATATGGGGCAAGATGATAACTCTAAAGTATTAAGTTAAGTTATTGCAAAAAGTTCTGATTTAAATGATGTCCATTAGTGATGATGATAAAAAGTTAAATGTGTATTATCAAAACGTGTGAGAGCTCAATACCAAATTAAACGAATTTAGATGCCATCTCTCATAATTATGACTTAATTGTATTGACTGAAACATGGCTCAATCCATCAGTGTACAGTTCGGAAATATTTGATAGTCGATATTTAGTGTTTCGTAGGGATAGATGTAGTGACACAAAGAAAAGAGGAGGGGGAGTACTAGTGGCAGTTAAGATGAATATATGTTGCGTGAAGTTGGAAAATTTGCAAACGGGGATATTTGGGTTAAACTGAACTTCAAAGGTACTGTGTTATATGTGTGTTGTGCTTACTTCATACCCAATTCAAATTTAGAGAAATATGTTGCTTTCCATGAGAATATCGAACAACACTTTTTGCAAAATATAAGAATATTGAAATTTTGGGGCACTTACCTAAATACTTTAGTAATGATATTACCGACAAAGAAAGATACTTCAAAAACTTTTTAGAAATGTTTAGTTTAGTACAATGTAATGTAACACGTAATATGAATAATGTTTTATTGGATTTCATTATTTCGAATGTAAATTTAAATGTAGAAAAGTCAGAATATGCTCTTACAAAGAAAGATGTACATCACCCGTTCTTGTATTTTAAAATAATTGTAATAAAAATAAGAATCAGTCAGTAAATCAACCTCAATATAACTATAAAAAAGCTATTTTTTTATTGTATAAAGGTTTTCAGCAAATTGATTGAAATGTAATAGAAAATTATTTGACAGTTGATGAAATGGTAGACAAATTTTACGAAAAAATATATATTATAATAGATAAATGTGTTCCTAAAATACTGGCCAAAAAAACTACCCTGTTTGGTTTACCTTTGACATTATTAAAGATATAAAAAGAAAAGATCGACTTCGTAAAAAAATATAATAAAACTATGATAATCAAATGTATACATTTTTGAAAAGTAAAATAAAAAAGATGTGACTCAAGCATATATTTCATATATAAATAATATAGAAAATGATATACAAAGATCACCCAAACAACTTTTGGACTTTTGTAAAATAAATCTAATCATTCATTGCAAACGGAACACTTAATGTATTTTGATGACAAATCTACACATGTTCACAGGAAATAGTAAAATTATTTGGCAATTACTTTGTAAATGTGTATAATAACAACCGTGCAAATTATAATATTACTGAAATTATTACAAGAATGTGACTTTTTGCGTTTCCTTTATACCTAACATTTAATTTAATTATTAAAACCAACACATACCCTGTCCAATGGAAATTAACTAAAATATTTTCAATTCACAAATCGGGAGACACCGGGAATATAAGAAACTACAGATCCATCTCTTTACTGTGTACTCCTAGCAACATCTTAGAGTCTGTCATCTATGACAGATTATTTCATCATATTAAATCGTATATTTCACTTGAGCAACACGGCTTTATGCCCAAACGATTAACAAATGTAATAAACTTTACAACCAGTTTATATCATACTTTAAGCAAAAATCTCTCTAATGGATGCTATTTATACCGATCTTGTGAAGGCGTTTGACACAGTAGACCATGATATATTATTACATAAGCTGCATTATTGTTTATATCGTATCTAAGTGACAGAAAGCAATACGTGGTGTATCAAAATTTCAAATCAGATGTTTTTGAAGAAATAGAAAAAGTTCAGAAAACAATTTTAAGATTCCATTACTAAAAAAAATATAACATATTATTTTGTTATACCATATGCTCTTTTATTAGATGAGTTTTCCACGTTTAAAATTTTAAAATTATCTGAGACGTAAATTTTTTCATGGCATTTTTCTTTACAAGGTAATTCATGGTCTAGTTGATGATACTGACTTAATTTACTCGACTTTTCAGTACCACCTTATAACAGACGTCTCAACATTATTTTTTCAGTCCCACAATGCAGAACAAATCTTGATATGAAAGCACCCCTTTACAGAATGTATAATGATAATGTTATAAACCAACATAGCAATATTGATGTTTTTAGTGTTTTTTTGACTTCCTTTAAAAAATTAATGAAGAGATCACTTTTAGAAGACCAATTGCAAACATAATTGTATCGATATATATTGTTATATGTTATTTGTTAGTGTAAAATGTGTATGTGCCTTATGTTTATTTTCGGATAGCTCAGAATCAATCAATCAATCACCAGAACCACCCCCATGGGTTGAGTTGGTTGGGTCATATAGGTAATGTCTCACTATAAACCTGCAATCACTATTCCCCAAGATTTAGCAACGCGGTCAGTGAACTAGATCTCCTACGGCAACCTTACATTAGGGTTCATCTGCAACTAAGTTCTAATTTTATTTTTGTCATTTTTGTAACAAATATTGCTCGTATCTGTTTATTATTTACATGTTTACGATGAGATTGTTTTTTTATTTAATTTTTATTGTTTCAGTTTATCAAAAATTATTTATTTAAAAAAAATCTAGTTTGAAATACTTTGTTCACTGAACCCCCCCATGTCAAATTTCTGGCTACGCCACTGGACTCAGGTACCCGTTTTCTTAATAATTTCTTGTATAAACTTCTCATCTAACGAAAATTACGGCGTCTCCTATTCTTTCTTACAAAATCAGTCACTTTTACGTTTTCGTCCCGTTGCTATGCAATGTCTGTGATATCTCGATGATAGTTTTTAAAAATACACTTCACACAAATCCACTACTTACAAACTAGATTTAACCAATTTTTTATATTTTATTATTTTTTATTTTGACATCTATCTATTTATTATCTTTTGAAATTTTACTAATTGAATACTTATCTTATCTAACTTTTTAAATTTTTTCTTTTTTTTTCAATGACTGAACTTTTTATTTATATTTCCTCTTATTTAACTTTTGTATTCATTACAATATATATATATATATATATATATATATATATATATATATACCGGGTGTTCCCTCTAAGACTTTCAGTGCATATATCTTCGAAACCATCATAACCAGTGCGACGAAATTTGGTATACAAACACTAGATGGCGCGTAGAATCTGATAATAACATCAATTCTTATACAGGGTGTTCCATTTTCCAAGAAATCGATTTAATTTTGATTTTTTGGTCGTCAGCCCTGCTAAAACTTATGTTTAAATTGAAATATACTTAATTATGAACACATTCTGATAAATAAACATTCAAAAATTTTAAAATTTAACATAAATAAACGCCTCCAAAAAGTAAAATTTAATTTTTTTGTCATGTAAAACGTACATATCCTTGAGCTAGACACAGCAGAAACTAACATCGGTGAACGTCACAACTATGAATTGTCAAATATTAAATGGCGCTACGCTCCGTTAAATAATCTATTTAATGTAATTTACGTACGCACAATGGTGTTATTGAGACTTGTCGATAAAAAGTTAGACTTGACTTGAGGCTTTTGGAGCATTGGGGTCGCTGCGCCGGCGCAGTCTTCCGTTACAGCTAGGGTTACAGCGTAAATTGTTACTGCACCACTACGTAGTTTTAAGTGAATATATTATAATAATCCTTTTTTTTTGTTTGTTATTCTACTAATTATTAAAAATTTATCACTCGCGAAAAAGTGGCATTTACTGAAAAAAACACCAGCCTAAAAACATAGTTCGTCCCGATAGTTCGGCTCGATAGTTAGACTCGAGTGTCGTGTCGCTATATCACTCTCGGTATTTTTCGTAATTCTTACATTAAAATTTCCTACTTTTCTTTACTTCCTCAATCTATCAATTTTCTCAACCTTATTTATCCCAAAAAATATGTTTGTACGAGATACAGTCCACAAGAATTCACGAGAAGAAAGAAATAACACCGAGGCATAGGTAAGTGCCATTAATTGCCGTACTTTCTTATAATTTTTACCGTACATAACATAAATATTGTGTAAAATATCTGTGAATATTTTTAAAATGTTCCATCTAATAAAACTTCAGTAAATTGTATTTTTTATGTTACTACAGTGTACATAATAATTAGATACCCGTATTTTTTATCACAAAATAATTTACAAAATTGTGTAAGTACCTAAAGAATATACCTCTTTTTCAACTTTTGTAATTATTGATTACTTATTTAGCAACAAATAAATTCGAACAAAACGATTCCTAAAACTCTTTTATTATAATGTGAACGTGTTTGTCGTTGAAAGTGAGAACTGAACCTACCCCAGCCCTACAAAAGAAATATTACTAAAGCATAATCTAGAAATTATTGATTGTTGTGTGCACATATTTCAGCACTTTATTTATGTTTCTGATAGATAAAATATGTTTAAGAAGAACTCTACATCTGTAAAATAGAAAGAACAAAGAACTACAATTTCTGTATTTCATATGATACGAACTAAAATAAAGCAACTGGTTTTTGCTAGGAAAAATCACTTGCAAACTTACTTTACGCAGAAGGCACCTATCACAGTCATTTAAAGTTAGATAATAATTTATAATTATTGTTTTTATCTTTCAGTTATGTGTGTGTAGTGCCACAAATTACATTAAAACAAAACGATTCATAGCATCCGACACCAGAAAGAATAAGCGAAAAATATTACACAGACATTTTCATGGAATTCATTGTAAACATAGAATGATGGATAATATTATAAAGAAGTCTCTAACTCATTTTAAAGAGTATTCTATAAGACATTAAATTCAGTTGTCTGTCGTGGGTTTTAAAAATTTTGAAATGAATAAAATTAAGGAAAATAAACAAATTTCATAATTCTACGTACAGCATGAAAATATTTCGTTAGAATGTCTTAAAATTGATGAAAGCTAACTATTGTTATAATATACACGACGTAATATAATAAGGTATCGTACAATGAAATGGCAAGATTCGTTTCTAATCGTACTGTTTAACATAAAATCAATTAAATGTATGTAAGTACTTAGATACTTTTAATTTATTGTAATTTTATTTTATTGTTAATAAATTAAAATTTGTATTTGTCTTTGTTTATTCTACCCAAATTATTAAACAGAAATGCTTAAGAAATAATGAATACTTAAAGATGAAGAGTCTAGTTTATCAATTTAGTCAGTAATAAAAAAATGAACCACTATGTAGGTATGTATTACTTTTTAATTGAAATTATGCTGATTACAACTGAATAATAACTATAATAAAATACAAAATATCATTCATTTGGTCCTGTGTAACATTTTTGAAAATTATTTTCTTGTAGAATACTCTTGAAAGTGAGTTAGGGGACTTATATTATCTATCATCTATCTATTTTGCTGTGGTGTATAATAATACAAACAATAACAATTTAATAAACTTTAATTTCCGTCATACTTGGATTATTTACATTTTTATTTATTTCACTCGTTAACTTACACATTCCATGCACTTTCATTTTATTAAATAATTAAACCAAGTACAGAAAGTTAGGTATGTCCTTATTTATGGCAAAACGTAAAGTTTAATGTTTTCTAACAAAATTCTCCTCGTCTCTCATTTATCTGTCGTACGAATAGAAACTAATCTTGGCATCTGGCTTCTTCAGTATCTTACCAAATCTTTTAACCAATGAGTAAAGTAACTGTGTATGTCAACCTGTTTCCATAACAGTACTTTGTTTTCCTGGTTTCTATCTATTGAAGATATGCTGGTGACATAACATTTTTGTGGATATTTTTATGTTTGTTCTTTCTGTTCTGTAAATATTGGAAAATATCTTCTCTTCCCTGCTCTTGAAAGTAAGCTAGAAATTTCCCAATAACTTCTCCATCTGAAAGCAATTAAGTAAAAATAATTCTAGTATATGGGTAAATGAGCAGTTTCTTATAAATATGACCCTACAGTTCATTGAAATCTAGTAAATATAAAATATAAGTACAAGAAAATACAAGTTATAAATTCAATGCAAAAAGGTCGAAAGCAATATGCAAGTTGTAATTACCTACAACATTGACATTCCTCCTTTGTACTTACCTCTTAAAATTATTATAGTTTTCCTTAGGCAAGCTACCATTAATCGTTGCGGTGCGGTGATTTGGTAAATGTGGAATAGTTTTTGAAGCAGGTGAATTTTTGTTTATGCTACTGGAACTGGAAGTATTCACTCAAAGAACCCATTAAATCATTATTTATGATTGTTTCCAGAGTTTAAAGCTTTTCTACCACTTGTTGCCGGCACGTTATTATTATTTGTAATTCTAGGTTAAGTAACCACAAGTTTAGATATTATAGGTAGCTCGCAGCGCGCTTCAAGTCGAACCAAGAGAGAGCATGTTTATAAATTCAGCTTTCTGATTTAGGGATAGTCCCCTATTGCCTTTATGATTTCCCAGAATATTATATTTTTTTACAGCTGTTAATGTTTGCACGTAATTTATTAGTTTGAGAGTAATATGGTGAAAAATAATAATAATAATTCCCGATAAGAATTACTGTATTGTAAGGAAGATGCAATTAAAAAAATGCCAAGTGTTTCACAATTTTCTGTGTTCTGGGTATTCATTACAGGCAAGGTGATGAGACGCGGCGCACGCGAGTTACTAGTAACCTCAAAGCTGCAATTTTCTTCCGAATAAGACTGTCGCATCATAAAAAATAGGTACAGATATTCAATGTGCCTCGTGGTGTTATGTAATTATAATAAAATTCCATCAAAAGTACTCATACTTGCTTTGACAGTTTCTGTCAGTTTATGTTTTGACGTCTATCCATGCGGTAGTTGCGTGTGTGTAAATTGAACTCATGGCACTCAATTGAACTCATTCACATTTTGCATAGGAGTTTTTTTATGACAAGATACAAATTTTTCGTGACTTTTTTATCAGAATGTGTTCATAATTAAAGATATTTCAATTTAAATACAAATTTTACCGAGGTTGACTAATAAAACCTAATGCCATTATCGAATTCTACTCGCCATCTAGTGCCTGTATACCTATACATATCTAAATATATATATATATATATATATATATATATATATATATATATTCGAATTCTACTCGCCATCTAGTGCCTGTATACCAAATTTTGTCGCACTGTCTTAGAGGGAAGCCCTATACATATATAAATATATATATATATATATATATATATATATATATATATACAGTGTGATCCATTTCAAATGGAAACAAGCCTGTAAAAATGGTATTATCCGATTTATTTCGGGTTCTTTTTAAAAGATGGAGCTATTCTTACTTCAAATCTAACTGCGGCACTGCATTTAGCATCCCTTAAAACGGTTTTATGCCAAGTTTCATAAATAAATATTTAATATTGAGAGATTTATAACAATTTTACTGCAGGCTTCATTTTATTAAATACTTTTATAGTAATTTTCTAAAAATACAAGTTGGCTATGAAAAATGATTTAAAAAAGTGAGTTATTAGTTTTACTCTTTTAATTAATCAAATTAAATATAAAGACTTATAATTAACGGTTAACAATAATTAGGTATTTTAATAAATAACTAAAATCACAAAGGAAAATGACTGCATTACACTAAAACTACGATACAAAAATACAATAAGTTTAACGTCACAATAAATTTTAAATTTTTGTAGCCTCTACGAGCACAGCATAAGTAGACCAGCAGTTTCACTCCGTTGTCGGCAATTTGAACTGCTTTCAGTTTTCTGAGGTGACCTCGAAATGTGACTGCGATAGCGCATCCGATAGAATTTACCGAATCGGTGATCAGGACCGGAATAAGATTTTTTTATTTACGCGTGAAAGCGTAGTTATTCCACATGAAAGTTTACGTTATATCTATCCACATTATGTAATAATTCATTATACATTTATAAATGGGTAATTCAATATGTATTATATATTATCATTTACTGCTACTAACATACAGTGTGAAAATTCGATTTACTTCTTTGGACTCTTTAAAAAAAGAGTTTAAAATATATATTATTGCACTACAAAACATTTTTATTTATTTACTTACTTTTTTTGTTATTAGTGATAATTACATTTTTTGGGGATTTTTTAAATTTAAAATTTGACGTTTGAAGTTTAGTGGGCAAATAATTTATTATGATTTTTTTTGTCATAAATGATCTACGTAAACCAGAAGACAAGTATTTTTCAGAACAGAAAAATTATGTTTACTTAACTTTGAAAATTGTTAAATTGGAGATGAAAGTGCAGTAAAATGTAAATTTAGAAAAAAAAAATTTTTTATTATTTTGTTTTGAGACTTACTCTCATTATAGTGACAAGAAATATGATCATCTACATAATTTGAAGATGACCCGTCTTGTGCAGGAAGCGTTGGAACGGCCTCTGCGTAATCTATTGCGCGAATCGTTAGAAAACATATTATTTTAAAAATGTATTTGACATGGGTTGTATGAACTATTACTAATCCTATTAGAAAAGCTGCTCAGGATTAGTAATAGTTCATACAACCCATGTCATATTTATATATGTATATTTTAAACTTCACTTTCATGAGAAGTATTCATATTCCAATGTTATACTTAAGAAATAAGTTAACAGGTAAGGCAATAGCAGTAGAATATCATTTATAGTTTGTACAGTATGTTATAGATTACTTATTTATGTCTTTAGGAAATTTACAGAAACTTAAATTACTATTTATAGATGATATATTTAAACATCTAACTGCTGCGCAGCGACTCGTTCCTCGATCAGACTTATTGCTTTAATACGGCTCTGTATAACCGATGTTCGCACTCCCAGAGTTGGATGTAAACTGAGGTCTCTGCAGCTTGAAATGGATGCGCGAGCTGCTATGCGCGACTTATTATTTCGGCCCGAGTGTTTCTACTGGTCTCCCTATACTGTGCTACGAGTCCACCGTTGATTTGGATGCACTTTTCGAATCGCTTGTGAATATATTTTTTAACATTCTGTAGTTATTGTGGGGCAATTTCGTTACAAGCTTGCCTTATTCTCTATTTATTTTTAAGAAATCTGACAGATTCGTGTAGATATTAAACTGAATGTCTTAAGTACGTGATCATTGGATTTAATATACATTGAGTTATGGGTTTAAATGTGTTGTGGAGTTAAATGGGCCATGGGGCTAAGTGGGTTACAGAATTATAGAGTTAAATGTTTTATGTGCCTTTGAAATTAATTGGGTTATGGGGTTACGTGGTTTAAGAGCTTGACTTTTCAGATTACAACTTCATTCGTGGTTATATGCGTTTAATAACTTGAATTATGTTTTTTTTTTAGGTTGTGGCAAAATCCTGATGTGATGGGGTTAAACAGACCTCGGATTCGGATTTAGCGACCCCAAAAACATATAGTAACCATAGTCAGACCCCCAGGTCAGAAAACAATTTTTTTTCTTTGTGTGAGTCTGTGTAATTCACTCTGGTCTTTCTGTAGCCCAGTACCTTGAATTTTGTGTCGATACTACATCATTCGTTGTAAAAGTTGCCTCATCGCTGAATAAAATAGTTTTTTTTAAAGTTGAGGTACTATTATTGAGGTACTTTCCTTGAGCCCATAAGCGAAATTCCATCCTTCTCTCATCATCACCAGGTTCCAACGTGTGTAAAAACTTGGGTTTGAAATGTTTTATTTTATTTTCTAAACTAGCCTTTCTCACACTGGCATTTGGATCTCTGCTCGTATCCGGGTCGTTTATGTATAGGATCAGTTTTTATTAAACGTCTTGACACAGCGCCGCATTCATTAAATATTTTGGTTATTTTGTAAACGGTACTGTGAGTTATTCAAGGCCTATTCGAGTGCCTGTTATTAAATATTTCGCATACTTCTCTCACAGTCCTGTAAGCCGCACAATTTCAATTTTTTCTTGTAAATTCAATTGTTTGTCCATAATTACAATATGGAAATAAACTAATTTGTCCATGTTAATAACAATATGCTCTGATAATGAACATTTTAAAGATTTAACGTTTGTCTAGAACAATAATTTGTTTTTAATATCGCTCTATCAGGTTTCTATCCTTGGTGTACGTAGTTACCCCGCAATAATTACATGTAAAAAATATTTGTAAAAGATTTTTCTCAAAAAGTTAATGTTTGGTGTGGGATACTCAATGAAACAATCATTGGCCTTTTCTTTTTGAGGGAAATATGAATAGCATACAGTTTTTGCAGTTCCTAAGAAATTAATTTTGGAATATATTACATGAACTTCCAGTATAGGAAAGAGTAAATCTTCATTTTCAGTTAAATTTGTGCTACTTTCCTAACTATTTGACATTTTATGTGGTATCGTAACATTCAGTGTTTATAAGTGAAGAGTTGTGTGCAAGAATAAGACAAGTTTATTTTTTAATTCATTCTTCATAGCTAACTTGTATTTTTTGAAAATTACTATAAAAGTATTTAATAAAATGAAGCCTGCATTAAAATTGTTATAAATCTCTTAATATTAAATATTTATTTATGAAACTTGGCGTAAAACCGTTTTACGGGATAATAAATCCAGTGCCGTAGTTAGATTTGAAATAAAAAAATCGCTAAACAGTTTTTGTAAAATTTCACCGTAAAAAAATTTGAAGTAGGCCTTGGAAACAAAAAATAAATTTGAATATTTTGTGCCAAAATAGAGTTTTTACTGCTCTATCTTTTGAAAAAAACCCGAAATAAATCGGATAATAATTACCATTTTTACAAGCTTGTTTCCATTTGAAATGGGTCACACTGTATTCCGGGTGTTCCCTCGGCAATAGATGGCGCGTAGAATTCGATGATGGCATTAGTTTTATACAGGATGTTCAGTTTTGCAGAAAATTTATTTAATTTCGATTTTTTCGTAGTCAACATCGGTAAAATTTGTATTTAAATTGAAGTATCCTTAATTATGATTCTGATAAAAAAGTTACGAAAAAATTTCATTTTGTAATAAAAAACGCCTATGAAAAGTCGCCAAATTTCACTGTTTTGTCATGCAAAATGTGTATAAACTTGAGTCCAATTTACACACACGCAACAACCGCATGGATAGACGTCAAAATGTAAAGTGACAGAAACTGTCAAAGCAAGTATGAGTATTTTTGTTATTATAAATACGTAATGCCACGAAATACATTGAATGTGCGTACGGATTTGCAATAATGCTACATTTTTGTCAAAAAAATGGAATTTTGAGGTTATTAGTTGCTCGTGCGCTGAGCATTATCCGGCATGAATACTCTGAAAATTTGTGAAACATTGTTTTTTTAATTGTATAATAAGACTATTCTAGGAAATAATAAAAGCGATAGGGGACAATCCCTACGAGCAGAAAACTAAATTTATGAACACGTCACATGCATGTCCTTGACTCTAATCGAATCTCGCTGCCACAAAACTTTATCTCGCTGCTATGCTGCGAATGATACAATAGAACCCGAGCCCGAACTATATGTAAAACTTAACCTAAAGTTCGAAATAAATGAAAATAGTTAATAGTGTCTCTTCAACAAGTAGTAAGAATTTCTAAAGCCTAGAAACAATCATAAATAAAAATCTAATGGATTCCTTGGGTGAAAGCTCAGTTCCAGTATTACAAAAATATATCTGTTACAAAAACTACACCACATCTATCAAATCCGAGTAAAATTTCGAGCCATATACCTAGGTGTGCTATAAATTGCATGCATATAGTAAAAAGTTTGATAGTACGAGATGAGTAAGTACATTAATGGGAACTGAGAGGAATGACGAAGGGAAAATATCAGTACTTAGTAGGTAATTATAATTATAAGAACAGAGATGAAAAGACATATTTCAGTATTTGTAGGAGAACAGAATGAATATAAACGTGTTCATTTCACCTTTGTGATGTACAGAAATTAAAAATATCCACGACAATGTTTCGTCTCACCACTATGTAGGAACCTAGCAAACAAAGTGCTGTTATGGAAGCAGATTGACATACACAGTTACGTCAAAATAATAAAGCCATAGTTTAAAATACTATGCAATCATAGAAATTTATTATTACGATCGTTTCGGGATAGCACCCATCTTCAGAAAATACTTTTTTAAATTTTATTTGCGTATGGTTATATTATTTTGACCAATCCCCAGGAAATATTTTATACATTAATTTATTTTATGTAAAACAGTTATTCTGTATTCTAATTTCTTTTACAATCTGATGGGTGGTCATGCATGTACGATTAGAAACGAATCTTGTGTTGTGTATATTGTAACAAAAGTTAGCTTTTATCATTTTTAAGATATTCGAACGAGATATTTTCGTACTGTACATAGAATTATGAAATTAAGTTTAGTTTCCTTAATTTGATTCGTTTAGAAATTTTCAAGCCCGCGACAGACAACAACTGAATTTAATGTCACAGAATCCTCTTTAAAGTGAGTTTCATTGTTCGATACCTACCTAATTACTTTATGTTGTATATATTGTAACAACAGTTAGCTTTCAACATTTTTAAGATATTCTTACGAAATGTTTTCATACTGTACATAGAATTATGAAATTAGTTTTTTTTCTTAATTTTATTCGTTTAGAAATGTTAAAGACCACAACTGAATTTAATGTCTTATAGAATACTCTTCAAAGTGAGTTAGAGACTTCTTTATAATATTATCCATCATTCCATGTTTAGAATTAATTCTAAGAAAATGTCTGTGATATTTTTCGCTTATTGTTTTTGGTGTCTGATGTTATGAATCATTTTGTTTCAATGTAATTTGTGGCACTACATGCACATATTTGAAATATAAAAACAATAATTACAAATTACAATCTACCTTTAAATGACTATGTGATAGGTACCTTCTGGGTCTAGTAAATTTTTCAAGTGATTGTTCCTAGCAAATACCAGTTGCTTTATTTTAGTTCTGTATAATATGAAATACATAAATTGTAGTGCATTGTTTACTATTTTACAGTGTAGAGTCCTTCTTCAACATACTTTATCCATCAGAAACATAAATAAAAAAAGTGCGGAAATATGTAGACAAAAAAACCACATCGAACATTTCTAGGTTATGCTTTAGTACACCAAATTCAGTTCTGACTTTTAGTTCAAGGACACACGTTCATATTATAATCAAAAAAGTTTTAGTTGTCGTTTTGTTCGAATTTATTTGTTGCAACATAAGTAATCAATAATTATTACAGAAGTAGGAAAAAAAATAATATTCTTTAGGTACTTACACACTTGTAAATTATTTTGTGATAAAAAATACGGGTACCTAATTATTATGTACACTGTAGTAAATGAAAAAACAATTTACTGAAGGTTTATTACATTATAATGAAGGAATTTAAAAATATCCAACATTCACGCTGAACGGAGCTGTAACGAAAGACTGCGCCGGAGCAACAACTTCAATGCTCTAAAAGCTTCAACTAAGGTCTAAATATTTATCGACAATTCTCAAAAACACCTTCGTGCATATATAAATTGCATCCAATACATTATTTAGTGTTATTTATGTGTAATAAAATACTTTTTCTAATTTTGACATATAAAGTGACACTTTTTAAAACTGATTGACATTATGAAACGTCTTACTTTTTGTAACTAGTTGCATAAAGTAAAATTTTATGCAATTGGTGACGAAAAATGTATTTCAAAATTAGTGACAAAAAGAATTATTCTATTTATTAAACGGTTATAATACAAGTTAAAAACATAAATTATAAATTAATTAATTATTATAAATATTGATAACACAATTATTGCAATTATTCAAATTAATTCCCGACGACATATTTTTTTCATTGCTCGAACTTGCTGTTATTTGGGAAGCGGCGCACATTGCATTAGATGTTTCACCAAATATTTCTTGCGCTATAAGTTTTTTATTATTCATGGAATTTTCAACATATCTATAACATTTTCAGCTGGAAGAAATGTTAATTTTGCTTTTCTGCATGCTCCTGCCATTCCAATTATCATTGCAACCTTAGCCATTAAGTATTCTTTGTCATCAGCTTCCACTAAAAATTTGGCAAAATCTTCTTTAATAAAAACTTTTGACTTTTTAGCATTGTATCCGTCCGCTTGCCTTTTAATATATGCTACCAAATTTGTATATTTTTTAATATCAATATTTCTTTTCAGATTTAGTTCAGACCTTAACATTGAGTAAAGTGTCCATAATGTGGAAACTTTTAGATCTTTCTTACCCTCAAAATATGCAAGTAAAACTTTCTCATTAACATGTTTAATTTTCTTCTCATCACACCACGTAACAAATTTTTCGTATGCCAAATCATAAACTGCCTTTGACTTTTTGGGAATTACTGATAATAGAGAATTACCTGCGCTGCCTCTTCAATATCGCTTGGTAGCTCTTCAGAACTTCAGCTCTTGATTTTTTTAAAATAAAACTAAAAATATATCAATCTCGCTAAAAACCTTCCGTGTAGACTTTTTTACAAAATGTCAAACTGACAACTAACATGAAGTAACAGCAACAAACTAAATTTATGTTTTCCAAATTTTTGCCAATTATATTAAATTTTATTTTTTTATTACTTTCTTCAACATTAGAAAAAATCTTGTATGCAATACGTTACGAAATGAAATTTTGTGTAACTTGTGAGTTTTTGCGAAATTCACTTCGTTCGTTCCGCAAAAATCTCACGCGTTACACAAAATTAGGCATTTCGTAACTGATGGCATAAATAGCTATTATGCCATTAATATTTGACAATTCATAGTTTTTACGTTTACCGATGTTAGTTTCGTCTGTGTAAATCTGGCTGAAGGCTATACACACTTAGACAAAACAATGAAATTTGGGCACTTTCTGGAGGCGTTTTTTTATGTTAAAATTTTTGAATGTTTATTTTTCAGAAAGTGTTCATAATTAAGTGTATTTCAGTTTAAACATAAGTTACAGAGTGGTTGACTACCAATAAATCAAAATTAAATCGATTTCCTGAAAAATGGAACACCCTGTGTGTGATGTTTTCACCAGATTCTGCGCGTCATCTAGTGTCTGTATACCAAATTTCATCGTGCCGGTTATGATGGTTTCTGAAATATAAGCACTGAAAGTCTTAGAGGGAACACAAGGTATATATATTTAAATTAGAATTATTTTTCTAATATTTCTTTTGCAAGAATTTGTCAGAATTTTTATAACTACCTAAATGAATTTTGAGAGAACAACAATGTAACTGAATCTTTTTAACTTTTTAGAGGCGATAATTTTCATATTTTTGTTAAAATCTTAATATTAAATATTATAATATAACACTAACATTTAAGTTAGTGGAGAGTTGAAAATTTTACTTTTTTAAACAAGTTCAGGAGCGGCCTAAGAGCAGGTTTTCAACCAATCAGAGGAGGGAGAATTGAAAATAATAACCCCACTTTTCCAATGAGAGGTAGGAAAGTACCTTCATTTTTTAAATGGCAATGAGTAGAATTGAAAATAATCCTCCCCCCCTTATATTTTATCCCCACTACTTTTATTTTATTCAGTAAAAGTACCGCTAAACACTAAGTTATATTTTAGTGACAATGTATGTCATTAATAAAGAATTGTTTAAAGTTTAAAGAGGAAAATTATGAGTTTTATGCGCAGAAGTATATGGACTATGAAGGATTTCCATTTTTTACTCTACTTGCTGGAATACCGATGCACACTGCTAAAGAAATTTTATACACTTTCAAATATTATACCATATTTTGATATTGATTTAATAAAAAAAATATATCCAGGAGATTTAACATAAATATAAATATCATCACCCTATATGGAAATAGAATGTGATTGTCATAAAACGTTTAAGTTTCTACTCAAAGGCAATATAAAACTTATTAGATTGAAAAAAAGTAAGGCTGAAAGTCTTGAAGAACTGTTGGAAAAAAATAAACATGGACTTAAGTATTACTGAAGTATTTGCGATTTTGATAAAAATAAAGATATTTTATAAAAATAGTTTGTACCCCCACCACTTTTCCTGTTCTTGTGCAATCAGAGCATGAATATATCGCAGACAGCTTTAGATTTTCAGACAGAGAGGTCGTAATCGTATTATAGTAAAGTATGTGGAAAATAAGAATGGACTGCTTTTCAAAGCTGATTTACATATTTTCGTGTATTAAAGAAATACTATTTGGGAACAAGAGACAATCTATATGTTTTTTTACAATACCCATTCGATCTTTCACTTCAGAAGCATTAGGTAACTTTTCACTGGAGTATTTGAGAGCCATACCTTTTGAAGAAATTGGAGCCATATATGAAAAACTTCCTGAGGAATACAAAGCAGATGATAACATGCCAGCAAAAATATTTCGTTGTTATAAGCACTGGCCAACGGAGGGTGACATTCTGCTCTGTTCTCCACCTTTGAAAATTAAATGTTTCGATTACATTTTGAATAAACTAACGCAAACAAGTATCAATGTGAAAGAAGCAACAGAAAAACAGCATTTAAAGATTTCACGCAGAAAGAAATTCAATGTTTTCCACTTTTTTATTTAATGTATAACGTTAATGGAGAATCTTTAATGCGAAGGTGGTGTGACATACTGCAGAAGTACAGACGCAACCCTAACCTCTTATCAATATTACTTTGTTTGAAACACAACCCAGAATTAAAATGGAATGTAACAACCAAAATTTATTTACAAATATGAATGTTTTGTGTGCTTAAATAATAAATAAAAGAATATATAAGTTTTTATTAACGTATTTATTTTATAAACCATAATAAGGGTGTTAAATTAAAAAAATATTTTGTACAACTAAATATATTTATTTAAATAATATTAAGTCACTTAGAAGCAGTATCATTATCATCAAGGGGGATGGTTAAAATCAGGATCTTTAAATATTTCATTGGCATATAATTTACAGAGTAATTCGGATTGCATATAGTCTTCCAGGTGGTAAAGGAAACCATCCAGTTGTAACTTTATCAAGTTATCTATAAAACAATTTTTACAATAGTTCCCATTAGCAGCGTTTCCATACTTTTCCGCTAATTTGTTGCATTCTGTCTCAGAATAAAATCTTCCCATTCCATATATAGCTTCAGTCCAATAAGAATTATTCGAATAGAATTCGTCCAATAAAATTGTTTCTAGACGATGAGAAACTTGTCCTTAATTATATACGTAAATCTAATGTTCTCAGAAATTCGAGAGCTTACAAAAAAATCTACTGTTCATTTGACCGTACGCCTCGACAACAGGAACGTTATAAGGAAGTTAAAAAGGAATTGGTACGTAGACAAGAAGCTGGCGAAACAAATATCAGGATTAAATATATAAAATCTGTTCCAAAAATTATTTCTTTAAATTAGAGTCGCCCAGCAGATCTTCCTCCATCGATGATAATTTTATGTGCTACTATCAGAACGTTCGAGGTCTTAATACCAAAATTTCTGAATTCTTCCCTGCTGCAAGTGTGGGTGAATTTGACATAATATTTATAACGGAAACATGGCTTCACAGTGACGTTCTTAATAGTGAAATATTTCCCGACTTCTATATGGTATACAGATCAGATCGCAAGTTTCATATAACTAATCACACTACTGGAGGAGGAGTTTTGATGGCCATAAAAAATGATTTTAGATCTGAGGTTATTAATATGCCATTTTTTGATTTAAATTTTCCTAATATTGACTTGTTAGCAGTTAAGTGTTATAGTAACAATAACTTGTTTATTCTTGTCGTTATGTACATCCCCCCATCTATTTCATTGGATGATTTTGAATTATTTTTTGATTCTCTGGAACAATTAGAATTTTTACAAGAAGGGAAAGTTGTTATTGTAGGTGATCTAAATGTTCCAAATTTTGTCATTCTAGATTTTATTGATAGAAAAGCTAATTGTGTTAAAAACTTTTTAAATTTATTCAATTACAGCCAGTTTAATGTTATTCACAACAATTTAGGGAAGTTATTAGATTTGGTTATAGGCAGTATTACTTGTGACGTTATTAGAGATCATACCCCTTTGGTACCCGAGGACGATTACCATCCCGCGTTAATGATTTCTTTTTGTAAAGGTGCCGTTCATGAACCCAAATTTTTACCTAATTTAGATAGAAAAAAATATAATTTTAAAAAAGCAAATTTTATGTCACTATATAATTTTATTCTGATATCTGACTGGGATTTCCTAAATGAATGTAATGATGTTGAAACTGCATTAGACAAATTTTACGATCAATTTTATAGAATATGCGACGACTATGTTCCGCTTTATAAAACCTTTAAACATAAATACCCGCCTTGGTTTACTTCTGATATCATAAAAAACATAAAAAGGAAAGCAAAGTTTTTCAGGAAATATAAAAATAATAAAGTAGATTTCTTTCTTCAAGAATTTAAACGACTTCGTGTATTAATTAAAATGCAAATAAATAGCGCTTATGATAGTTATATTAAAAAGGTACAGTCGTCAATTTCTAAAGATCCTCAGCAGTTTTGGTCATTCATACAATCAAGGATGGGATCTTCACGAATACCGGGGGAGGTCTCGTATAATAACAGTAATTATTCCAAACCCTCTGACATTGTGAATGCCTTCTCTGAGTTTTTCAGTAGTGTTTTTTTACAATATAATTCTGAAACTTTGAACTACACTGCAAATTGTTGCTATAATGACATTGTACTAAGTGAGTTTACAGAGACTGAAATTTTTGCGGCCATTAAAAAGTTGAAAAATAAAATGACATCTGGTCCAGATGATATTCCATCTTTCATTGTGAGGGATTGTGCTGCAGTTTTAGCTGCTCCTTTATGCAAAATATTTAATCTTGCTATAAAAAATAAAACTTTTCCAAGTCGCTGGAAAATGGCCAGAGTGTGTCCTATTTTTAAAAGTGGTAATAAATCTCAAGTCGAAAATTACAGACCGATATCAATTATTTCAAATTTTTCTAAAGTCTTTGAGGTAGCTTTGTATAATCGCATCTACCCATTTGTTCACAACAGAATTTCTTCATACCAGCATGGGTTTGTTAGCGGTAGATCAACTGTTACAAATCTAGCGGTATTGACAGAATATGCTTCGCATGTTTTAGATAGCAGAGGACAGGTAGATGTTGTATACACAGATTTTTCAAAGGCTTTTGACAGGATTGATCACACGATTTTACTTCATAAATTGGTAAACTTTGGCTTCTGCAGCGACTTTATTAATTTCATTAAGTCCTATTTGTACAATAGAATACAGTATGTCAGTTACAATGGTTTTGATTCTGATAATTATTTTGCAATTTCTGGGGTACCTCAGGGTTCAACTCTTGGCCCCTTGCTGTTTATTTTATTTATAAATGATCTTAGTAATGTAATTGACTGCTGTAAACTGTTTTATGCTGACGATTTAAAAATATTTTCAAATATAGCTTGCTTGGATGACTGTAATAGGCTGCAGATGGAACTTGATAATATTCATTCGTGGTGTGTAAAAAACAAATTGCATCTCAACCCATCTAAATGTAAAATCCTTAGTTTTTCAAAAAAAATATCTATTTGTGAATTTGATTATAGAATTGGTGATGATGTTTTGTTTCGCTGTAATTCATGTAAAGACTTAGGTGTATGGTTTGATAAAAAATTTTCTTTTTCTGAACATATAGTTTCTAAAACAAATGAAGCCTTGAAGTTTTACGGATTTATTATAAGAAATTGTAAGGGATTTAATGATATAAATGCTTTGAAAACTTTATATTTTGCATATGTACGATCAAGGTTGGAATATGCTTCGTTGATATGGTATCCTTTTTACAATAACCAAAAGATACTTATAGAAGGTATACAGAGGAAGTTTTTAAAATATTTAATGTTCAAGGATGGTGGTGTTTACCCCGAAAGAGGTATAGACTATAGTCTTTTAACTACCCGATTTAATGTTATTAGTTTAGAAGTACGAAGAATTTGTGCGTCATTAACATTCTTATATAAAATTCTGCATAACACAATTGACTGTTCAGATCTACTTTCTCATATTAATTTTTTTGTGCCTAGGCTAAATTCTAGAAACACTGTAACGTTTCGATGTGATATTCCTAAAACTAATATTTTATTGAGATCACCTGTAAATGTTATGTGTAATAACTTTAATCATTTAAATCAGCCATGTGATATTTTTATTATTTCATTAAAATCTCTTATTAGATTAACTACTGAGCAATATATCAATTGACCTTTCTGCAATATTCTTATTTATATTTCCAGATATTAATATTATTGGGAGCATTCGTATGTATTTATGTATTATTTCTTGTTGATTTTTCATTTATTGTGTACTATTTTTTCTTTATATAAATTGCCCTGTAAATGGATTTCTGTTGGGCAATAAAGCATTATTATTATTATTATTATTATTATTCATGTTCGGCGTCAAACTGTAAATTTTCAAATTGTTGCAATAGATGCTCTACACCACTATTAAAAATCAGTGACTTCAATTTCTTTTACGTAAGACATCCACATGATTGGAGAATTTGACTTTGCTGAATGAGTCTACCTAGTACCGTGTTGCATTTTATAGACAACTTTCCACCGATAAACCAGTGCTGACCAGTTATGAGACCGATTTAACCGGTATTAAATTCCGGTTTAGAACCGTGAGCTATTTTTAACGAGACCAGATAAACCGGTTACGTTATTTATGATACAATCACAATGTACACAACAAGTTTTTTTGGCTACGAGTACTATAATATTGTGACAGAATTTGCCCCGCTCGCACCCAATTCGACGACTGTGGTATCGCGAAACTCTGTCCCCCAATCACCCCTATGCGATTCTGGTAAACAAACAAAATAATGCCGTGTATCGAGACGCAACTGGAATATGGAGAATCGACGAGAATCTTTCAAGAACTGGATCCAGAGATACTAGAAAATACCTGGAGAAGAATAAACTGTCAGTCAGTCTTGAATTGGAGTTTAAAAGTGAAATAGTGTTTAGTTGAGTTGTAATTAGTATCCACTAGTGTACAGAGTAGTTAATAAAGATAACTGATTAATTAACGGATTGTTCTTGTGGTAAAAGAGAAAGTCGGGTTAGGAGACCCGTGACAATTTGGTGTCGGAAGTGGATTTAACTAGAAATTTTAAGAACTTTCTGGAACCCTGTAAGTGGGTGGAACGAAAACCCAAGTGTGACATATCACAGCCCTCGTCGTGACGTAAGGAAGTGAAGAGTGTTATTTGCGTAGGACAATCCTGAACATTCTAGTACTTTATACGAAAGTGAGACAAAGACCCAAGTGTGATATATCACGGCACTCATATCATCATAAGGAAGTCAACAGTGATATTTACAAACACGTTCGTGGACATTCTAGAACTTTCCAAAGAAAATAGAGCGAATGCCTGTAACTAGAAGTCAAGTCAACATGGATGCACAACTGACGAAACTGTTAGAAATGATGCAAAGAATGCAAGAACAGGGATGGATGATGCAAGAGAAATTAGAATAACAAGGGCATAAAATGGAAGATCAAGCCAAGACAATGCAAGAGAAATTAGAAGAACAGAGTCAAACAATGCAAAGGAAACTAGAAGAACAAAGGCAGAAACTGAAAGACCAAGCAAATACTGCAAATAATGCAAGAGAGAAGATTAAAAGAATTAGAAGATAAAGGGTATAAAATGGAAGACCAAGCGAAGACGATGAAAGAGAAATTAGAAGAACAAGAGCATAAAATGGAAGACCAGACGAAGACAATGCAAGAAAAATTTGAAGAACAAGGGCATAAAATTGAAGATCAGACCCAAATGATGCAAGAGAAATTAGAAAAAAGTTTAGATGCAGATGATACAACAGGAAATGAGAGCTCAAACGAACGAAATGCAGGCGAAGTTAGAAAAATCGACGAAGAAATAATCTTGGTTAGAGAAACCTGCGAAGAGCTGGACAAAATAAGAAAGGAGGGCGTAATCAAATCAGAAGGATATGTTATCCGAACTCATGAAATGAAACCCCCTGAATTCGACGGCAAGGTTTCCTGGAGTGTCTATCTGCGGAAGTTCGACGCGGCAGCTGCGGCAAATGAATGGTCTGATTCTAAGAAAGCTACTGCTCTGATAGTTGCTCTACGAGGGGAAGCTGTTGATGTCTTACAAGGAGTTCCTGCTGGGCAGCATAATAACTACGACATTCTAAAACAGCATATGGAAATGAGATATGGGGATAAGCACTTGGAGCAAGTGTACCAGGCACAATTGAATCGTCATCAGCAGAGTGGAGAGAATTTACACCATTATGAGGCCGATGTTGCTCGACTGATTCGATTGGCTTATCCAACAGCCCCATCCAAATTCTTAGACCAGCTGTCTATCCAAATTTTTATTGATGGTCTAAGAGATTGTGAGCAGCAGGCAATGCGACTCGCTAGACCTAAAACTTTGAATGATGCCCTCTCCCATGCACTAGAATTCGAAGCAGCAAAAATGGCATCCGGTAGACAAAGTGCGGCCATCAATAATAACAGCGATAGTATGGCAAATGGAGACATAATAAAGACACTGGAGGAGGTCATTGATAAACTCAACTACCAGACCAAAGAAAGAACAATCTGATAGTCGAAGTGATCGCCTTATTAAATGCTGGAACTGTGGACAGACAGGACATATAAAGAAACAGCGTAGGGCCCCAGCCGCAGATCAGCAAAGGCGCGACTCCCAAGTGGCAGCTACGCAGGAAAACTAGGTTCAGCCGGCTTGGCGGGGCGAAAGCTGGCTGCCTCCTTTAACCATGCCCCATGAGAAGAGGCTACGTTATCACGTCTCCAGTATTCTGACTCCTTGTTAGTAGAGGGTATTATTTTTGGTCTTATTTTCTCTATGATAATCGGCACTGGAGCGGCAAGAACTATTGTTCGGCCGAATATTATTGGTGCTTGACGTATCAAGAATCCTGCCAAACGTTATGTCCTCACAACAGCCAATGGACAATAATTACCAGTCAAGGAGGAATACGAGCTTGAGATAGAATTAGCAGACGTCAAATTCAAACATGAGCCCTGGTACCAGATGCATGCCATATTTGGACTAAACTTACTGCGACTGAAGAGGGCAAACTTAGATTTGAATGCTGGTACTCTACGGATAATGGGCGAGGAGGTAGTGTTAATGAACACCACTGAGAATAAGCATGGAGACTAGTTGTTAAAGAAGATGTGGTACTACCTGCTCAGGCCGAAACTTTAGTTGCAACAGTTATGGATGGGGAAATGTCTTGCAGTGTAGGAATGGTGGAACTCAGTAATCCAGACTTGTTCAGTAAATCTATAGTCACCGGACGTATCTTGATTAAACCTGAGAAAACAACAATAGTACGGGTAGTTAACTTGAAAACCTATCCACAAAAAATTACAAAGGGAACGGAAGTAGGAGTCTGTGAACCTGTTACCATGGTCAGAACACTAAAAGAAATAAATGAAACTGAGAAGGAACCAAATAAAACGTCTACTGGAATGTCTCAGGGACATCGTGGATGGGGCCAAAGAAAGATTAACAGAGGTGGAGGTGGAACAACTGGAATAGTTGCGAAGTGAAAATGAAACAGTGTTTGCACTTAAACCAGGCACTTTGGGAGAATCAATGTAGTGAAGCATCGAATCGATACTAGTTTATCGTCTCCTATTAAGCAGCTACCGCGAGGACTTCCACTAGCCAAACGAGAAGTTAACCAGATGTTGATTGAAATGCAACAGCAAGGCACAATAGAGCCTTTCCAGTGTACTTGGGCTTCTCCTGTAGTCCTGGTGAAGAAGAAAGACGGCTCCACCCGATTTTGTGTCGACTACAGAAAATTAAATGACGTCACCAAGAAAGACAGTTACCCATTACCGAGGATTGACGATACTCTGGACACATTGGCTGATGCACAATGGTTTTCCACTTTGGATTTAAAGAGTGGATATTGGCAAGTCGAAGTCAGCCCAGAAGGCAAGGAAAATACAGCTGTACTTCATGGCCTGCATTAGGAGACCGCTTGACTTACTTGGACGACGTGGTGGTGCTGGGACGCTTTCCAAGAGCACCTGAAGAACGTGACCGAAGCGTTCAAAAAGTTGAAAGCAGCAAACCTGCAATTGAACCCGAAGAAGTGCAATCTGTTCCAGAAGGAGGTTAGATACTTAGGCCACATTATTACTCTGAACTGTGAAAACGGACGCGGAGAAGACAGAATACATAAAGAACTGGCCGGTTCCTAAAGACAAACATCAAGTTCGAAGTTTTCTCGGCCTATGCACATGCTACCGATGGTTTGTCCAAGGAAGCTTCTTCATAAACTGACAGAAGACAACATCCCGTTCAAATGGACTCCGAGATGCCAGCAAGCGTTTGAGACGCTGAAAGAGGCTCTCTGCACTACTCCGATTTTGACATACCCAATATCTGGACAAACATTTATAGTGGACACGGACGCAAACAACATTGTAATTGGCGGAGTTCTTTCCCAAGTACAAGATGGCCAAGAGCTAGTAGTGGACTACTTCAACCCCTTCCCAATCAAGTGACCACAACCGTAGCAGAAGCGCTAGTCAACAACCTGTTCTGCAGATTTGATGTACCCATGGAACTACATTCATATCAGGGCAGAAATTTCGAATCAGATGTGTTCTAAAAGGTCTGCGAGCTTATGGGATCCGGAAAACCAGGATCACTCCACTGCATCCCCAGCCAGATGGTATGGTGGAACACTTCAACGCCACACTAGAAACCAATCTGAGGACATTTGTGAACGATAACCAGACAGACTGGGACAAGCTCATTTCACTCTTCCGCTCAACTATCCATGAAACTACTGGGAAGACTCCTGCAAGGATTATCTTTAGAAGAGAGCTTCGCCTACCAGCAGATTTGGTATTTGGTCGTCCTGCAGAACAGCCCAAAGAGCCAGACACTTATACCCATGAGCTAGAACGAAGACTAGCAGCCGTACAGGACCAAGTCAGATCTCGAATGCGACTAGAGAGCGATCGCATGAAGACTCGATACAACGTCCGGGTCAATACAGTCGGATTCCAAGGTGACCTGGTTGGCTGTATAACCCCACGCGGAAGAAAGGAAAATCGCCTATACTACAGAACCGTTGGGAGGGCCCCTACATCGTCATTAAACGGATCAATGACGTCGTTTACCGGATACAGAGGACTCCCAGGAGTAAGATGAAGGTCGTCCATCTGGAGCGTCTGTCCCCATATAGAGGTACATACGATCGGAACGATCGGTCCTAAGGAGGGGGCAGTGTCACAGAATTTGCCCCGCTCGCACCCAATTCGACGACTGTGGTATCGCGGAACGCTAGATCGCCCCTACGCTATTCTAATAAACAAACAAAATAATGCAGTGTATCGAGGCGCAACTGGAATATGGAGAATCGACGAAAATCTTTCAAGAAATAGATCTAGAGATGCTAGAAAATACCTGGAATATTCGTTTGGTCTATAAAAGAAGAATAAACGGCCGAGTCAGTCAGTCTTGAATTACAGTCTTGAATTGGAGTGTTTAGTTGGAAGTTTCCTGGAGTTTAAAACTGAAATAGTGTTGAGTTCAGTTGTAATTAGTATCCAGTAGTGTACAAAGTAATTAATAAATATAAGTAATTAACGGATTGTTTTTGTGGCAAAAGAAAAAGTCGGGTTAGAAAACCCGTGACCACATATTCCAATAGACTATAATATATTCCTCAAATACAAAATTTTCATAATGTGATAAATGGAATAAAAATATTGTACGCAATCTAAATTAAAACGAACTATTTTAAATTTAAAAGTGAAGGATACGCTATCGTATCGCATAAATATAGCTAAGTGGCAAACGGTTTATATTTAGTAAAATTAAGACATGGAATTAAATAATGTATCAAATAAAACGATATATGATTTGTTGCAAAAAAACTGATATTATAGAACAACAAATACTGCGGAACTTAAGAAGGAAATAAAAAACATAAACATTGAATTAAAAAGGAACTTATCACCCTGAGAACAGAGAACGAAGAAATTAAGAAAAAAAATCAAACCTTAAAAAGTAGATTATTAGCAGCTGAACAAAAACTAAACAAATATATATTAGTGTTTTATGGACTGCAGGAAGAAGAAAATGGAATAGACGATACTAAGAATGTGTTAAATATTATAAATGAACTACATGGCGTTGAATGCAATTTCTCTGATATAAGAGGCATCCATCAAATAGGTAAAAAAGCGGAAGACAGAATACAACCTGTATTTATTGAAGTTGTAAATTACCAATTAAAGTTATGAATACTACAGAGTGCCAGGAAATTGAAAGGTACTAATATATTCGTCTCCACCTATTACACATCTGAAGAGCATGCGAGAAACTATTACGTAAAAAATTGCGCATAATCTAGACGCAACGATTAAAAACAACATCTTAATCATAAATGGTGTAGTTTACTCATATGAAGATTTAACAGACCAAGGAGACAGTGAATCTGAAAAACTTGCAAATATTGAAGCTTACAAGGATAAAATTCTTGACATCCAAACAATTGGAGACACGACAATAAATTCTATGTTGCAGACCGCAGAGTATTCGAGTGAAGAAAAACAGAAGTTAAATTTCAAGGACCTTCTACAAGTTCGGACAGAGCTATCAAAAGGAAAGAACAGCCAACGATAACAGAAACTCCAATAAAGAGATCAGTGAGGTTAATGAAATATGTTTTTAATGCAAAATATAAATGAGTTGTTTAAATATGTGTATTGTGTTTCTGATATATGAAAATGTAACATTGTCATGAGTTTTAATTAAATGTAGTTTTTATTCTGCTTCTTATTAACAAATCATGAATCCATATTTGAGGGATTTTAGATATCCATTTTTAGAGGGCTTTCTTCTAGAAACTGTCCTGGGGGTGCGTGATGTTCTATCTGTAAATGATGCAAATGTTAATCTTAAAATCTGTCAACAAAGCATAAGAAGCATTCACAAAAATTTAGATAATTTCAGTATTTTCTCTAAATTTGACTGCATTATACTAACTGAAACATGGAATATTGAGAATGTAAAAATATATCAATTACAAGACTATGAAATAATTTATAATAATGGTGATTTAATTAAGGCAGATAGAGTGGTGGTTTACATAAAAGAGATATTAAATATTCTTTTAACGTTATAAACATGACTGAAATAAAAATATTTGAAATAGTTAAATTTTGAAAATAGAAAAATTAAATTATTTTCCATTTATAGAAGTCCAGCATCCTGTCCATTTATATTTAATAGTGATTTATCCAGATTGTTAGAGAGTACTGAAAATAATTATGATTATATGTTTGTGATAGGTGACATAAATATTGACTTTTTGTGTGAAAATGATTATACTATAATTCATACATCTCAGCAATAAACAGAGTAACAAGACCTAATTTATAAGGAGGTACTTGCCATATTTTTGTTAAGTCGAACACTGAACTTGATTACGTAATACCGTTTGTCATAAAATCAAATAATACAGACCACCACATGACAGCGTTACAAATTGTATTTCCAGAAAATATTAAAAAAACTAAATATGAAACTTTTTATAGGAAATCCTTAAACATAAGCAACCTAAAAATGAATCTGGCAAATTTAGACTGGGAAAATCTGTGTCGTTATGAAAGTGTTGAAGGGGCAACTAATTTTTTTATAAATATCCTACAAGGTCAAATAAATAAATGTACGACAAAAGTAAAGACAACCAGTAAAAATAAGAAAAGAAAGAATTGGATAACACAAGGCTTAATAAAATCTGTGAATAAAAAATGGCTTATAAAGAAGGCTTACGTAATCAGGAAAATAATGCTCTAAAATAGGGATATAAAAATTATAGAAATATGGTGACAAATTTAATTAAAATTACAGAGGCAATTTTTTTCAAAAAGCAGTTAGAGGAAAATTCAAATAATTCAAAAATATTGTGGGGCGTTGTAAATCAGATTACTAAAGAAAAATTAGGCGATAATAAACATATTACTTGCATTAGAGACGATCACAATAGAATCTTAGAACATGATAAAGAATCCAATAGGTAATCCTTTCCAAAAATTATAAAAAACTATGTTTCTCTATCCCACTGACATTCAAGAAGTTAAAAAATAAAAAAGCCAGCGGTCTAAATGGCGTTACTGTAGAGTTACTAAAGGATGTACAGAATGACATAGTCCACTAACATTTATAATAAATAAAATAATCGAAACTGGTGAATGTCCATCACATTTTAAAATGGCTGTGGTCAAACCTGTTTTTAAGAAAGGTGCTGATATGCGTATAAGCAACTACAGACCAATATCTCTAATATCCAATTTATATAAAATATTTGAAAAAATTATAAAACGTCGACTGGTTGATTATTTAAAGAAAAATTCATTATTATCAAAGTACCAATTTGAATTTAGAAATGAAAAATATACACAAGACGCTATTAATTTATTAACTAATAAAAACTATAAAGGCATGGAAGGCATTTGATACAGTCTCTCATTCCATGTTAGAAAAATTATACGCTATGAGTGTGAGGGGTCTGAGTCACAAGTTATTTAAAACTTACCTATCGGGTAGGCTCCAGAGGTTGTCCAAATAAATAATACTTTGAGTAATATGAGGGATATTACATGTGGTGTACCCCAAGGGACAGTGTTGGGTCCAGCACTATTTAACATTTAATGATTTATTCGAGGTTCATTCAGGTGGAACAATAATAGCCTTTGCAGATGACTCTGCTATATACTATGAACGTAGCACTTGACAAGACCTAAAAAGTTAAGTAGAAAATGACATGAGGAAAGTGCTTTCTTGGTATTCAGAAAATTTACTTACATTGAATTTGCATAAAATGTTTTCCTTAGCTGTTCCTCCTATAGCAATACTCAACCAGATTTCCAGTACCTGAAAATAAAAATTAATAACCAAGATTTCATTATCAAATCAGCAGAAAAAATAACTTATCTTGGAATTGTCATTGATAAATACCTTAGATGGGATTTACAAACACAAGCTTTAAAAATAAATTGAGTTATGTACTATGTAAAGTGAAACAATTAAAGTATATCCTGAATTTGAAACAGTTTAAAATAATATATCATGCATTAGTTGAAAGCCGTTTAACTTATGGAATAATGGCGTGGGGGGCAGCCGATAAAGTTATATGAATGAATTAAAGAAAAAGAAAAAAAAGTCATATTAAACAGAAATTTAACTTACTCGTCCAATTTGATTTATAGGGAACTCAAGGTCTTAGACCTAGACAGTTATTCTACTTAAAGGTAGCAATAAACATGCACAGCATTAAAAGTGACTTATCTCCAAATGAGAATAGCTATAATACGAGATCGATGGGCAATTTTGTGGTGGTCCCAAGAATGTACACAACTAAAGGTCCATAGTTATCACTATTTGGGCCCGAAAGTATACAATTCCGTGCCTAAAATTATAAAGCAAACGCAAAGCTTAAATAAATTTAAGTTTTTGCTTAAACGACATCTTATTTATGAAAGAGACGCAATACTCTTGTTTAGGTTTTGGCTATAGGATGTAATATTGTTTGAGTTGATTTCAATGTTTGTGGTATTTTTAAATATGAACTAGTTTTTATATATTGATCTGATTTTTATTGTTAAGTATAGGTATAGCTTTTATACAATATACATTTATACATTTTTTTTCATCATCATCATCATCATCATCATCATTATCATCATCATCATCTTCATCGTCATCGTCATCGTCATCTTCATCGTCATCGTCATCATCATCCTCATTCTCATCGTCATCCTCATCCTCATCCTCATCTTCATCATCCTCATCATCCTCATCATCCTCATCATCCTCATCATCCACATCATCCTCATCATCCTCATCATCCTCATCATCCTCATCATCCTCATCATCCTCATCATCCTCATCATCCTCATCATCCTCATCATCCTCATCATCATCCTCATCATTCTCATCATCCTCATCATCCTCATCATCATCCTCATCATCCTCATCATCCTCATCATCCTCATCATCCTCATCATCATTATCATCTTCATCATCATCCTCATCATCCTCATCATCCTCATCATCATCCTCGCATATTTTAAATTCTTGGCTAACATATCCCGTAGTCCCAATTATGACAGGTACTATAATAACTTTAGTCCGTCACACTCGCTGGATTTCGATTGCTCAACTCTTATATTTAATTCTTTTTTCAGCTTCTTTTTTGATAACAATAGTATCTGCGGGGATGCCTACATCTATTAGGTAAGTTACTTTTTCATTGTGGATGCTGTAACTGTAGGTACCCAATCCTTATGTAAGTCTGTTGCCAGTCAGCCTGTTGCCACCAATGCTAAGGATTCTAGTATTGAAGAAATAAAAATTAAATATCTCGAAGAAATTGTAAAACAAAAAGACCTAGTTATTACAAATCAAGCAATTGCTATTAAGTCTCTTCAAGATCAGTTATGTATGATGCGTATGATGCCATCGAGCTTTAATCAGCATAACGAGGCCATTTCTATGCCAGATAAGAATTCTAAAATTGGAACTTATGCTAGTGCTCTTTCTAAAAATAAAAATTCTTCAAAACCTCTTGGCAAAGGTAAGCCCAGTGGACCTCCTAATCAAATTAGCTCTGCTGCTGTGTCCCACGCAATTCATGTTGCTCAACCTTCTGAAATTTGTCGTGATATTATTCACCTTGATCAGTCTGATTCTGCTCCTGTTTTGACAGTCTCGAAAGCAGGACCATCGTCGGGCCCGAAGAAGAGGTTCAGAAATATCTTGGTTGGTGATGCCAAGAATTTAGCCAACTCCATTTCCCTGAAGTCGGCCAATGAATCAGCTCGTAAGCATTTTCACACCACGAACTGGGAACCTAATACGAGTGAGGAGGTACTCCTTAATTATTTGAAGGGATATTCACAACAAGTGTCTGTGGAGAAGCTAAATTCTCGTGATCCAGAGAGGCACGCATCCTTTAAGGTGTCTGTCCCGATGTCGGATGTTTCAAACATTACTAAGCCTGAAATTTGGCCTGACGGAGTGAGTGTGAATCAGTTTTTTCAAGCACGAAATCTTGTACCAGCCTTTTAAAAGTAACCTACTTAACTGTAATTTATCTGTATTGCATGTCAATGTCCAAAGTATTACCAATAAGGTGTGTGATTTGGATACATCTTTGAGTACTCATCCGCACGACATATTATGTGTTTCTGACCATTGGCTGCAGAATGTGTTCCTAGAGACTATATGTATACCTAAGTTTCATTTAATAACAAGTTATTGCCGAAAAGGCTCAAACAAGCATGGTGGTGTCGCCATATTTTCTATATCTAATATTTGTCTAAAAGCTATGTCTCTACATTCTGCAGTCAAGTTAATGCGGAATTTTGTGCGGCCGAAATTATTGGTATAAACTGTGTACTCATAACAGTTTATCGTTCGTCTTCCCATGGTGATCTCTCTATTTTAAAACTTGTTTTAGTAATATTATACGCTATTGTTTTTGCAAATTTAAATATCACATAATTATGGGTGACTTTAACTTGGACCTTGATATGCAACCAGAGTATGTGTGCAGTAAAAATAAGTCCTCTTTATCTCCGGAGGAATTTAATAACTTTTTCGTTAACGTAGCTGATGTAATCATAAAATCAATTGGCAACGATAATTTGAATCCTGCTGCTTTTTTAAATAAAGTTCCTAAACCAATTTCATCGTTTTTCCTTTCAGCGGTTGATGAGTCTGATGTTCGCGAGGCTATTTTAAGCTTGAAAAATTTTAGTTTTTTCGATTATTATGGCCTGAATAGTAAATTGCTAAAAGTCGCTATTGAGCCCATCGTTAAGCCCCTGTCAACTCTTTTCAATAAATGTATAGAGGATTCTATTTGGCCGGACTGCTTTAAAGTTACGAGGGTTCTTCCTCTTCACAAAAAGAGTACAATAATTTATTAGACAATATCAGGTCAATTGCAATATTTTGAAAGCAAGTCTATTTTGTCGCCCTGTCAATTTGGCTTTCGCAATGGTCGTTCCACAGTCGGAGCTCTGCTAGCAGTTCTAGAGAACATTGTAGAGAGTTTGGATTGTGGGATGAACATTTACGCCACATTATGTGATTTGTCTAAGGTATTCGATTGTGTTGATGTCAATGTCCTGTTATATAAGTTGGAATATTATGGTATTCGCTCCAAAGAGCTAAACAATTTACTGAATATTGTTCTACTAACACCTATTCATCTTAGATTTTGAGTTTAAATATATTTACTTTACGCATATACATTTTTTCATTCTAATAAATGAGTACCTAATATGTTTTACTATACATTTTTTTTTGTGGTTAGTTTTATGTTTTTAGTGGTGTTTTATATACCTTTTTGTTTGTTATTTTTTATCTTTGACTGAGCGTTACTATTGTGCCTTTTATTATATTTTTTCTTGTTTCTTTGCCTTACCAATTTTCAACTATAATTTATTATTATTATTGTTATCGTTATTATTATTATTATTATTATTTTTCTTTTTTCCAGTAACACCTTCTGAAGCTCCGACACATTCGGAGATGTTCTGAAGAGTCAAGCAATGACCACTCTCCACTCCAAGGACGATTGCCTTCGTTCGCTACGTCTGCTCAGAACGCACGATTTACGGGATTAATAATAATAATAATAATAATAATAATAATAATAATAATAATAATAATAATAATAATAATAATAATAATAATAATAATAATAATAATAATAATAATAATAATAATAATAATAATAATAATAATAATAATAATAATAATAATAATAATAATAATAATAATAATAATAATAATAATAATAATAATAATAATAATAATAATAATAATAATAATAATAATAATAATAATAATAATAATAATAATAATAATAATAATAATAATAATAATAATAATAATAATAATAATAATAATAATAATAATAATAATAATAATAATAATAATAATAATAATAATAATAATAATAATAATAATAATAATAATAATAATAATAATAATAATAATAATAATAATAATAATAATAATAATAATAATAATAATAATAATAATAATAATAATAATAATAATAATAATAATAATAATAATAATAATAATAATAATAATAATAATAATAATAATAATAATAATAATAATAATAATAATAATAATAATAATAATAATAATAATAATAATAATAATAATAATAATAATAATAATAATAATAATAATAATAATAATAATAATAATAATAATAATAATAATAATAATAATAATAATAATAATAATAATAATAATAATAATAATAATAATAATAATAATAATAATAATAATAATAATAATAATAATAATAATAATAATAATAATAATAATAATAATAATAATAATAATAATAATAATAATAATAATAATAATAATAATAATAATAATAATAATAATAATAATAATAATAATAATAATAATAATAATAATAATAATAATAATAATAATAATAATAATAATAATAATAATAATAATAATAATAATAATAATAATAATAATAATAATAATAATAATAATAATAATAATAATAATAATAATAATAATAATAATAATAATAATAATAATAATAATAATAATAATAATAATAATAATAATAATAATAATAATAATAATAATAATAATAATAATAATAATAATAATAATAATAATAATAATAATAATAATAATAATAATAATAATAATAATAATAATAATAATAATAATAATAATAATAATAATAATAATAATAATAATAATAATAATAATAATAATAATAATAATAATAATAATAATAATAATAATAATAATAATAATAATAATAATAATAATAATAGAATAGAATAGAATAGAATAAGTTTATTGACCACCATATACAATAAGTACATTTTTAGTCACAACAAATATATAAAAACATCAACTATCAGTTAAGGAAATAAAAGAAATAAAATCATTGATGGAATAAAAACAATTAGAAAAACAATTAGACAATAAAAACTTTTTAGTGAAATCCCGAAATTCTCTGCAGGACATCTGTTTAATGACACTCTGCCCAAAGTAACAACCCAGGCTATTATATAGACTCAAACATAATTTATTGTTTTTTGTAATATTAATCCGTGAAAAAGGAACTATCAGATTTCCCGCATGCCTCGTGTTGTACTGGTGAATGTCTGAATGAGATAACAAATTGGGTAAGTTCTTATGAACCAAAAGTAAAGACTCCAACAAGTACACACAAGGCAAAGGTAGGATACCATATTTTTTAAATAAATCTCTACAGGGAGTAACTCTAGACACAGCAGCAACGAGGCTAATAATAATAATAATAATAATAATAATAATAATAATAATAATAATAATAATAAGTAGTGATAATACCTATAATCATTGGCAGTACAGGGGAAATCCCAAAAACATTCCACCTAGCTATGGAACAGCTTAATATACCCAAAAATACTTACCTGGCGCTTCAGAAATCGGTACTCCTAAGTACCTGTCACATTGTAAGGAAATTTCTTTCTACACAGCATCCATTTTCGAATAATACTGAACACCAATAGAATGAAGATGAGACTTGGCAATGCCCGTCCATCTTTGTAATACCTTTAAAAAGTGAAAAATTGAAAATAATAATAATAATAATAATAATAATAATAATAATAATAATAATAATAATAATAATAATAATAATAATAATAATAATAATAATAATAATAATAATAATAATAATAATAATAATAATAATAATAATAATAATAATAATAATAATAATAATAATAATAATAATAATAATAATAATAATAATAATAATAATAATAATAATAATAATAATAATAATAATAATAATAATAATAATAATAATAATAATAATAATAATAATAATAATAATAATAATAATAATAATAATAATAATAATAATAATAATAATAATAATAATAATAATAATAATAATAATAATAATAATAATAATAATAATAATAATAATAATAATAATAATAATAATAATAATAATAATAATAATAATAATAATAATAATAATAATAATAATAATAATAATAATAATAATAATAATAATAATAATAATAATAATAATAATAATAATAATAATAATAATAATAATAATAATAATAATAATAATAATAATAATAATAATAATAATAATAATAATAATAATAATAATAATAATAATAATAATAATAATAATAATAATAATAATAATAATAATAATAATAATAATAATAATAATAATAATAATAATAATAATAATAATAATAATAATAATAATAATAATAATAATAATAATAATAATAATAATAATAATAATAATAATAATAATAATAATAATAATAATAATAATAATAATAATAATAATAATAATAATAATAATAATAATAATAATAATAATAATAATAATAATAATAATAATAATAATAATAATAATAATAATAATAATAATAATAATAATAATAATAATAATAATAATAATAATAATAATAATAATAATAATAATAATAATAATAATAATAATAATAATAATAATAATAATAATAATAATAATAATAATAATAATAATAATAATAATAATAATAATAATAATAATAATAATAATAATAATAATAATAATAATAATAATAATAATAATAATAATAATAATAATAATAATAATAATAATAATAATAATAATAATAATAATAATAATAATAATAATAATAATAATAATAATAATAATAATAATAGAATAGAATAGAATAAGTTTATTGACCACCATATACAATAAGTACATTTTTAGTCACAACAAATATATAAAAACATCAACTATCAGTTAAGGAAATAAAAGAAATAAAATCATTGATGGAATAAAAACAATTAGACAATAAAAACTTTTTAGTGAAATCCCGAAATATCTGTTTAATGACACTCTGCCCAAAGTAACAACCCAGGCTATTATATAGACTCAAACATAATTTATTGTTTTTTGTAATATTAATCCGTGAAAAAGGAACTATCAGATTTCCCGCATGCCTCGTGTTGTACTGGTGAATGTCTGAATGAGATAACAAATTGGGTAAGTTCTTATGAACCAAAAGTAAAGACTCCAACAAGTACACACAAGGCAAAGGTAGGATACCATATTTTTTAAATAAATCTCTACAGGGAGTAACTCTAGACACAGCAGCAACGAGGCTAATAATAATAATAATAATAATAATAATAATAATAATAATAATAATAATAATAATAATAATAATAATAATAATAATAATAATAATAATAATAATAATAATAATAATAATAATAATAATAATAATAATAATAATAATAATAATAATAATAATAATAATAATAATAATAATAATAATAATAATAATAATAATAATAATAATAATAATAATAATAATAATAATAATAATAATAATAATAATAATAATAATAATAATAATAATAATAATAATAATAATAATAATAATAATAATAATAATAATAATAATAATAATAATAATAATAATAATAATAATAATAATAATAATAATAATAATAATAATAATAATAATAATAATAATAATAATAATAATAATAATAATAATAATAATAATAATAATAATAATAATAATAATAATAATAATAATAATAATAATAATAATAATAATAATAATAATAATAATAATAATAATAATAATAATAATAATAATAATAATAATAATAATAATAATAATAATAATAATAATAATAATAATAATAATAATAATAATAATAATAATAATAATAATAATAATAATAATAATAATAATAATAATAATAATAATAATAATAATAATAATAATAATAATAATAATAATAATAATAATAATAATAATAATAATAATAATAATAATAATAATAATAATAATAATAATAATAATAATAATAATAATAATAATAATAATAATAATAATAATAATAATAATAATAATAATAATAATAATAATAATAATAATAATAATAATAATAATAATAATAATAATAATAATAATAATAATAATAATAATAATAATAATAATAATAATAATAATAATAATAATAATAATAATAATAATAATAATAATAATAATAATAATAATAATAATAATAATAATAATAATAATAATAATAATAATAATAATAATAATAATAATAATAATAATAATAATAATAATAATAATAATAATAATAATAATAATAATAATAATAATAATAATAATAATAATAATAATAATAATAATAATAATAATAATAATAATAATAATAATAATAATAATAATAATAATAATAATAATAATAATAATAATAATAATAATAATAATAATAATAATAATAATAATAATAATAATAATAATAATAATAATAATAATAATAATAATAATAATAATAATAATAATAATAATAATAATAATAATAATAATAATAATAATAATAATAATAATAATAATAATAATAATAATAATAATAATAATAATAATAATAATAATAATAATAATAATAATAATAATAATAATAATAATAATAATAATAATAATAATAATAATAATAATAATAATAATAGAATAGAATAGAATAAGTTTATTGACCACCATATACAATAAGTACATTTTTAGTCACAACAAATATATAAAAACATCAACTATCAGTTAAGGAAATAAAAGAAATAAAATCATTGATGGAATAAAAACAATTAGACAATAAAAACTTTTTAGTGAAATCCCGAAATTCTCTGCAGGACATCTGTTTAATGACACTCTGCCCAAAGTAACAACCCAGGCTATTATATAGACTCAAACATAATTTATTGTTTTTTGTAATATTAATCCGTGAAAAAGGAACTATCATGTTGTACTGGTGAATGTCTGAATGAGATAACAAATTGGGTAAGTTCTTATGAACCAAAAGTAAAGACTCCAACAAGTACACACAAGGCAAAGGTAGGATACCATATTTTTTAAATAAATCTCTACAGGGAGTAACTCTAGACACAGCAGCAACGAGGCTAATAATAATAATAATAATAATAATAATAATAATAATAATAATAATAAGTAGTGATAATACCTATAATCATTGGCAGTACAGGGGAAATCCCAAAAACATTCCACCTAGCTATGGAACAGCTTAATATACCCAAAAATACTTACCTGGCGCTTCAGAAATCGGTACTCCTAAGTACCTGTCACATTGTAAGGAAATTTCTTTCTACACAGCATCCATTTTCGAATAATACTGAACACCAATAGAATGAAGATGAGACTTGGCAATGCCCGTCCATCTTTGTAATACCTTTAAAAAGTGAAAAATTGAAAATAATAATAATAATAATAATAATAATAATAATAATAATAATAATAATAATAATAATAATAATAATAATAATAATAATAATAATAATAATAATAATAATAATAATAATAATAATAATAATAATAATAATAATAATAATAATAATAATAATAATAATAATAATAATAATAATAATAATAATAATAATAATAATAATAATAATAATAATAATAATAATAATAATAATAATAATAATAATAATAATAATAATAATAATAATAATAATAATAATAATAATAATAATAATAATAATAATAATAATAATAATAATAATAATAATAATAATAATAATAATAATAATAATAATAATAATAATAATAATAATAATAATAATAATAATAATAATAATAATAATAATAATAATAATAATAATAATAATAATAATAATAATAATAATAATAATAATAATAATAATAATAATAATAATAATAATAATAATAATAATAATAATAATAATAATAATAATAATAATAATAATAATAATAATAATAATAATAATAATAATAATAATAATAATAATAATAATAATAATAATAATAATAATAATAATAATAATAATAATAATAATAATAATAATAATAATAATAATAATAATAATAATAATAATAATAATAATAATAATAATAATAATAATAATAATAATAATAATAATAATAATAATAATAATAATAATAATAATAATAATAATAATAATAATAATAATAATAATAATAATAATAATAATAATAATAATAATAATAATAATAATAATAATAATAATAATAATAATAATAATAATAATAATAATAATAATAATAATAATAATAATAATAATAATAATAATAATAATAATAATAATAATAATAATAATAATAATAATAATAATAATAATAATAATAATAATAATAATAATAATAATAATAATAATAATAATAATAATAATAATAATAATAATAATAATAATAATAATAATAATAATAATAATAATAATAATAATAATAATAATAATAATAATAATAATAATAATAATAATAATAATAATAATAATAATAATAATAATAATAATAATAATAATAATAATAATAATAATAATAATAATAATAATAATAATAATAATAATAATAATAATAATAATAATAATAATAATAATAATAATAATAATAATAATAATAATAATAATAATAATAATAATAATAATAATAATAATAATAATAATAATAATAATAATAATAATAATAATAATAATAGAATAGAATAGAATAAGTTTATTGACCACCATATACAATAAGTACATTTTTAGTCACAACAAATATATAAAAACATCAACTATCAGTTAAGGAAATAAAAGAAATAAAATCATTGATGGAATAAAAACAATTAGACAATAAAAACTTTTTAGTGAAATCCCGAAATTCTCTGCAGGACATCTGTTTAATGACACTCTGCCCAAAGTAACAACCCAGGCTATTATATAGACTCAAACATAATTTATTGTTTTTTGTAATATTAATCCGTGAAAAAGGAACTATCAGATTTCCCGCATGCCTCGTGTTGTACTGGTGAATGTCTGAATGAGATAACAAATTGGGTAAGTTCTTATGAACCAAAAGTAAAGACTCCAACAAGTACACACAAGGCAAAGGTAGGATACCATATTTTTTAAATAAATCTCTACAGGGAGTAACTCTAGACACAGCAGCAACGAGGCTAATAATAATAATAATAATAATAATAATAATAATAATAATAATAATAATAATAATAATAATAATAATAATAATAATAATAATAATAATAATAATAATAATAATAATAATAATAATAATAATAATAATAATAATAATAATAATAATAATAATAATAATAATAATAATAATAATAATAATAATAATAATAATAATAATAATAATAATAATAATAATAATAATAATAATAATAATAATAATAATAATAATAATAATAATAATAATAATAATAATAATAATAATAATAATAATAATAATAATAATAATAATAATAATAATAATAATAATAATAATAATAATAATAATAATAATAATAATAATAATAATAATAATAATAATAATAATAATAATAATAATAATAATAATAATAATAATAATAATAATAATAATAATAATAATAATAATAATAATAATAATAATAATAATAATAATAATAATAATAATAATAATAATAATAATAATAATAATAATAATAATAATAATAATAATAATAATAATAATAATAATAATAATAATAATAATAATAATAATAATAATAATAATAATAATAATAATAATAATAATAATAATAATAATAATAATAATAATAATAATAATAATAATAATAATAATAATAATAATAATAATAATAATAATAATAATAATAATAATAATAATAATAATAATAATAATAATAATAATAATAATAATAATAATAATAATAATAATAATAATAATAATAATAATAATAATAATAATAATAATAATAATAATAATAATAATAATAATAATAATAATAATAATAATAATAATAATAATAATAATAATAATAATAATAATAATAATAATAATAATAATAATAATAATAATAATAATAATAATAATAATAATAATAATAATAATAATAATAATAATAATAATAATAATAATAATAATAATAATAATAATAATAATAATAATAATAATAATAATAATAATAATAATAATAATAATAATAATAATAATAATAATAATAATAATAATAATAATAATAATAATAATAATAATAATAATAATAATAATAATAATAATAATAATAATAATAATAATAATAATAATAATAATAATAATAATAATAATAATAATAATAATAATAATAATAATAATAATAATAATAATAATAATAATAATAATAATAATAATAATAATAATAATAATAATAATAATAATAATAATAATAATAATAATAATAATAATAATAATAATAATAATAATAATAATAATAATAATAATAATAATAATAATAATAATAATAATAATAATAATAATAATAATAATAATAATAATAATAATAATAATAATAATAATAATAATAATAATAATAATAATAATAATAATAATAATAATAATAATAATAATAATAATAATAATAATAATAATAATAATAATAATAATAATAATAATAATAATAATAATAATAATAATAATAATAATAATAATAATAATAATAATAATAGATAGATAGATAGAACGTTTATTGACCATTTATATATACAAACAGTACATTTATAGTCATAACTTATTAACTAAATAATCAACTGATATATGACTTAAAATCGTCAATAGAATAAAAGCAATGCTCCAATAGGAACATTTTAGTGAATGTATGGAATGACCTGACTGACTTCAATTTAATTTGGGAATGTCTAAAAAATGTATTAAATTTATTATAGAGGCCAATTAACATTTTATTTTGTTCGGTAATTTTGATTCTAGAAAATGGCTCTACAATATTTTCTGCGTTTCTTGTATCGTAATTATGAATGTTAGAATGTGTAACTAAGTTGGGCAAATTTTTATGAACTAGAATTAGAGCCTCCAGGATAAATAAACATGGCAGAGGTAGAATTTTGAGTTGCTTAAACAGGTCTTTACAAGAAGTATTATAAGATACATTAGCTATGAGTCTCACCGCAGCCTTCTGTAGAATAAATGCCCTGTGCGCATCCCTAGAGTTACCCCACAGAACGATACCATAGCTCAAGTGACTATTCAGTAAAGAAAAATAAACAACCCGCATAACACTATCATCCACAAAAGGCCTCAGTTGTCTCATTACAAAAAGCTGCGCCGCAAGCCTCGAGCAAAGCCTTTCCAAATGCGGGGTCCAGGTTAGGGCGGTATCGAGAGTAATGCCCAACATTTTAACTGGTTCAGATTTTACACACCACTTATCAGATGAAAATAACATATTTTGCGTTTTTGTTACATTCAATTTTAATTTATTTGTAGAAAACCAAGATTTGGCCGATGCGAGGCTCGCTAAGCTCAGCTCTTCACTACCTCTAGTCACTATGGTGGTGTCATCCGCAAAGAGAAAGCAAGAACTAGAAGGTAAACAAGAGGGCAGATCATTAATGTACAATAAAAAAAGCACTGGGCCTAAAATTGATCCTTGCGGGACACCACCTTCTATCGGCATAATTTCGGACTCAAAGTCATTGACCATAACATACTGCTTCCTATTGGTTAAATAAGATCTAAAAAGTTGTAATTCATTTGAACGAATACCATAGTAATCCAGTTTCAGCAAAAGAATATCTGTGTTAACGCAGTCGAAGGCCTTTGTCAGGTCACACAACACTGCATATGAACTCTCACCCATATCAAGGCCATCGACTACTTCCTCTATCACAGATAACAACGCTCTGACTGTAGAATACCCCTTTCTGAACCCAAACTGTGATGGCGATATGATAGAATATTTATCCAAATAGACCAATAATCTCTCTTTTAGCAAGATTTCTAATATTTTGGACTGTGATGGCGATATGATAGAATATTTATCCAAATAGACCAATAATCTCTCTTTTAGCAAGATTTCTAATATTTTGGAAAATATAGGTAAAATAGCAATTGGCCTAAAATTGTCTACAACATCGACATCGCCCTTTTTATGGATTGGAAGAATCTTTGCTATTTTGAAAGAGTCCGGCCATATGCCGCCGTTAACAATATTATTAAATAGGAATGTAAGTGGCCCAACAAGTACTTCAAGGCAAGCTTTAACTATTCTGCTGTTTAAGCCATAATAATCCAGACAGGCTGAGTTATTCAAGGAAAGGATAGCCTGACGCACATCAGCTTCCAATATAGGCGACATAAAAAAAGAAGATACTGGTTTGACCATACTATTTAGAAATATCAAGGGGTTTATATTTGTATCCCCAATACTATTGAAAATTACGTCAGGGACAGTTGTAAAAAAATTATTGAACTCCTCAGGAGTTAAGCTGGTAGCTACGTGATTACTTATAGATGTACGTTCTAAGTTTACTATGTTCCAGACTGTTTTGGACTTATTATCAGAGGCCATAATGGTCGTGGCATAATAGTTACGTTTAGCGGAAACAAGAGCTTTTTTATACTGCTTACGCAAATGACTGTAAGTAGCCCAGTCATTCTCAGAATTTGTTACATTGAATATATATTTAGCCTTGAAAAGATTCTTTCTCTTGCCCCTCAGTTCCTCATTGAACCACTTTACTCCACATTTAGCAGATACATTTTTTAAAGGGAAACAGTCATCCAGGAAAATTGCAACATTTTTCAAAAGCTCATTGCATATTATATTGGGGTTAGAGCCTAGAGAATAGAAGTTGAACCAGTTAGTCAGTTTTAAATGATCTAAAAAACAAGAGATATTTGTATCATTAATCATTCTTTTGCGAACAAGGGTTTTTGATTTTTTTATTCCTCGAGGATTCCTAACACAAATATACACCGCCATATGGTCGGCAATATGGGTATCAATAACACCCGTAGATAATAATAATAATAATAATAATAATAATAATAATAATAATAATAATAATAATAATAATAATAATAATAATAATAATAATAATAATAATAATAATAATAATAATAATAATAATAATAATAATAATAATAATAATAATAATAATAATAATAATAATAATAATAATAATAATAATAATAATAATAATAATAATAATAATAATAATAATAATAATAATAATAATAATAATAATAATAATAATAATAATAATAATAATAATAATAATAATAATAATAATAATAATAATAATAATAATAATAATAATAATAATAATAATAATAATAATAATAATAATAATAATAATAATAATAATAATAATAATAATAATAATAATAATAATAATAATAATAATAATAATAATAATAATAATAATAATAATAATAATAATAATAATAATAATAATAATAATAATAATAATAATAATAATAATAATAATAATAATAATAATAATAATAATAATAATAATAATAATAATAATAATAATAATAATAATAATAATAATAATAATAATAATAATAATAATAATAATAATAATAATAATAATAATAATAATAATAATAATAATAATAATAATAATAATAATAATAATAATAATAATAATAATAATAATAATAATAATAATAATAATAATAATAATAATAATAATAATAATAATAATAATAATAATAATAATAATAATAATAATAATAATAATAATAATAATAATAATAATAATAATAATAATAATAATAATAATAATAATAATAATAATAATAATAATAATAATAATAATAATAATAATAATAATAATAATAATAATAATAATAATAATAATAATAATAATAATAATAATAATAATAATAATAATAATAATAATAATAATAATAATAATAATAATAATAATAATAATAATAATAATAATAATAATAATAATAATAATAATAATAATAATAATAATAATAATAATAATAATAATAATAATAATAATAATAATAATAATAATAATAATAATAATAATAATAATAATAATAATAATAATAATAATAATAATAATAATAATAATAATAATAATAATAATAATAATAATAATAATAATAATAATAATAATAATAATAATAATAATAATAATAATAATAATAATAATAATAATAATAATAATAATAATAATAATAATAATAATAATAATAATAATAATAATAATAATAATAATAATAATAATAATAATAATAATAATAATAATAATAATAATAATAATAATAATAATAATAATAATAATAATAATAATAATAATAATAATAATAATAATAATAATAATAATAATAATAATAATAATAATAATAATAATAATAATAATAATAATAATAATAATAATAATAATAATAATAATAATAATAATAATAATAATAATAATAATAATAATAATAATAATAATAATAATAATAATAATAATAATAATAATAATAATAATAATAATAATAATAATAATAATAATAATAATAATAATAATAATAATAATAATAATAATAATAATAATAATAATAATAATAATAATAATAATAATAATAATAATAATAATAATAATAATAATAATAATAATAATAATAATAATAATAATAATAATAATAATAATAATAATAATAATAATAATAATAATAATAATAATAATAATAATAATAATAATAATAATAATAATAATAATAATAATAATAATAATAATAATAATAATAATAATAATAATAATAATAATAATAATAATAATAATAATAATAATAATAATAATAATAATAATAATAATAATAATAATAATAATAATAATAATAATAATAATAATAATAATAATAATAATAATAATAATAATAATAATAATAATAATAATAATAATAATAATAATAATAATAATAATAATAATAATAATAATAATAATAATAATAATAATAATAATACTTTTTACTTTTACTTTTTATTTACCACGTTATATACAAAAGTATATTTGAGGTCAAAATAGATCAAAACAGAAAAAGTAAACAGTACAATATAGATGCATGCAGGCCTTATTTATAAATCAATTACAGAGAAGAAAAAAAAAATGACATGGACTACTGGAATTACGAACAGGACATAAACTCGTCAACGCTATAAAAACAAAATTTTAAAAGAAAAGTTTTTACAAACCTATTGAATTGTCTATTTGTCATTTTCGACAGCATAGTGTTTTTGTGCATAGAGGCAAATTTATTATAAATATTAACATCTACCTTATTTATTTGGGTTTTACGTATTCTGGAGAATGGAGCCACCAGATTTTTTGCGTGCCGCGTATCATAATTGTGGATATCACGGTGACTAATAAATTTTTTAGAATTTTCATGAATATATAACAAATTTTGAAAGATGAAAATGCATGGAAGAGGAAGTATGTTGTATTTTTTAAATAACAGTCTACAGTGTACATCTGGCATGGCTCCATCTATGATTCTAACAGCAGCCTTCTGGAGTACAAATACTTTGTTTGCATTAACCGAATTTCCCCACAGGAGAATACTGTAAGATATATGGCAGTGAATAATAGCAAAGTATATAGTGCGAAGAACATTTCTAGGCAAACTCAGTCGCAACTGGCGTAGGGCAAATATTTGTGAAGAGATTCTTGAACATATGTAATCAACATGTCTACTCCATGTAAGGCTAGTGTCAAGAAAAACTCCTAATAGTTTGATTGAAGCAGAGCCGGGAGCCCATTTGTCAGAGGTAATGTGTAAACTTTGAGTTTTTGACTGGTTTAGTTTTAACTGGTTGGTTGCAAACCATTCATTAGCTCTGCGTAGGTCACCCGCATCTGAAATATTTGTGCCTCTGCTTAAGAAAGTGGTATCATCAGCATACAGGATACAAGTACTATTTGTTATGGAATATGGCAAATCATTGATATAAATGAGAAAGAGAACAGGCCCGAGGACGGATCCCTGTAAAACACCATTTTTAATTGGAAGTGTATCAGATTCAACATTTTTAAAATAAACAAACTGTTTCCAATTACTAAAATAGGATCTGAATAGCTTAAGTGCATTGTCTCTAATTCCATAATATTCGAGTTTCTTAATTAAAGTATTTGTATCAACACAATCGAATGCTTTGGTAAGATCACACGCTGTAACGTATGTACCCAAGCCCTCATCCAAGCCTTCAACAGCCACCTCTATGAATTTCAATAGAGCTTTAAGCGTAGATTTATTTTTTCTGAAGCCAAATTGCGACTCAGAAAATATGGAAAACTTTTCGCAGTAGCTTACCAGTTTCTCTCTAATCAAAATTTCAAATATTTTGCCTGTAATAGGAACAATAGCAATCGGTCGGAAGTTGTCTAGACACTCAGGATCACCTTTTTTATATATAGGTGTAACTTTTGAGATTTTAAAGTCATCAGGCCAGTTCCCTTCTTCTATACATTTATTAAATAGAGAAGTTAATGGATTCACCAGCGACTCGAGTGATGCCTTAATCATAATACTATTTAAGTAATAGCAGTCGAATGAGTGCGACTTTTTTAGTTTTAATATAGCCTCTTTTATGTCAGAGCTACGAAAGCCTGCCATAAAAAAGGAAGACGAGGGTTTAGGTGTCTTATTTAGCAAATCTAACGGATCCAAGTTAGTATTTAAAATTGATCCTGCAATATTATTTGAGATGTTGGTGAAGAATATATTAAAGTCAGTGGCAGTGAGAGAAGTAGAAACAGAGTCAAAACTGGGTTTTTTTTCGCTATTAACTAATTGCCAAACCACTTTATTTTTGTCACTAGCACTCATTATTTCACGAGTGTATGCGAGACGCTTCTCCTCTTTCAGAGCATTGCAATAATAATAATAATAATAATAATAATAATAATAATAATAATAATAATAATAATAATAATAATAATAATAATAATAATAATAATAATAATAATAATAATAATAATAATAATAATAATAATAATAATAATAATAATAATAATAATAATAATAATAATAATAATAATAATAATAATAATAATAATAATAATAATAATAATAATAATAATAATAATAATAATAATAATAATAATAATAATAATAATAATAATAATAATAATAATAATAATAATAATAATAATAATAATAATAATAATAATAATAATAATAATAATAATAATAATAATAATAATAATAATAATAATAATAATAATAATAATAATAATAATAATAATAATAATAATAATAATAATAATAATAATAATAATAATAATAATAATAATAATAATAATAATAATAATAATAATAATAATAATAATAATAATAATAATAATAATAATAATAATAATAATAATAATAATAATAATAATAATAATAATAATAATAATAATAATAATAATAATAATAATAATAATAATAATAATAATAATAATAATAATAATAATAATAATAATAATAATAATAATAATAATAATAATAATAATAATAATAATAATAATAATAATAATAATAATAATAATAATAATAATAATAATAATAATAATAATAATAATAATAATAATAATAATAATAATAATAATAATAATAATAATAATAATAATAATAATAATAATAATAATAATAATAATAATAATAATAATAATAATAATAATAATAATAATAATAATAATAATAATAATAATAATAATAATAATAATAATAATAATAATAATAATAATAATAATAATAATAATAATAATAATAATAATAATAATAATAATAATAATAATAATAATAATAATAATAATAATAATAATAATAATAATAATAATAATAATAATAATAATAATAATAATAATAATAATAATAATAATAATAATAATAATAATAATAATAATAATAATAATAATAATAATAATAATAATAATAATAATAATAATAATAATAATAATAATAATAATAATAATAATAATAATAATAATAATAATAATAATAATAATAATAATAATAATAATAATAATAATAATAATAATAATAATAATAATAATAATAATAATAATAATAATAATAATAATAATAATAATAATAATAATAATAATAATAATAATAATAATAATAATAATAATAATAATAATAATAATAATAATAATAATAATAATAATAATAATAATAATAATAATAATAATAATAATAATAATAATAATAATAATAATAATAATAATAATAATAATAATAATAATAATAATAATAATAATAATAATAATAATAATAATAATAATAATAATAATAATAATAATAATAATAATAATAATAATAATAATAATAATAATAATAATAATAATAATAATAATAATAATAATAATAATAATAATAATAATAATAATAATAATAATAATAATAATAATAATAATAATAATAATAATAATAATAATAATAATAATAATAATAATAATAATAATAATAATAATAATAATAATAATAATAATAATAATAATAATAATAATAATAATAATAATAATAATAATAATAATAATAATAATAATAGAATAGAATAGAATAGAATAGAATAGACCTTTATTGACAGTATATACACAACAGTACATTTATGTCATAATAAAAATTAATTATAGTTGAAATTTGGTAAAACAAAGAAGCAATAAAAATATATATATTAAAAGGCACAATAGTTATGCTTACTCAAAGATAAAAAATACAAACAAAAAGGTATATAAAACACTACTTAAAACATTAAACTAACCACAAAAAAGAATGTTTAGTGGAACATATTACTCACTGATTAGAATTAAAAAATTTATATGCGTAAAGTAAGTATATTTAAACTCAAAATCTAAGATGAATAGGTGTTAGTAGAACAATATTCAGTAAATTCGTCAACACTGTAAAAGCAATGCAGTAATAGGAAGGATTTGATAAATCTACGAAAAGCTCCATATGATAATTGAGTAATATGTTTCACTCTACAGAAGTTATCAAATCTATTGTACAAGTTAATATCTGGCTTATTGGATTTGGTGACATTAAGTCGGGAATAAGGTAATAACAGATTTCCAGCGTGTCTGGTATTATAGCTATGCACATCGGAATGGGTTTGCAGATGAGCTGCACTCTTATGAACTAATGATAAAGCCTCATATACATATAAACAGGGTAAGGGCAAAATTTTGTGGTGAATAAACAATTCTCGACAATGGACTCTGCTAGTGGCATTACCAATGAGGCGAATAGCTGCTTTCTGAATAACAAATGCTCTCAAGGCACTAGTAGCATTGCCCCAAAGAGCTACACCATAAGATAGATGGCAGTGAACCAAAGAAAAATACAGCATTTTTAAAGTAGAAGTATAAGTATAATAATAATAATAATAATAATAATAATAATAATAATAATAATAATAATAATAATAATAATAATAATAATAATAATAATAATAATAATAATAATAATAATAATAATAATAATAATAATAATAATAATAATAATAATAATAATAATAATAATAATAATAATAATAATAATAATAATAATAATAATAATAATAATAATAATAATAATAATAATAATAATAATAATAATAATAATAATAATAATAATAATAATAATAATAATAATAATAATAATAATAATAATAATAATAATAATAATAATAATAATAATAATAATAATAATAATAATAATAATAATAATAATAATAATAATAATAATAATAATAATAATAATAATAATAATAATAATAATAATAATAATAATAATAATAATAATAATAATAATAATAATAATAATAATAATAATAATAATAATAATAATAATAATAATAATAATAATAATAATAATAATAATAATAATAATAATAATAATAATAATAATAATAATAATAATAATAATAATAATAATAATAATAATAATAATAATAATAATAATAATAATAATAATAATAATAATAATAATAATAATAATAATAATAATAATAATAATAATAATAATAATAATAATAATAATAATAATAATAATAATAATAATAATAATAATAATAATAATAATAATAATAATAATAATAATAATAATAATAATAATAATAATAATAATAATAATAATAATAATAATAATAATAATAATAATAATAATAATAATAATAATAATAATAATAATAATAATAATAATAATAATAATAATAATAATAATAATAATAATAATAATAATAATAATAATAATAATAATAATAATAATAATAATAATAATAATAATAATAATAATAATAATAATAATAATAATAATAATAATAATAATAATAATAATAATAATAATAATAATAATAATAATAATAATAATAATAATAATAATAATAATAATAATAATAATAATAATAATAATAATAATAATAATAATAATAATAATAATAATAATAATAATAATAATAATAATAATAATAATAATAATAATAATAATAATAATAATAATAATAATAATAATAATAATAATAATAATAATAATAATAATAATAATAATAATAATAATAATAATAATAATAATAATAATAATAATAATAATAATAATAATAATAATAATAATAATAATAATAATAATAATAATAATAATAATAATAATAATAATAATAATAATAATAATAATAATAATAATAATAATAATAATAATAATAATAATAATAATAATAATAATAATAATAATAATAATAATAATAATAATAATAATAATAATAATAATAATAATAATAATAATAATAATAATAATAATAATAATAATAATAATAATAATAATAATAATAATAATAATAATAATAATAATAATTGCATTAGGTGAGAGTAACGATTCCAACCTAAACTTAACTACTACAAAGGATTAACAGCAGTCCGCGCTACACCCTGACGAAGGACTCCAGGGTGTTGGTGAAAAAGACCCAACTAAGAGTTGAGGTTGTGTGACAAGGCATAATAATAATAATAATAATAATAATAATAATAATAATAATAATAATAATAATAATAATAATAATAATAATAATAATAATAATAATAATAATAATAATAATAATAATAATAATAATAATAATAATAATAATAATAATAATAATAATAATAATAATAATAATAATAATAATAATAATAATAATAATAATAATAATAATAATAATAATAATAATAATAATAATAATAATAATAATAATAATAATAATAATAATAATAATAATAATAATAATAATAATAATAATAATAATAATAATAATAATAATAATAATAATAATAATAATAATAATAATAATAATAATAATAATAATAATAATAATAATAATAATAATAATAATAATAATAATAATAATAATAATAATAATAATAATAATAATAATAATAATAATAATAATAATAATAATAATAATAATAATAATAATAATAATAATAATAATAATAATAATAATAATAATAATAATAATAATAATAATAATAATAATAATAATAATAATAATAATAATAATAATAATAATAATAATAATAATAATAATAATAATAATAATAATAATAATAATAATAATAATAATAATAATAATAATAATAATAATAATAATAATAATAATAATAATAATAATAATAATAATAATAATAATAATAATAATAATAATAATAATAATAATAATAATAATAATAATAATAATAATAATAATAATAATAATAATAATAATAATAATAATAATAATAATAATAATAATAATAATAATAATAATAATAATAATAATAATAATAATAATAATAATAATAATAATAATAATAATAATAATAATAATAATAATAATAATAATAATAATAATAATAATAATAATAATAATAATAATAATAATAATAATAATAATAATAATAATAATAATAATAATAATAATAATAATAATAATAATAATAATAATAATAATAATAATAATAATAATAATAATAATAATAATAATAATAATAATAATAATAATAATAATAATAATAATAATAATAATAATAATAATAATAATAATAATAATAATAATAATAATAATAATAATAATAATAATAATAATAATAATAATAATAATAATAATAATAATAATAATAATAATAATAATAATAATAATAATAATAATAATAATAATAATAATAATAATAATAATAATAATAATAATAATAATAATAATAATAATAATAATAATAATAATAATAATAATAATAATAATAATAATAATAATAATAATAATAATAATAATAATAATAATAATAATAATAATAATAATAATAATAATAATAATAATAATAATAATAATAATAATAATAATAATAATAATAATAATAATAATAATAATAATAATAATAATAATAATAATAATAATAATAATAATAATAATAATAATAATAATAATAATAATAATAATAATAATAGAATAGAATAGAATAGAATAGACCTTTATTGACAGTATATACACAACAGTACATTTATGTCATAATAAAAATTAATTATAGTTGAAATTTGGTAAAACAAAGAAGCAATAAAAATATATATATTAAAAGGCACAATAGTTATGCTTACTCAAAGATAAAAAATACAAACAAAAAGGTATATAAAACACTACTTAAAACATTAAACTAACCACAAAAAAGAATGTTTAGTGGAACATATTACTCACTGATTAGAATTAAAAAATTTAAATGCGTAAAGTAAGTATATTTAAACTCAAAATCTAAGATGAATAGGTGTTAGTAGAACAATATTCAGTAAATTCGTCAACACTGTAAAAGCAATGCAGTAATAGGAAGGATTTGATAAATCTACGAAAAGCTCCATATGATAATTGAGTAATATGTTTCACTCTACAGAAGTTATCAAATCTATTGTACAAGTTAATATCTGGCTTATTGGATTTGGTGACATTAAGTCGGGAATAAGGTAATAACAGATTTCCAGCGTGTCTGGTATTATAGCTATGCACATCGGAATGGGTTTGCAGATGAGCTGCACTCTTATGAACTAATGATAAAGCCTCATATACATATAAACAGGGTAAGGGCAAAATTTTGTGGTGAATAAACAATTCTCGACAATGGACTCTGCTAGTGGCATTACCAATGAGGCGAATAGCTGCTTTCTGAATAACAAATGCTCTCAAGGCACTAGTAGCATTGCCCCAAAGAGCTACACCATAAGATAGATGGCAGTGAACCAAAGAAAAATACAGCATTTTTAAAGTAGAAGTATAAGTATAATAATAATAATAATAATAATAATAATAATAATAATAATAATAATAATAATAATAATAATAATAATAATAATAATAATAATAATAATAATAATAATAATAATAATAATAATAATAATAATAATAATAATAATAATAATAATAATAATAATAATAATAATAATAATAATAATAATAATAATAATAATAATAATAATAATAATAATAATAATAATAATAATAATAATAATAATAATAATAATAATAATAATAATAATAATAATAATAATAATAATAATAATAATAATAATAATAATAATAATAATAATAATAATAATAATAATAATAATAATAATAATAATAATAATAATAATAATAATAATAATAATAATAATAATAATAATAATAATAATAATAATAATAATAATAATAATAATAATAATAATAATAATAATAATAATAATAATAATAATAATAATAATAATAATAATAATAATAATAATAATAATAATAATAATAATAATAATAATAATAATAATAATAATAATAATAATAATAATAATAATAATAATAATAATAATAATAATAATAATAATAATAATAATAATAATAATAATAATAATAATAATAATAATAATAATAATAATAATAATAATAATAATAATAATAATAATAATAATAATAATAATAATAATAATAATAATAATAATAATAATAATAATAATAATAATAATAATAATAATAATAATAATAATAATAATAATAATAATAATAATAATAATAATAATAATAATAATAATAATAATAATAATAATAATAATAATAATAATAATAATAATAATAATAATAATAATAATAATAATAATAATAATAATAATAATAATAATAATAATAATAATAATAATAATAATAATAATAATAATAATAATAATAATAATAATAATAATAATAATAATAATAATAATAATAATAATAATAATAATAATAATAATAATAATAATAATAATAATAATAATAATAATAATAATAATAATAATAATAATAATAATAATAATAATAATAATAATAATAATAATAATAATAATAATAATAATAATAATAATAATAATAATAATAATAATAATAATAATAATAATAATAATAATAATAATAATAATAATAATAATAATAATAATAATAATAATAATAATAATAATAATAATAATAATAATAATAATAATAATAATAATAATAATAATAATAATAATAATAATAATAATAATAATAATAATAATAATAATAATAATAATAATAATAATAATAATAATAATAATAATAATAATAATAATAATAATAATAATAATAATAATAATAATAATAATAATAATAATAATAATAATAATAATAATAATAATAATAATAATAATAATAATAATAATAATAATAATAATAATAATAATAATAATAATAATAATAATAATAATAATAATAATAATAATAATAATAATAATAATAATAATAATAATAATAATAATAATAATAATAATAATAATAATAATAATAATAATAATAATAATAATAATAATAATAATAATAATAATAATAATAATAATAATAATAATAATAATAATAATAATAATAATAATATATGCGGCCACAGCGTATATCCAAAGACACGATTCAGCCTTACGGGTGTTGTATTATCATTTACGACACTCGTATGAGATAGACGAGACGCCAGTGCTGCCTTATGCTCCGGGGGATATAGAATCCGTTGTGGGGAATGAGAAGTGCCGAATTTATTGGAACTATTCATTCCCCACCCTCAGGCAAATTCAAGCCAATAAGCCTGATGTAGTCCTCCTCGACCACCAACTTAGGACGATGTTTGTGATTGAGTTCTCGGCTCCCGCAGAGAACAACATCGTCCTAAAAGAGGAGGAAAAACGGAGGAAGTATCGAGATCTTCTCTCCGAGCTCCGCAGGCTGTATCCAGACCACTCTGTTAAGATTGTGGTGCTCATTATAGGCGTCCTGGGTGGAATGAGACATACGTTGCTTTCTGACTTAAAGATCATACCGGCTTGCCGAAATTCGGCAGAGATCTTAGCCGGCAGAATGCAGAAGGCAATCGTCCTTGGTTCGCTACGTCTACTCAGAACGCACGATTTACGGGCGCAATGATTACTGACTCCACGGAGTGGAGAGTGGTCATTGCTTGACTCTTCAGAACATCTCCGAATGTGTCGGAGCTTCGGAAGGTGTTACTGGAAAAAAAAAAAAAAAAAAAAAAAAAAATAATAATAATAATAATAATAATAATAGTAATATGGGGTCGTGGCCGACCCCATAGTGAGATGTATTGAACAACTCATGCCGCTCTGGAGGACCCGCCTTACCATAACATCGGCTAATGCAAGGGTCCAGGCAGAGCCGGTTTTGTTCAGGAGGGGAGTGTTCTAGGGAGATTCCCTGAGTCCCCTCTTGTTTTGCATCTCACTGCTGCCATTATCCGATGCACTTCTTCGTACCCGGGGTTACACCTGCAGTACCCCAGGAAACCGGAGGCATAAGGTCACCCATTTGTTCTACATGGATGACCTTAAACTCTATGCCTCCGGTGAGAGGGATGTAAATCAGTCCCTCAGAGTGGTACAGGAGTACACGCGCGCAGTTGGGATGGAGTTCGGGCTGGACAAATGTGCACTGGTTCATCTCAAGAGAGGACGATGCGGTGCATACGGAGGGGACTACCAGCTCATAGACGGAAGCATCTTCCACCATCTAGATGCCGGAGAGTCGTACACCTATTTCGGTGTCCCACAGCGGGGCACTCATGAGGTGGCAACGGTGAAAAACGCTCTCCGCGGCAGGTATCGGCACCGCCTCCGACAAATCTGGTCTTCGGAGCTGTCGGGTAAGAACAAGGTGAGTGCCACAAATATGCTTGCCGTTCCAATCCTTCTCTACTCCTTTGGAGTAGTGAAATGAACACAAGAAGAGCTGAGGCAACTCGATGTAGGGACCCGCAAAATGATGCATCTCCATCGGAGTTTGCATCCAAGATCGTCCGTTCCGCGGTTATACTTCCAAAGAAATTGAGGAGGCCGTGGACTCTTGAGTTTGGAGTGTCTCCAGGGCAGAGTGGTTTTACAGAAAGCCTGTAAAGTCATCAGGAGCTCGGATTCCCATGTCCAAGACCATGAAGCAGCAGGGATAGGAGCGTTTGTATATAAGGCAGCGAGAAGAGCAGCCAATGAACTTGGTCTCGTGTTCGATACTGAGCGGGAAAATCCAGACTCTGTCACCGAGTGAGACCCTGCTCAGTTTAAAGCCCAAATTAAAGCTAAAGAAACGCGTCATCTTCTGCAGCTACATAAGGATAAGCCAATGTATGGTCTCTTCTACTGTCATCTAGAGGGGCTTGGCTTATCTGAAAAGCTGACCTTCGCTTTTTTGAGGTCAGCGGGGCTGAACTCTGAGACCGAGGGGTTCATAATGGCTTGCCAAGATGGTGTAATTAACACTCTCGTCTATCGTAGTCGTGTCTTGGGTATCGAAGTTCCTGATACCAGCTGCAGGGCCTGCCGCCAGGCGCCGGAGACGCTTACGCATGTCCTGTCGGCCTGTCCGGTATATGCGGCCACAGCGTATACCCAAAGACACGATTCAGCCTTACGGGTGTTGTATTATCATTTACGACACTCGTATGAGATAGACGAGACGCCAGTGCTGCCTTATGCTCCGGGGGATATAGAATCCGTTGTGGGAATGAGAAGTGCCGAATTTATTGGAACTATTCATTCCCCACCCTCAGGCAAATTCAAGCCAATAAGCCTGATGTAGTCCTCCTCGACCACCAACTTAGGACGATGTTTGTGATTGAGTTCTCAGCTCCCGCAGAGAACAACATCGGAGGAGGAGAAACGGAGGAAGTATCGAGATCTTCTCTCCGAGCTCCGCAGGCTGTATCCAGACCACTCTGTTAAGATTGTGGTGCTAATTATAGGCGTCCTGGGTGGAATGAGACATACGTTGCTTTCTGACTTAAAGATCATACCGGCTTGCCGAAATTCGGCAGAGATCTTAGCCAGCAGAATGCAGAAGGCAATCGTCCTTGGTTCGCTACATCTGCTCAGAACGCACGATTTACGGGCGCAATGATTACTGACTCCACGGAGTGGAGAGTGGTCATTGCTTGACTCTTTAGAACATCTTCGAATGTGTCGGAGCTTCGGAAGATGTTACTGAAAAAAAAAATAAATATAATAATAATGATAATGATAATGATAATTATAATGATAATGATAATGATAATGATAATGATAATGATAATGATAATGATAATGATAATGATAATGATAATGATAATGATAATGATAATGATAATGATAATGATAATGATAATGATAATGATAATGATAATGATAATGATAATGATAATGATAATGATAATGATAATGATAATGATAATGATAATGATAATGATAATGATAATGATAATGATAATGATAATGATAATGATAATGATAATGATAATGATAATGAAAATGAAAATGAAAATGAAAATGAAAATGGAAATGGAAATGGAAATGGAAATGGAAATGAAAATGGCAATGGCAATGGCAATGGCAATGGCAATGGCAATGGCAATGGCAATGGCAATGGCAATGGCAATGGCAATGGCAATGGCAATGGCAATGGCAATGGCAATGGCAATGGCAATGGCAATGGCAATGGCAATGGCAATGGCAATGGCAATGGCAATGGCAATGGCAATGGCAATGGCAATGGCAATGGCAATGGCAATGGCAATGGCAATGGCAATGGCAATGGCAATGGCAATGGCAATGGCAATGGCAATGGCAATGGCAATGGCAATGGCAATGTCAATGGCAATGGCAATGGCAATGGCAATGGCAATGGCAATGGCAATGGCAATGTCAATGGCAATGGCAATGGCAATGGCAATGGCAATGGCAATGGCAATGGCAATGGCAATGGCAATGTCAATGGCAATGGCAATGGCAATGGCAATGGCAATGGCAATGGCAATGGCAATGGCAATGGCAATGGCAATGGCAATGGCAATGGCAATGGCAATGGCAATGGCAATGGCAAGGACAGTGACAGTGACAGTGAGTGACAGTGAGTGACAGTGACAGTGACAGTGACAGTGACAGTGACAGTGACAGTGACAGTGGCAGTGACAGTGACAGTGACAGTGACAGTGACAGTGACAGTGACAGTGACAGTGACAGTGACAGTGACAGTGACAGTGACAGTGACAGTGACAATTACAATGAAAATGAAATGATAATGACAATGATAATGTAAATAGCTAATATAAATCAAATCTCCTACAATTCCTATCAATGAAGTCATATATGTATGCTCTCTGATACCAAACATCTAGGTATGCTAATGAACAATTCCACAGAGAAAGCTCTATTCAATAATTATCTAAAAAATTAATCTAGTTAAATTTACTATAAAAATTATTATACCAATAAATTAAAATTATTTGAAATTAAATATAGATAATGTCAAAAGTAACTTTAATCTGTCAATGAATTTTAAATTAAGCATAATAATAATATACTAAATGTACCTAAAAATATATAAAAAATCGTATATCTTGATTCTACTTACTTGCACCTTATTACTGCTTATTTTTATTTGACTAGTTTGGCGTGTCGCTGTAGTGATTACTTCGCTTATTTCATTTTAATACCATAGTAATTACGTTACTCCTGTTCATATCATATGAGCATAATTAGTGCTTGTTTATGTATGATTTATTAGCTTATTTAGTAATAGTGCAAATTTGCTTTATCCAGAAATTTTGCTAACCGTCTCTTGTTTTTTTTATATATTATTATAATTACCTACCTACTACTAAGATATACTTACATGTCTTCTACTTGTTAATTTTATACTTCCTTGTTCTAGCAAAACTTATACACTGAACCATAGCGCTATTTAGGTATACTCGCATCAAGAATTCAAACGTCTTACGTCACGACTGACGTTACACATTTGTTTTTATTGTCAACGTAATTTTCGATATTTAGTCGCGTTAAAAACAATCATTTTTTGCAATTTAGTGCAATATATAATGCAAACTTTTAGTGTAGTATATAGTTTTATTACTATCAGTTGCAGTTTATTAAATATTTTGATGAAAATATAATGAATTATTCATTTGTTCGTATGACGTAAGTCGTCTGAATTCTTGTCGCGAGTATATATAGAGTTTTGCTATTTACATAGCAAAGTATTTGTTTATGTCCTGAGTATACCTATCCTTTTTGCTTAAGCGGCATTTGCATTCTGATGCAACTTCTGATTGGTCGATCGAGTTGATCGATCTGAGGTCGTTCGATAAAAAGGTTTACATTTTAATCGTTGTCGGCCGACATTCTTATCGTTGAAGATGGCGCGTGTGATACGTAAAGAAATTTTACGTGTAACATCAGCAGTTGCGAATAATTTGTTAAGCGAACTGACAATGTCTTTTTTTGTGCCGCCTTATGTACGAGAATTTTAATATGTAAGTATAAACTACTTACCATATTTGAGGAACTGCTGCGTACAACAGTTACAGTTCGTAGAAACACATCCACCCTCTTGAACTAAGATAACATCGGTTCATATACATCTTCAGTTCCACTTCCACTTTTACTTTATTATTTTATTTAGCTCAGGGCGATACATTGTGCGTATAGATTTATTTTTTTCTTTCACAACAGCAACTATTAATCCCTGGAAATTCATTTTTTCTATTATTGCCTCTATCGACGTTTTCTTCAAATTACAGTTTTTATATGGGTCACTAAAATTGTTCCACAGACATTCATTCTGTTGATAGAGATCTATAAATTTAATGATTTTACTTCCAGTCCAATTTAATTTTGACATTTTCCTGCTTTTTTTAAGAACGACAACAGAAATATCTGTTTTAATCGACTGTCAACTAACTCAGGAGTGTTTAGACGGTCGACTGCTAGTTGAAACGACCGAGTTGTTCCACCAAAAGTTGCCACAATGTCAACTTCTAGTTGAACGACCGGTAGTCACCCAGGCTCGGTTGAAATCGGGTTTACATGGGCGATCGTAGGCGATTTTAAGTTAATCAACTTAGTCGTTCGACCAGAAGGTGGTTAAACGCCGTTTAACACTTGCTATGATATTTAATACTTTACAACCGATCAGCCGGTTTTGGTCAGATATGTTACCATACGATACCAATTTGAGAAATTATTAATGTTACCGCTTATTATTATAGAAATAATCAGCTCTATTTATACCTTTTTCCCGTTTTTTTTGTTGCATACTCTTGTAAGGTATTTGTATCAATGGCTAATCTCCAACACTCCTGTTTATTGTCCAACGCGTTGTAAAACGGGTGGCGCCTTTATAAAAGTTAGTTAATATATCAACCCACTCCCGTCTCGTCTGAGCTAGACTAGGAGCTTGAAAAAATTATAGATATACCTACAGGTATAGCAAATTAATTTTATTTAACCACCCTCGAGTACATGGCAACCTGTCATGTCTATTAATAAGTGGTTTTATTACATTAAAAAATTTAACTATATCAAATTTTTATTTTGCATACATTTATTTTTACGAATTTGCAATGTACTGTTAATTGCATAACAAAACCAGCCTGAACCAGTACAAAGTAAATGTTCAAAGTGGCTGGCCCCTGTTTCTTCTGAACGTCTTCTAAGAGATCTCTTCATTCGCAAATACCTGATCTGTTGCAAATCTGAATAAACTCATTTTCAGTTCGTCCATGAAGATCATTACTATCAAGTGTGGAATAGACAATTTGTTTATCGTTCCACACTCCCAGTAACTGATTATTTCAAAATTTAAATTTCGAAAGATTATGCCAAATCCAATACCTATTATTTTCCTGCTTACCAAATTTCACGACTTTATGATAAAAAATCGTTTTTACAGACGCTGTCTGACTGGTCAATAATATCTTTGTTAGAAGACAATTTAGATAAAAATATAGACTTTTATTTTAAATTAATTTGTAGTTACCCAGTTTTTATAACATCCTAATTGAAAATGACGCAATGAAGCAACTAAATTGTGACAGTATTTTATACAGCAATTTACCAATCATAAATCAATGATTATTGTAATTTTTGTTTTATCAACTGTTTACAATTTATGTTTTTTAAAATGCTATTCAATTTTTATATACATATTATTTATTTTTACAACATTTCGTTAATAGAAATTTTGTTTTGTCTTAAATGAACTGTCAAGAAATGTCTATGAAGGGGGGCCTAAAAGCCTCTGCGTCCAGGATCTGAAGTTAATTTAAACCGGCACTGCGTAATTTAATTTCACATCCTGCCAAAACACATTCATATTATAAGACACATGCAGCAGATCTCTGGTTTATGAAGTAGATAATTTCCGTGTTTTTCCGTAACTCCATCAAGGACCAAAATACCGATTACTGTTTAGATTACGACGATATAGCTAAAGTTAGGTAATTCACTCTTCTTCTAACAAAGAATACATGAATTTTGCAATTTTCTGAAAACTGCAGTATACTTACCTCCAAAAACGTCGCATCTAAGTGTAAAAGAGGCACCTTCAGGAAATGGTCCGATTACAGATGTTAACGGTGTTCCAGATTCATTAGTAATTATTATCTTCTGTGGAGGTACTGCAAAAAAAAACAATTAATTAAATAATCCATGTGACTGAAAAATAAAGGCTGCAATTTATGTAAAGAATGTAATCTGTTACTAAATTTTTAGACTTGAAGTGTTTTGTATTATTGCTACCAATTTCACAATATATTGATTATTATATCAGAAACTCTTACAGAATTGGTAATCTGGATACATTAATTTAGATTATATGTATAAAAAAACATAGCACGAAATTTATAAATCATAATTACAATATGCAACCTTTAGAAATCTGATATGGTGGGATGCATTTTCGTTCCCACAAGAGAGATGACCCTTTTCCTCTGCACGGGGCGTTCAACCGAGCTCTTGTGACTGTTGTGCTTCGTTCTTGTATTTCCCTTCTTCATTAACGTTCTTACTGTGCTCTTCCGCTTAAATTTATGCATTCTGACGACACCTCGGCCGATTTTTCACTCGCGATGCGTAACGTAAAAATCAGAATCAACAACGTCAAAATTATATTTGTAGATTTCGAGCGTTTCAGAGCCTGGTTTCAAGCAACTGGAGGGCCCATGAGGCCTCGAACAGCAGCTTACACCTCGGCGGTTCGAATCCGAGTAAGGTGAATTACAGTAGATAAGCTGTGCCGATTCTACTCCAGATCATTGACATTGGTCTATAAATAGATATCGCTGATGCTCGCATCCGATGCCATTGATACTGTTTAAAAATAGGAACCACGTGATGTCTGGACAGCATCCGGTGTCAGGTTCAAGGTCACCGTCTGTTACAGGTTATTGACCTTTGTCTATAAATAAAAACCGCTGCTGCTAGCACCCGGTGTCGTTGATCATGTTTAAAAATAGACACCACCTGATGTATGGGCAGCATCCGGTGTCATATTCAAGGTCACCGTCTGTTACAGGTTATTGACATTAGTCATTAGTATGTGACACCTAGACAGCATCCAGTAACAGGTTCAAGGTTACCATCTGTTTAAAGTTATTCACTTCAGTCTATAAAAAGAAACCTCTGATATCACCATCTGTTGTCAAGTTCAAGGTTACCGTTTGGTTTTATGAATGTATTATTATTATTCATTATTAAAAATATTGATAGCAATTTTTTTTATACTTATAGGCAGATGATAAAAAGAAATATTTTCTAACAAAATTTCTTTATTAAAGATAACACATAATAAAATTGAAGCTATTATATTATATATCACAGTTTTCAGAAGGTTCGCTGCATTGGGCGGAACCAGAAAAACTGCTATAATTGGAGTCATCTCCACATTTTTCATTGTGTTCTTGTTACCAGGATGCTGCTTCTATCGTAGTAGTAAATTTTTCTCTCTGTTATTATTGCTGCAGCTAGTCTTGTTTCCAGTGTTATTGTTGTTGAAGGTTACGTCTACACTTCCAAATATGTTTGTCTAGACGATGTTTTTACACACGATGGTAAGGTACTAATGGACAGGTGACTAATTCTGTAAAAGGAACATAAAAATATAACATTTATTACAGAACTTTATGTTCAATATTCTTACCGCTATACTGCCCCATTTAGAACGGGGGGTGAGTGCTATTATTATGGTGGTATGAAAATAATGATATTCTTGCAAGTTTTAGAAAAATATTTATATGAACAGAATTGTACATCTTGGAGTGGGGACTCATGGTATAATTTTTTATTACAATGATTACTTTGGACTTGCAGATTAAATTACGATTGCAAAAATTTGTAGATGGTTTTTCACTCAAATCTATGAGCTTTTGTATTAAATTACCTTATACGTACACTCTTCTATAATTCAAAAGGTTCTGATATAATCTTTAAAATGCTTAGTGCAGCATTGGCATTGATTCTAAAGCAAGTCAGGTATTAAATCACTTTGATGATTATATTTAACAGGAATTAAAATATCAAATTCCTATATCTGCTGATTTAGTGATGTTAAAGGAAATACAGTATCAAAAGATCCTTATCAAGTTACTGAAAAATGCTGATGCAATCTTCGATTTGTGTATATGTATATATGTATGCTTTATAAAATATTATTCAGTTATAAAAGTATCTTCAGCTGAAAATGGATCTAGAGAAATTAAATAAAGATGCATCGGTCAAAATTTTGAAAAACATTAAAGAATTAGTGGTAAATCAAAAGTACAAAGTGATGAAGTTAAGAGTTAGCAAGACCAAATACGGTGATACTATAGTAGCAGAAACAGAAGATTTTTCCAATTATTTACCACAGCGATTTTTCGATTATTTTGAGAAAGAAGGTATTGAAAAATTCAACGACAGTCTAAGAAGTCGGATGGTATATCTGGTTAGTAAAGGACTCTGGATTGGCTTGACAACAGACATTATATTTATGGGGGAAGCATGAAAACTAGAAGACAGGTGGAAATTGAACGTATTATTAGGAAATATTATACATATTTGGAGGAGCACATTAAAATACTACACAAAATAAACATAGACATAAAAATGTATGAAATTAGGGAAAAAATGAATAACTTGAAACTGTAGTTGTCTGTATATAATCTAATGTATTGAAAATAAATCATTATGAAACTTAAAATTCTCTTTAATTTCTTCCCATAAATCTTAGCGCTAGATCATCGCATTGTATAGATGATGAGTAATATGAATACGTAATATATGGGGTTTCAGCGGTAGTTCCAAATGCGGGCGAATGCTTATCAGTATACCGCGTTGCAAATGGAGCACGCTACTCCGTTAGAGTGATATAATAATAATTATTAAAACTCATATAGTTATTAAATACAACCAGTAGTACAATTTCGAACTGGGAAATACTACTAGTGTGGAAATTATAATATAGGACTGTAGTATAGTTCAAATTCAAATTTTGGTAACCGCGGTAGATAACTAATTTGATGTAGATAAGTTGACCAATCTAAAGTATAGCCAACTGTCTGAATATTTACCTTTGTATTAACAATTTACGTACTTAAATGTGAAAACGAATATTTCACCCACAACAAAACTATTTGGCGTACTTAATTGTAAGCTTCTCGATGTAATAACTACATCAATACACCTTATTTTAACGAAAAAAATTCAATCTCATACTATACTTAGTATATATACAAACATGTTAGTAGGTAACGACTAGTTTTTCCATTACGTTTTTCTACCATGTCTTTATTTTTGTCTCGAACTGCAATGAACAAGAGCTTGGCAATCCAGATTTAGACGCAACCGCAGTGGTGTCAGGCCCAAGCTCCTATCCAAGGCAGTTAAAAGTGCAAGGATAATGCTGACGTATTTCTGAATCTATCGCAAAGTCCAGCACTTCCTTTTAGATAAATGTTTAAACAAATATATAAATTTAAAAAAATCTGAGAACATTCTGGGACAATGTATGAATTAAAAATAAAATATAAATTTGTAAGGAACCATCAGTAAAGCAGGTACAGGTTCGAAGCAGTAAAAAACAGGTATATGTCAGTAAAGAACTGATTCAAACTTGCAAAAAACAGGTACAAGTCCGAACTAGTAAAAAACAGGTATCTAGCAGTCAAAAACAGCTTCGATAGTAGTAAGAATTAGAGAGA